>CM034156.1:488258086-488648086 GCA_019776745.2 Taxus chinensis
TGTAAATTGTGCAACATGATGCACTAATTTTTTTTGTTTCTTCCTCTTTCTTTGTAAGTGGTTTCTTCTCATTGATGCGAGTGAAATGTTCTAATTTTAATGTAATAAACTCTGTAATACTATTTTTTGTTTTAAATCCCATTCTTATTTTTCTCTCCTATCCCCCTCACTAAGTAATTTCCCTCCCTTGTATTAAATACAAATAGTTTCCACAGGTTTAGGGAAGTATTCCTGTGTGATCCTCGGTCTTTTAGCTAACCCAAAAATTAATTTAGATTGTTTTCATTTCCTTTTTTCAATAAATTGAGCTTCCCCATTCAAGCATAGGGACTCAGTCCCACACACTGTTGGTGAGAGCCCACTAATTTTATCACTCAAAAAATTATTTCATCAACAGGTGGGGTATATAAATTCTTAGAGAGATGTCATTATTAGCTAAGCATTTGTTCATTTTAAGAGAAACGTGAAGTGATGTGCTTCCATGTCATACTACCCAGGCCTTAGACATCATCCTTACAACATGGACTTGGGCCCCTACGTACCGCAAGGTATATTGGGGATACCCATAATGAGCTTGTATATCCTAGTCTAGGAAACCTTTTTGTCCGCATATCAAACTATAGTGAAAGGAGGTGGCACTCCCCAATATGGCTCATTAGCTGACCCCAAATTGAGACATAGGTGGAGAGCCAATTTTTGGCACAATCGTTGGTGTGTGGTATTGAAAGCGGGCTCTAGTTTGATTGAAATACCACTTGACTAGTTATGGTGCGTGTTGCATGTTTTTTGGTTACTTTTGAACACCCTTAACCATCCTATCACCTTAAATTTTTGATAAATCAAACATCATCATAATCAACCATCCTTAATCACACAATCCCAATCCTAATCCATGACCACCCTTTATCAACCAACCTAATCCAAATCTAATCTCCCGTACATCCTATAAAACCATGGTATTTGATCCTCAATCCCCATCCACTCCAAACCAATATTCAAACCCCTACCTCTTTTCTAAATCTATCAACCAAGCTATCCCATCATCCCCCACCCATCAAAGTCAATCATCTCTCTTTAATCATGAAATCCCACACACTATCCAACACCTTAATAAACAATATAAAATCTTACATCCTACCTCAACAAATTCCCTACTCATCATCTAAATCATGTAGCTCATGTTGATCCTAACATCCTAAAAACCATCCAAATGATTATGCTAAAATGTAAAATAATAGCCTAATCCAATGAAAAATTGTAGTAAATAAATGAATAGTAAAATATTGAAACTAACCCAAGTAACTAAGCTATGAAAATATAAATCCCTAGAGTGCAAAGAGGGTTACAAAAGACTTAGTTGATTCGTAGTGATTTTAAGACTATGTCGCAGTGATGGCCAATTGAATAGAAATGGAGAGTTATCTCACAGAAGCCTATAGAGTTGCCGATTTGGTAGATTTGGTTGCACTGGGGCACTTGGAAAAGGATAGGGGCACTTGGGGTGCAATGGTCTGAATTATGGGTGCCATGGTCTATAGAAAGTTTTGGAACCTCGTTCTGATATGGTCGCTAGGGATTCACACTTGTTCACCTTTTTTCACATGTATGTCACTGAATTCCGTTGAATGTCGTTATGGATCTAGAATGAATAAATCAATTACAAAATCCAAACAAAGCATCAATCCCTAAAAAATAAAGATGCAAATGAATGGTTAAAACTGTCCTCAGCTACCAAAATGATGGAATTATAACTCAGCACCACACTAAATATCAGACCTAATCTAGTTTTATATGTGCGTGTGCAGAATTATGCCCTAGGTTGCTCTTATGCGTGTTACACTTGAAATAGTGAGAAAGTAGCTAGATGTAAAATGTAAATAATGTGTGCATGGAATAGAATAAACTCCCCTACTATGAAGTGTGATGCAGATGAACCAACCTTTGTCCCTTGTGATGGAGCTAGATGGATGTAAATTGAGCTCTAGATGCCTTGATGGATGCAACCTTAGGTGGTGATAAGTAGTGCTTAGTGCTTGGTCACTTATTATGATCACATAACTTTATATTTATATGATTCCTTCTCTCTAAATTTGTAATTAACCCTGAAAAGGCTAACTACCAAAAATATAAGATGCTCAAATGGCTAGAATGGACCAAAAAAGTGTGAGTAAAGTCCAAAGAGGACCGGTGCGCCTAGAGGGGACTAGGGCACTTAGCATTGACGTCCTAGTTGGGTGCTCCAGTCTACAAAGAGTAAAATTGGAGTGTAAAAGGAAAGACTAGGCCATTAAAGGTGTAAGACCGAAAGTAGCAACATAAAGTAACGAAAGATGGCCACAGACATGGGTTACTTACTTTTCTTACTTAGGAACCATATGACTAGTAGTATGTGAACGAGACTAGATAATTACCCAAAGTGCGTGATTTTGTGTCTACATTTATCCCCACTTTATGTTGGTGTGAAAAATGCTCGCTAACATAAAGTATATAGAGATGCGTACCTAATATCTATGTAGATTTATGTAGAAAGCATGTCACGGGACTAGACAAAGTGTGGAGTGATAAAAATATGGAGTGTGGATACTAAATATATAAAAATATAAAATGGTGATAAAGGTGAATCTAGGGAGGAAAAAATGTGTGTGGATGTCGATATGTGTGATGTACCTGTTGTGAGTGTTGATGTGTGCGATGTCGAGTGGTGTTGATGTTGACTACTTGCTTCCCATACAGATGGACGAAAAAAAGAGAAGATGATCAAGTAGTCAAATATGAATGTATATGTATAAAAATCATGTATGGAAGTATGTAAAAGAAAATGCTAAAAAATGCGAAAAAAGAACATGTGCACCTGATCTATGATGAGGAAATAGAGTAGAAAGGATCTTGTAGATGATGTCGATACGTGGGAGTTTTTTGGGTGATCTCACGCCAATGTAATGGAAGAAGTATAGGGAGAAATTGTCTGGTGTTGTCCTCCAACCTTTAACCACTTCCTACTGTATAAAACACCACTGTAGATGGTGTGTATGTGCTAAGGACTCTCTGCCTTGTAAAATACGTTGTGTAAATGCCCATGTAATTTTTTCTTAGTTAGTGGCTCTCCAGGAAAGACTATTGTATTACCCCTGGTTATTAGCACTCTAGGAAAGGTCACTGTGTCATGGACCCAAGTCTGATTCTGAGCCCCAAAGCCTAAAAACTATACTAATCCGGTATTGTGTTGCGATGTGTATATTATGTATGGGGTGAGTGATTCACCTAAATGATGCCCCCCTCTCTAGGGGTGCATGCGACGTCATTGAAGGAGTATGTGTCCCAAAAGAGGGCCAACTGCTAAAACTGTGCCTTACAAGGGGAAGTGGATGTTCTTGCTGAAAACCAAGGCACATGCAAACAAGTGGCTGGGGGACAAGTGTTAATACAAGAAAAGGAAAACATGCATGTATAAGACGAAGTGTAAGCTAAAAAACCAATATGTAAGCTAGAACACACAAGAAGACAATGTAGACCACGAAAAATGGGTTGCAAACATGGGACACCACTCATGGTGTAAGACAATCATGGCCGACGAAGCCAAAAGCATATAAGTTTGCACATAAGAAAAAGGGAAAAGCCCGCATACAAAGGCATATAGTGACAAGCTAGTATAATAAATGTAACAGATAGACATGGTGGCAAGTTATCCTACAAAACAAATGTTACACATGAAGCACCCATTAGAATGCTAGAAAGATAAAAAGTATGTCAAAGCATGGATAATCTGATAAAGTAGTGTGTTATGAAACAAAATGAAAAAATAACACCTATAGTGTATGAAAGTGGATGCCCCCAGGTGTTGCTGTGGCGCCGATACTAGGTACTGTGCCAAGCATTCATGTTGCGTGTAATGGGTCTGTATAATTTGTGATCACAAATAGAAAGGAAAGTGAATGCACATGTGTGTATGATAAAGAATAATGACATACAAGATATATATTTAGCATGTGTAATAAGATGAACATGTACAAGTAAGTGTAAGCAAGAGTAAATTTAACCAAGATATGCAGTATGTTGTGGATGAGCTGGAATTGAATGCAATGTGAATGATAGGAGCCACATGCCCCCCAAGTAAACGAAGTTGTATGTACTGAGTTTCATTTGTTTATGCCCCCTCAACAGTGAAGAATGAACTGTAAACAAGAGTGTGTCATTAGGAAATGGTCAAATTATGTGATGTATGTATCATAGTGTGATTAATGTGTAATGATGATATGTAAAATAGAGATGAGGTGTGAAAATGTGTGATGAATTAACCTAAAGCGTATATCACAAGATGAGTAGAAGAAGTGACGATTTAGCCTAAATCATATATCACTAGATGATGCTCGAGGAAGTGATGATGCATCCTATGGCGTGTATCACTAAATGATGCTAGCAGAAGCAATGATGTAGCCTATAACGTATATCACTAAACGGTGCTAGAGGAAGTGATGATTTATCCTATGGCATATATTACTAATCTAGGAATTTCGCATGAGAAAAAGAGTGAATGGTTGAATGTGTAAGTGTGATGAGGTCCATTTGTGATGTATACCGTCAAAAATCCAGTATGGACCGTCAGACTAGAGTGCATCATTGGGTAGTGAGTGCAACACATAAAAGATGATGAAAAAAGTGTGCAATATGTGAGGTATATGTAATGATCTGAATATTTCGTAAGTATGTGATGTATAACATTTATTGTGTAGTGTGTAAGGTTCATGTGTATAGCATGCCATCAACAATTAAGTGTGAACCGAGGCACAAGAGTGCGTCATTGGGTAATGGTCAAAGTATGTGAATATTAAAATGTTTATGGTAGGAGTTTGGTTTATGATGATGTGGATTTGAGACATGTGTCGATTCTAGGGGTGTAAATGCAATGCCCCCCAAGAGTGTGCATGATGAAGAACACAATCGTGTAATGTCATCCAGGAGGTCATCAGTGTCATTGTTGAAGATGAATGGTGAAACATATCATACCTGATAAGTAATAATGTCAGGATGATCAAGTAAGGAGCCATTAAGGCGTAATTTGTACATTCCCATAGCTTATTCTTTGTCAGTGAAAGGAGGCAATGGGAATTTATGTGTATACCCGTGAGTGATATTTTGTGTATATCCAAGAAAGGATTTGTAAATGAACACACGGCCAAAGGGCATAGGAAATGAGATGTCAATATGATCAGGGTCTAATGTGCCCCTATATAGGTGAGCCAAGATTGCGCTAATGTAAGTGGAGAAGAACGAGGAGTACGTGTAAGTTAGACTGTAAGATGGAAGACATGTAGACCATACACAACAATGATGGTGATGAAACCATAATATATATGAGGATCACGAGTAGGTGGATAAAGTTCCTCACAAGTGAAACCTAGCCAAACCAAACCAACATGTGAACATATCGTAACATTGCAAGTAGGATCAAATGGAATATGCTTCTAGTATGAGTCATTCATAAAAAGTGTGCACATAAATCGTGGGCATGCCAATAGAGGTGATGGATGTGAAGGAGTGGGGGATAGATCGACGTATGTGGACTAGACAAGCACCCGATAAATAATCATAGCATTGGTAGTAGCAGGTGGAGGTGATGGTGTGGAAGAAACAATATCTATCAGACAAATAACACCTTCAAGTGGTAGAAATTAAGGCGGTTCGTCCATAGGTTGAGGGTCATCAGTAGTATCAGTCTGTGGAGTAGGAAGTGTGGTATGAGGATCACGGTCACAATATTTTTATGGATGACAGTCACGAAAAACAATATATTTGATACCTTCATGTATGAATTTGACACAATGATGTACTATAGAGGAAAAAACTTGCATGACATGGAGCCATGGTCTACCAAGTAAGCAGTTATATGAGACTGGAAAGTCAATGAAAAATACTACAATGTTAAGGGTTTTGGGCCCTACAGTGATAGGTAGAGTAATGTGACCGATGCATGGATGAACAAAACCATCATATGCATGAAGGGAAAGACATGATGGACTAACGTTAGCAGCGGAAAGACCTATCTTTTCAAGGAAGGACATAGGAAATAGGATGAGATCAGATCCATTGTTAATTAAAGTACACTTTACACCCACATTGTTAATGCGAATCATAATATGAAAACCTAGGTCATTGTAAAAAAATGTAAGATCAACATGAGGATTAACTGGGAATGTAATATGTTGAGAGAATGCATTGACAAACGATTGATAAACGGATTTGGGATGTATATCAGTAGGAATGCGAGTAGTAGCTAGGAGATGTTGGACTATATGTCTTAGGTTAGGATTAGTAAGAAAGAAATCATTAATTGAGATACTCATGATGAGAAGATGCTAGAAAGATGAACAATGACAGAATGAGGATCCTAGGAGTGCAATGATCGAGTATGGGTTCACTAAAATGATTATGCTAAAATGTAATATTATTATCCTAATATAAATGCAAGTTTGCAGTAAATTAATGAATAATAAAATATTTAAATTAACCCAAGTAACTAAGCTATGAAAATATAAATCCCTAGAGTGCAAAGAGGGTTAGGGAAGCCTGAGCTGGTTCATAGTGATTTTTGGATTGTGTCGAAGTGATTACTGGATAAATAGAAATGGAGAACTATCACACAAAAGCATAAAGAGTTGCAGATCTAGAATATATTGATGGAATGGGGCATCTGGAGAAGGATGGGGGCTCTTGAGGCGCCCTTGTCTGAGTTTTAGGTGCCCTGGTCTGTAGAAATGTTCGAAACCTAGTTCTGACATGGTCACTAGGGCTTTGTACTTGTTCACCTTTTGTCCTGTGTATGTTGCTGAATTCTACAGAATGTCATTGTGGATCTAGAATGAATAATTCACCTTCAAAAACCCAAACAAAGCATCACACCCTAAAAATTAAATTTGCAATTAAAGGGGTCAGACTGTCCAAAGCTTCCAAAATTATGGACTTATAACTGAGCACTGCAATATATATAAGACCTAATATAGTTTTGTGTGTGTGTGTGTGGAATTGTGCCCTAGGTTGCTCTTATGTGTGTTGCAATTGAAATAGAAAGCAATTAACTTGATGTGGAATGTAAATAATGTGTACATGGAATAGAATAAACTCTCCTCCTATGAAGTTAGATGTAGATGAACCAACCTTTGTCCCTTGTGATGGAGCTATATGGATACAAATGGAGCTCTAGATGCCTTGATGGATGCAACATTAGGTGGTGATAAGTAGTGCTTAGTTCTTGGTCTCTTATTATGATAACATAAATTTATATTTATATGATTCCTTTGCTTGAATTTTGTAATTAACCCTAAAAAGGCCGAATACCAAAAAATAAATATGCTCAAATGGTTAAAAAGGACCCAAAAAGTGTGAGTAAAAAAAAAAGAGAACTGGTGTGTCCAGAGGAGACAGGGGCACCTGGAGCTGGCGTCCTGGATGGGCGCTCTAGTCTAGAAAGAGTAAAACTGAAGTGTAAAAGGACAAACTGGGCCAATAAATGTGAAAGACTGAAAGTAGAAACCAAAAATATCAAAATATGGCCAAAGAAATGGGATAATCAACACTTTTATTACTTAGGAACCATATGAATAGTAGTATACGATCGAGACTAGATAATTTCCCAAAGTGCATGATTTTGTGTCTACACCAACAACTCAATCAACAAATATCTGATCTTAAATCATGTATTAACCAATCATCTCCTAAACCATCATCTCCCAATGAACCCCATACACAATTTCCATTTCCTAAGATCCCTACCTCTCACCCTATTGACTTCCTCTTTGAGGAACTCAAATCATCTCAATCCACATCCCAACCTATTCAACATAAACCATTATACCCATAGGCCAATTACATTTACTTTGACTACCTCACTAACTTTGACGTAGACCAAGAGGACCTTTATGTTCTTATTGATCTAGGAACCAATCCCAAGCACACACAACCATCCCAAATTCCAACCTCTAAATCCCTATCAATCATCATGACCTACACCTTCCTCCAATAAAAAATCATGTGGATAATCCACCGCCATCCAAAATACCCACTCATAAAACCAATCATCGTAAAACCTATAATCGAGTCCTATTCACATATCCATAACAATCCCAACAATTTAACCCAAAATTATTATCACCCACATCTCATCTTATTCCTACATCCTTATCATATTCATCCTCCCAATTTGATCCTACAGACTTTCTCCTAGATAGTCCCACATCCCCTAATCCACCATCAAATTTAGCCTTTAAGCCTATTTTATCCCTTCCATCACCTAAGCCCGATCCTGTCAAAACTATCATATTCGCTATGACTCCTAAGTCACCCTCATCTCCTTCTACCCCCAATCCTAAACCATCTAATGTGGCTCCTACACCACCCTTATCCTCTTCATCCACACCTAAACCTAATACTATCATATCCTCTAATCCTATTTCAAATCCACCACCCCCAATCCTAAAACATCTAACGTGACTCCTAATTTACCAACTCCCAAACCTAAATAATCTAATACCAATCCTCTCCCCACCCCATATCCTACCCAATCTAATGAGGATCTTATGCCACCTTCATCTACTTCATCCCCTAAATCGACCAAATCTAATGTGGTTCCTACATCACACCCATCTCAAAAATTTCCTTCATCCTTAGTATCACCCAAATATAATATGAACCCCATATAATACCCACCCCCTTCATCTAAATATACCCCATCCCCTTCATCTACATCTCCTAATCCTAAAAAATATAATCCTAAGCCAAATCCATCTACCTTAAAACCACGTACTCCAACCAATCCAAAATCAACCCAATCTAGTTCGGTCTCCAAGCCCAAACCATCCACTTTGGCCCCCAAGCGTAATCAACCCCCTTCATCTTCTAAGTCAAAACAATATAATCCACCTCATAAATCCAAATCAACCAAAAAATCTCATAATCTACCCAATCCCGCACCTTTACTTCCCACTCCCTCAAAACCATTTAACCCAAACCATGTCACTCCTTTAGGAAAATCCTTGACCACCATATTCCATCATCTAAAAACCTTGAATGTGATCATCCATCCCCCAATCAAATAACATGATTAAAACCTTCCCAAGCCATCTTGGTATTGGGAACACTATTTTTGTAACTTCCATCGTACTCATGGACATTCGACCAATTGTTGCATTCACTTTAGGTCTTATGTCCAGAACCTCATTAACTAAGGGATTCTTGTCCTTGTACCTCTTTATCAACCACCTTCCTTCCCAATCCTCTCCCTAACCATTGTCCACCATCCAAATCCCACTCAACATCCAAACATTTTTAGCAATCCAAATCTCATCGTACATCTGAACATCGCTCACCAACCAAAAACCGAAACAAATCTCACCTCCCATCCTTTGTTAAGTCCGACCTCTCACTAAATGAAAAAATTACAACGCCCCCAGTCTCATGATGACCACATGGCGTCATCTTCCCCATCTAATTCATATCCTATATCCAAAATTATGTTCACTAATATGAAACATCAAGGAAAATGCTCAGGAATATGTGAACAAGGCGTTCACAAACCCATCTCCCTTCATCAAAATCCTGGTTGTTTAGGATTAGGTTATAAACGTAACACTAACAACATCCCTTAAAATCCTCCATCACAACCTATTTATACCATTCTTCTTGATCCTACCATCCCAACTACTCAACCCAATCGCAAATCATTTAACCCGCTTACAAATACCAAACACCTAAAAATGGATTAAGCACATATTTCGTCCCCTGCGCACGGATGTTCTTTCCTTTCCACCTATCCTCCTCCCATCCAACATCCAAATACCTTTGTATCTAATCCATTCTTATCATTATATCCATTCATATCCTCTTCCAATCCATTCATTTGAGCACTTGATCATATTTCTCACACATGTTGTAAGGCAATAATACGTATTACAACCGTGTGACCTTGGTCTATCATTACCTCCAACATTCAAGCACAATTGTCCTCCTAGAGATCCACACAACTTAACACAATTAATCAAGTTTTGGTGAAGAACCTTGGGTGTGCCTTTTGACACTCTAGCCAATGTCATCTCCACACTAATTTCCATCCCCCCATCAAGCCACTAGTGATACTTAACCCCTTGAGAGTTCTCAAGAGAGTGGAACCTCTTTATGAAAAAAAATTCAAATATTAAAGAGAAAAAGATTAAAAAAACATCAAAATTAAAATAAATATCCATCTCATAACTCTCTCTAGAGGTGTTTACATCATCTCTACCAGGGCTATGGATGCTTGGTTGACAATAGAGAAATGCTATGAAAAGAATCAGATGTATCTCTATTGGGGCTATGGACGCTTGGCTGGTAGCAGAGAAATGCACGACTTAGCCTTCCATTCACCCTCCATCTACCTATTTGATTTAATCACTCCCTATACATTGGATAGTTTTTCTTCACGTACCACCCATTAAGTCTTCACTTCAAGTGGTAATTAACCATTACAATTACACACACTTTGATCTCATAGAGACATAGGACTCACATGTTGCCAGGTATTGTTTACACCTTGGTCACACTTTTTTTTAGTCCAACTCTTGCCTTATAATATGTGCCGTTAAGCTCATATTTTGTTCATCACTAATGTTATTTTCCTTCCATCCATCACATCCAAATATTTTTTTCCCTTGGATTAAAAATCAGTGGGCAGACAATGATCCTTTCCTTTTCATTCAATCCTCCTCATGTCCCTTTTCAACCGTCATCATCATCATGACTAGGGGCATCCTTACTACCATCCGATGGGGGCATCATCCATTTTATATACCCCTCACTTCCCATCCTACCCTACACCTGGGATAAAATTGAACCCATCCATCCACCCACACATGTCACCCTACTTGAAACTTGGGGGCAGACCACATCTATCCCTAAATCCATCTCCCCTATAATTGGGGGCATATATTATCATCTTCTATATTCCCCATCTTATCCTATACCACATCCCTCATCCTATTTATCTCCCATCCCACATCCCATATAATCCTAACATATCAACCCATCCCTATCCTATCCATCCTATCCAATTTCCCTTAATCCTTCCCTTTCATCCTACCCAAACATGCTTTGGGACTTATAGGAGAAAGTCACATCCCACCTTACATCCCTTCCCATCCCCCCATGAGATATCCCGTCCAAAATCCTTTCATCTTACCTAATATCAACCATCCCCCCCATCCTAAATCCAGAATCTCAACATGTAACATCAAATAATCTAGAAATCAAAAATCAAAAATCTTAAAATCAAAACATTCAAAAAAATCCATAAAAAGATCACAAATTTACACCAAAAACAAAAAATACAAAAATACAATGTGTGTGCTTTTGCTTGTGTGTGTGTTTGCTTGCTTGTCTGCATTTACATTTTTACTAATGATATAAGGCCACTTTTTCTAGTCCAATGATATGAGGACAAGGACATTTGGAAACTACATCATCATGGTCTGAATACCTTGGTGCATCTTGCTTTATGCCACATCAATAAAATTGCTAATGATGATAATAGTGGGAACTTTATGGTAACACACCCCCTTCTATCATCATCATTTAACCTTATCATCATCCACACCTAATCCTCATCATCGTCTAAATAATTATCTAACCTCCTCACCCTCATATCCAATAAGTCATTTATTAACCAATCAATATCCACATCCAAATCTTATCATCTCGTATCCAACATCCAAAATCCTCACCCCTTGGTTGGGGCATCTTCTAACATCCTCTCATAAATAAAAATTGAACATTATTTCTCATCACTTATCACTTCATCAATCATCATCCCAATCCTCTCCTCATCAATGTCCTATCATCAAAATCAATCCAAAATCCAATCTTTATTCTCTCATCCAAACATACTCAATATTCCAATCCTATAAATCTACCATCATATACCCTATCTTCCTATCCAATCAAGAAAACCTCAAATGTAACATCCTCAACTCCCACATCATCACATCTAACATCAAAAAATCCAACATCCTCAAATCTAAATCCCAAATATTTCAAGCCAACCCCTTGACTTGGGTATCCTCTAATCCACCAATCCTAAATATTCACCCTTATCATACATTGTTGACTGGGGCATCCTCCAAAATCCAAAATTCAATATATCCTAATTCTCTAATCTTCTACTCCTTAAATCATTTATCCTATCTTTTAATCCTCCCATATTTACTCCTCATCAACAATCCTTCTCTTCTCTAATCCTCCAATCCAATATCTTTAATCTCAACCCCTTGACTGGGGCATCCTATAATCCAACCCCTTTAATCAATATTTTAATATGATAATACTCTCTCCTTTCCTATCATCCTCAATCTCCTCATCCTCTAATATTCTCTCATATATTAACTTGGCCGTCTCCTCTATTTGAGTGATTACCTAAATCATTCCTTCCCCGCCCAACCCCTTGAGGGGGCATCATATCACCTTCCTAACATATTATTTTTATTTGAATGGTCATTTATAAATAATAACCATTCAAAGAGGGGAAAAATGTAGACATAATTAATTCTGATTAATTTGTCCCACAAATATCCTAACATCATTATCTAATTAATCCCTTTCCTATAAAATATCACATATACCCTTTATATTAGTTAATTTTATCATTTATCTAATATCCCATCTCATCACCAATCCCTTTAATTCATTATTATATCCCATTATCCCACATTAATCCTTATTATCATTTCTAGGAATTTAATATTCCTACACCTACCTACCCCCCTACCCTGCACCTAGCATCTCCATTAAATCACATCCCTAATAATCTTTTATTAATATAATCTAATACTAAACTAATCATATCCCCTACCTCTAAATCTAGAGGATTCTATTTCTAGAAGCCTCTCTAAACTTCTTCTACTCTCCATTGAATTTTAAATTCAATCGAGACTCCTCACAAAATCTCGAATACTTCATTCTAGAAATCTCTATAATCTTCCAATCCTCTCCTCAATTCTCATCCATTGATCTTCATCCCACTTGGATTAATCCTCACCATCCATTCTCTCAACCCTAAACTATAAATTTAGCTCTCCTCCTCTTTGAGAGATAGATATACATATACATAGAATCCATAACAAATCTCTTCCATTTTATCCTCTATCAATCATCAACAACCTTTAATCTCTCATCAATCCAATATATCATCCTTTAATATTTCATCAAACATCAATCAATCCAAGCAAATAAAAAGGAGGTGCTGCCCAAGCCTACTCAAATATGAAGTAATCAATACATCCTTGAGAAAATCCACTAAAACAAAGGATGAGTACTACATTTTATTGGTAAGTGCAAGTATTAATTCTCTCCCCCTTTATATCTATTGCTCAATCAAGAGGTATTGTTGAAAGGATTAACATAAGAAAGTTTTTTCTTGTTTTATTATATGTGTCTTATACTCACCACTGATCTTTTCCACATCACATCCATCTCATCCCATTTCATGAAGTTTGTTTTCCACAATTCTTTCTAAGGTGATAAATTTTCCATTATTAGGAATCAGCTTCAGAGTTTTTTCCTATGATGCAATGAATTTGTTTCTTGAACCAAATTCCATGATTGCATCAATTTTAAATAGAGTTCTTGTGTGCACTCCTTTAGCTAAAACTTGAGCTCCATGCACAATTTTGCACTCATCTTTGTTAAATGAGATTTGTAATTTCACCCATATTTATTAAATGATACTTGTACTACAATATAATTCATCTTTCTCATTGAAACCATATTTCTAGTAAGGTATGGTATGTGTAAAACACCAGGGAGATTTTTGGTCCTCCCATCTGTAAAATCCAACTTCACTCTTTCTCTCCCCTGAATTATGTAGGTCAAATGATCTCCTAGAAACACTTAGCCATCATCATATACCCTATATCCAAAAAACCATTCCTTGTGAGGGGTCATGTTGAATGACACCCATGGATTAATAATCCATGCATTAATGCATGTAAGTGTGCTTAGGGAAGCAAGGTAAACATTACCATCATCAATGCTTATTCCTTCAGAATGTGAATTGTTTTGGTGTTTTTTGTCCCTATTCAGAATACAATCCTTCTTAAAGTGCCATGTTTTACCATAGTTCCAACACTTTTACTAACTTTGATATGGAGCCTTAGATCTATTTCTAGACTTGGACCTTTTATCTCCACCATTTTCCTTCTTTCCTCTATCTTTCTCTCTCCCATGAATTGGCAACGCTTATTTTGAGTGATAGTTATTAGCATACTTTCTTCTCATCTCTTCATATAGTAAAGATGCAAAATTTTCATCAAGCTTTAGTGTTGTAGTGGTACTGGTAAAAGCCATCACCATTTTTTTCCAAAAGCCTATCAAAGAACAGAGAAGAGCAATACACCCATCGTCCTCATCACTCTTCACATTAATGAACATTCATTGGCTCATAATAGAGTTAAAATTATTCAGGTGCTCTATAACTGAGTCATCATCATTCATCGACAAATAATACTTTTTCTTTAGAAAAAACTTGTTCACTTAGGATTTGGCATGATACAATGTCCCTAGCTTAGCCCACAACTCCTTTGTTTTTTTCTCAGTAGAAACATTCAATAATGTATAGAGTCATAAACACATAACCTGATAATAATTTTTTCCCTTCCTATCAATCTTGGCCCATTCCTCTTGTGTTAAACTTCCAAAATTTGTTTGTGTAACTATTGTCCACTGATCCCTCTCCATCAAAATATCCTTCATCTCAAGTTTCCATAGCTTAAAATTTTTTCCATCGAACTTGTCAATCTCAACTCTTGTGCTACCAGTTCCCGTATTAGAGATTCTACTAAAAACCAGATCTACAACTCAATATATTTAACGTAAAATAAAAAAAATCCCCACTAGGTTTACATCCTCTCTGATACCAGATGTTGGGATTTTTTTGCAAACATGCAAACAATAAACTAAACTAGAATATGAAGAAATAATTATATCTAAAATAAACTAAAACATACCAAGAATATTTACACGGTGTTTATCCTGGAAAACCCTTTCAGGTTAAACAAATTAGCAGAGCTTCAACCTTGTATTAATTTGAAAAATCTTGCAAATATAATAGCCAAAATATAGAGTTCTCGCCGTTAAGTCTTTTCAACATAGCTCTCACAATAAGAGCATGTAATTTTATAACCAAAGCACATCATATAATTAACCTTACTTGGATTACAAGTGAAATTAATACTAGTATAGATATCTTAAATACATATATCTAAAATATGCTGAGAGATATCAATCATGAGTTATAAAAATATACCAAAAAATGACAATTAAAAATAAATATAATATAGTAAGTATATTATAATAAATGTATCGATATGAAATACATCAATAGATATCAATTTCAATGTTCTTAGGTTTGATTTTTTACATATCTCTATAATCAACAACTTCATTAAATTATCTATCAATGATTTTTGGAAAATGAAATCACTTAGCTATGAGACTGTGTTGGTCTCAAAAGTGTCTATTCAAGAAAAAACCCAAACATTACTACGTGTCTAATTTATTACTATTTTTAGTCATTCCCCTTGACGGATCAAGATGGAAACTGCGCGAAACCCTAATGGAGGCCCCTGCACAGGGAAGGGCACCGCTCATGGTTCTAGAATCAGTCTAGGCCATGGAGAAGACAATCTGCGCAATGGAGGAAGTGGTCAGGGCAAGGAAATATCAACGACGAAATAGGTTAATGGGTTTTTCTCTGGCGGTAGAAAGGATTTGGATGCCATTCGGGATTTTCTTTCTTTGAGCCAAGATGACTGTTTTGAATATATTAAACTTATGGATGCCGAAGGACTATTAAAACCCATTCAGGAGCCTCACAATCCTACTGGTTGTCCTTATGTTAGCGCAAACAAAGACACCCCCTCAGTCTTGAAGGGTGGACAAAATATGACTCACACAGCTAGGGGTGAAGCTAATCATGGAAAACCATACAGGGGTGTAGAATCCACCAAAGCAACTGCGCCCAATTTTTATTCCTTTAAGGAAGCCGCACAACAAAAAGTTCATAGTCCTTCTGCCTCACTGGCATACATCGTGGACATGGCAGAAGAGGATCCTCTCTTGAGCCTGGATAATCCTCAGGTATTGGCCTATCTCCAATCCCTATCCCAACTTGTTGTCATTGAAATATTGAACATGTTGTGGACGTCTTCTTCCTCCCTTTCACTCTGGATTTAATTGCTCTAAAAACTGTGAAGTCTCCTTCTGTTCCAAGGGCTTCTTTATGGCACAATTTAAGGAGGTAAAAGAGTACAAAAAATGCATATAGGATGGTCCATGGTTCTGGGGTAACGCGGGATTATTTATCTTGCCTTGGTTCCTAGAATTCAACTCGAATACATTTTTTGTCACTAAAATACATGTCTAGGTTTGCCTCTCGAGCCTTCCGCTGCATTTCTGGCATGCTCTTGAGGACATCGGTAATGTTCTAGGAAAATTATTGAAGGCGGATCAAGTCAGGGAGTCAGCGGGCCTTTGTATATTTTCTTGATTCTACACAGAGATCGAGTTAAGCAAGGGACTACCTGATAAGATTATTCTGAAATAGGGGAATATCCAACATGTACAAATCATAGACTATGAGAACACGACATTTAGGTGTCATATTTTTTGAACTCCAGGTCACTTGCAAGAAATGTGCCCGTAAGGTAAGGAGAATCAATGGAAAAAGAGTTCATCAAAAAAAGGAGGATGGAACAATCCTTCTCCGAACACAGCACGCAAAACAGATCATAAGGAGGATTTCAGATTAGCTCATCCAACAAATTTCGAGAATGGTTCTAAGAATAAGGTTAACCTAGCCCCCTCGAACAGGGAAGAAGAAAACATGATAGAAATAGGTGGTGTGAAGAGGGGTCATGAATCCTATAAATCAGAAAAATCAGATTCAGATCAGGAACAAAGTTTGGACCCATCCAACAATCACATGTTGGTGGTGGCTTCTGATCAATTTAAATGGCATGAGGTCAGAAAGAAAAAGGGAAAAAAGGGGTGATATGCAAATCTGCTAGACTACTACTCTTCGAATGAAGAGTGGTAACAGTCAGGGGTCCATCTTGCCTTTCCTCTGTTAATTCAGATTTGTTTCTTGTGTATTAGATTTGGTTAGTAGAGCTTTTCTTACTGATTGCATACTCCGATTCATGGCTCCGGTCAAAATCATTTACCTATCAAAAAAGAAAAATATATTACTATTTTTTATTAACTTCTCTAAGAAAACAAAAACAAAATTATTTGATGACACTCTAATAGAAATCAAATTTAAGAATGAACTATCACATGAAAGTCAAATGAACGTCAAATTTAATGTCGAAAATAAAAGTGAACAATGCACTCTAATACATCTTTACATGTCATCATAGAATGCCTCTATTTTAAAGCAAAGTCATTGATTTTACAATAAACTCAATTTCAAATTACAAAAATAAATTAATTTTACTAACTATGCCGAAGGTGTTCCCCCTATGGGAAAGGCCCTTCCAGAAATTTATGCGACTATATTAAATTTGACGGGCCATTTGGACGTTTTTCACATGCAATTAAATTTGACTGGCATTTTGATGTTTTCACTGTTTTACGATTCTGCGGAAGACGTGGCTGAAATTCACCTCATCTTTTGAAAGAATGATTTGGGGGAAAATGAAAATGAAAAATTGTAGGCACGTGCCAAACAAATTTCAAAGATGAATGTCGTGTACGCCAAAAAAATATGTTATAAATATACAAATTCAAATGTGCATACCATTGAAAAACAAAATGAAAGAACAGATTAATGTTTATGGGTTTAATCTTCCGGAAAACTTCATCTT
The DNA here is from genome assembly GCA_019776745.2 of Taxus chinensis. NCBI lineage: Eukaryota > Viridiplantae > Streptophyta > Pinopsida > Cupressales > Taxaceae > Taxus > Taxus chinensis. Next base: position 488,275,966 of record CM034156.1, read on the forward strand.
TCCATCCATGAATTGTAGTCATTGCTTTATTGCTGACATTATTTATTTTTCCTAAAACAAAATTTGTGCCTTTCATTATAAGACGTGCCAACATGCCCATTTTCTTTTTCCTCTCTCAAACAACTGAATGAATAATAAATTGTATTCTAAGGCATGGATGACTATGTGTTTTAAACGTTTCAATTAATTATGCACTCTATTTATTTTGAATGTTTCAATTAACTGTGCACTGTTATATTTATTTTTTGGTTGGAGGAGAATGAAGCCCACTGACACCAGTGCACGAATGCTAGTTGTGGTCAGCCTTTGATATGTATTTTTGTAATGACGGGCACCTTGCCCGTCATGACCTTCATCAAGGTTCTATTATTTTCAGTGCACTATTGGGAAGGTGGGTGGACAGGTTTGTTGACCCTGACCGTCTCTTTTTATTTGGAGCAAATTTGATAGAGCTGGGATATATTATAAATTTAGATACACTGAGTTCAATTTTTCTTAATTTTTTTTTGTTATACCTCCAATAGACTATTAAGAATTGTGTTTGGAGAGAAATTTACTATCTAAATGATAGTTGTGAAAGACTTCGAAATGTTTTGTTGATCTCTGATCTGACATGAAATCCTAGGGACCTCTTTGATAATAATCTTTCTTGACCTATTCAGGGATTTGTGGGGGCTTTGGAACATCTTATGAAATTGTAAGTCTTGTCCATATAGGATTTTATAAAGCATAAACAAGAAGTCCAGTTTCTACAAATGAACATTATATTGACTTCATGATTCATCTCAATTATAAATTCAAGGAATTTGAGTGAAAATAGATTGAATGGGTTTTTGCTAGTGGAGTTTGGAAATCTAAGGAGTATAGTGGATATGTAAGTTCTTTATACTGATAATCTGATTATTTAACTCATAAGGTTACATTTTTGGGTCTATATGCTATGTATTTTCTTTTCACCATACCAAAAATTATTTTTGGTTCCACTTGGTTGCCCTCCATAGGAATTCCCTTGAATAGGGGTTTGATTTAGAATAATAGCCCCAAAAACTTGTAATATTGTTATGCATGGGCCATCATCTTCTATTGCTTCACCTTAATTACCCTACAAATGGATATCCCCAAAAGTGTAATATAATCACAACAATCCACGTTGTTTTTGAAAAATCTCAATAAAAAGTGATCTTGAATTGGATTCTTCTAGGGGGTTGAGTAAGACCCAGACACCATAAAAATCTCAGTAACAAGTGATCTCCAATTGGATTCTTATAGGGGGTCGACTAAGACCCAGACACCATCAAAACTCTTGGCTTTCCAACAAAAAATCATGCTTATTGTTAATTTATGGGTTGACGCAGGCCTTGTAAATGGAGCTACAGAAACAATTACCGACATTGTTTACAACACATCAATACCACCACCATACCACTCATGATATAAGATTTACAAATGTATGTCTTAATTTGTAACAAATTTGAAATGTAGAGATAGAACCTTTAAATATAATGCTTCATCTATATTCCTACACTTACAAAAATAATCACACCCCTTATTAACATCAACTACAAAAGTAATAACTATCCCTCTAAATCAAATAACATATACCATTCGGTGTTCACATTGCATTGTACACATGCAATTGCTAGTATTAGATACAACTATTGTTTTAAAACAAAGAGGCTAAAATGGCTGGCCCTATCCATCACGCACGTTCGTGATGGAGGGCAGCAAAATTGAACCGGTGACCTCCTCCAAACAACTCATGCCACTTACCAATGCGCCACAGCTAAATTTAGTATGTGGGCGTCAAAAAATTAACTTTATCATTGACTGCAAACGTACGTGATCTTTAGGCTGATCCGGCTAAAATAACCCAGCGCCCTTGTGTGGACCCATGAGTCCCTAAATTAAGATGAAGATTTTAGAGTATCATAGTAAAAGAAAATGAGTATTCAGTGCATTGATCATGCATACTACACACAGCTGAACTTTAATATGATACTACACCGGGAGCTGGCACAGTTCATGATGTGTTAATGGGTGAGTCCTCCCAACTGGCATTGTAAATTCAAGGGTAACCAGTCCCATTGGCAGATTAAAACCTGCATGAGTGACTGATGAATATTATGTATTGATCATGCATACTACACAGCTGAACTTTAATATGATTTTCTTTTTCTATATGAAGCGTTTAACATGGCTTGTAGCCTCCTTCGAATACGAGTTTCCCCACCAGCTCCTGAATACTGCACACATCATGCCATAATACTCTGTTAGAATCTAACAAGGAAGGAATATGTACTTTTCTTTTTGAAAATACTAAAAAATATAAATATAAAAATTCGCTGAATCATCCCATTTAACTCACTTTTGCGCGGAAATAGTGAAAGAAAGTTGTGCCGTTGTTGAAAAGGGTGCAATTTGTGACAAGAAGACCCTCCATTTCCAGTTGTTCCATTATTCTCGAAAGTGGTACCACCCAGTTGTTGGAAATGGGTAATATTATATTCACTTCCCCATTCTCCTCAAACTTTACAGAAATGTTATTTTGACAGCAGCAATCATCACCAGACGAACTCGATCTGGCATTACTAGTATTATTACCTTCTCTGCTTTCCAATACACTTTTCAGTACATGATGACCACCTGTTTGTGAGGAAGAAGATTGAATGCCGGTTGAGATATTATCAGCCTGATCAGTCTCGGCCAACAGAGATTTCTTCGTGGTTTTTAACTCTTGAAGCTTAGCTTCCGCTAATGGGATGTATTTGATCGTCTCATCGAGTATGGCAGATTGTTCTTTCTGCACTCAAAAATGGATGCAGAATAAGGAAAACATTATCTGGATTTCAAAACAAATTTGTAGCAGAAAAATCAAAGACTACATTTTTTGTTACCTTTGAAGGGATATTTTGATGGGGTAGAAGCGAATGAAGAGTCACGAGAAGGTCATGCATGCACTTTCGTCTCTCTCTTTCCAATAGCTTATGATTTTCTTTTGGGCTGCAGTACCCAGCTGACACATTTTTCCGCTTCTTTGCTCCTCTTGATTTGGCATTGGAATTTGACTGATCAGCATTACATTGTTCCACTTCTTCTTGAGTTAACATTTTAATGGCTCCAACATCTTCTTCTTCTGGCTGGAAAGGGGAGAAATTGATGCAGATATCATTGCCCATGGCAAGAACATCTTGTGAACCCATTTGATAAAGAAGGCAGAGTCTCGAAGATGGTGTTGCCTGCAAATAAATGGATGCCAATGCTCTTCACAGAAACCGAGCGTGATTGCAATTAAAATCAGCGTGTGAGGACCGGCGACAATGGCTTAAGCGCTCATTATCCGAGCAATTAGATATTACACACCCAAAAAACAAACATTGGAAAATGAGGAGGCGAGTTGACTCCCAACAATTTTTGTACAAGAACTCAAAGCATCGTTGACTCCTTGAAATATTGGCCCAATTTTTCACATGCAATGGATTTGCACACTACTCAAAACTCAAAAGTAGGCGTTTGAATTTACAAGTAAGCCCTATCAACTCAAATTTGAAGTTGTTTTTGGGCTCATAAATATTTACGCCTGGAATGATGTGGCATAAAGGGTCGATTTGTGGCGGTGGATAGCCAACTCCATTCTCGATGCCTATCGGGTAATGAGTGGAGACTTTAATATGGTTGAATCCCCTAATGATAAATGTGGCCACTTGCCTATGAGTTGGACACCTAGTGAAAGGGAAGCGTGATACTCCATGCGAAATAAATTTGGATTTTTTGATCCTAACACATCTCACTTTCCCACCTCTGCAGCTTAGTACACGTGGACCAATCTTCGTGGAGGCACAAATCGTGTTCTTAAACGGGTTGACATGGCCATGTTGTCAGCGCAAATTTTCTTTGAGTTCGATAGCATTTATTCTATACCAGTGGAGGTCATGCCTGACTTTGTCCTTTCATACCACTCTCCTATACAATTTCGTATTTGTTGGCATGATGCGCACCCCTTTTGTCATAAAGGCCAATTCTTTCTTAATACTGCCTTGATGCAACATGGCCCCACTGTCAATCATATCAAACAGGTTTGGAATTTAACTCCATGACCCAGTCACTATCAGCGGTTTCATCCATCTATGCAAGTCAGCTGGATATAATGGCGGGAAGATGCACTAACTCAGACTACCAGATTTCTTAGAATCTACGGCTGATGGTTGGAAAATTTTGGTGCCGCTCATACACCGCTAACACCTCATCTCTTAGCCGAGCGACAGTGGTGCTTCAAGGTGATCCCTTCTCTGACGCTCTGCAACTGCAAGTTGCAACGCTCTGACATCAAATCCAAATTGCGGATAACTATAATGCCAGAGGCGCTCAAATCTGGGCTCAGATGCATTGGCTCAAGATTGGAGATTGGGTGTCGAAGGAACTCTTTCTTTATCTTTGAGCCAGAAAGCCTTCTCAACAGATCTGAGCTATCATGGACAACGAAGCTTGGATTACTGACCCGCAACTTATGTTGCAAGCCTTTGTGCGCCATTACAAGCTTGTCTGTCAAGCTTAACCACCCTCTGCATCTCGCCGAGCCGCTCTTGACCATTGTTTGGGTGTTGTGCCGCAAAAGCTTTCAGAGGCTCAAAAGGTGATCTACAAAAGAATGCCCACCATTGAAGATCTCCATGAAGCCACTCTGTAAATGGATAATGATAAAGCGTCAGGCTACGATGGATTCCCTTGTGAATTTTATAAAGCTCTTTGGGATTTTGTCGGGTAAGACCTTTTTCAAGTCTATCTTGAAGGATTTCAGAACCAATCCCTAGGGCCACACATTAATACTTAGGGAAACATCATATTTATCCCTAAGCAAGGATATCCCGAGCAAATCACTTGTTGGTGGCTGATTACGTTGCTGAATGTCTCCTACAAAATCATTGCCAAAGCGTTAGCTCTGCGATTACGCAATCTTCTGCATGTTATTATTCAACTAGAGAAAACATGCTTCATACATGGACGTTTCATCCTAGATAACATCATTACGGTGTGGGAAGGCATGGAATGGGCTTGCAGATCTCATCAGGCCGCCATGTTTATTAAGATTGACTTTGAGAAGGCTTATGATCAGATTGAATGGCCATTCATTCTCACCATGCTTCAGGCCCTTGGCTTTGGACCCATTTTTATTCAATCCGTCAATATGCTTTTTGCAGATGCCTTTGCTCAAATTTCTATTAATGGCCTCAACTCAGAGCCTTTTGGGCTTTTCCAGTCTATCAAACAAGGTTGTCCTCTTGCCCTTGCACTGTATGCGCTGGCAGCTGAAGGCTTTCATTATATCTTAGCTCATGCCAAAGCACAAGGTCTTGTTTGTGGAATCTCATTGCCTGATGAGCCCAATTCACATCTTCTCAATGGGAATTTTGTGGATGATTCCTTCCTTACGCTTATTGAGGATCAGACCAACATTAGCAATGCTATGTAAAGTTTGGATACTTTCTGCCTAGCTTCTGTCTCATTCATTTAATGGCGAAAAACCCAATGTTACCGACAATCTTTTCTTCCCACACCTGACTAGCTTGCCACCTTTGATTGGAAAATTCTCTAACATGGCGAGATTTTCAAATTTCTAGGTATTCCTTTTGCTTTTCAAGCCTCCCCAGCTGAACTATGGTATTATGTCATTCAACAGGTGGTGAAAAAATCAGAATATTAGATCACTAGGCCTTTATCTCTGGCTAACAAATTCCAAATCTTCTCTAAAGTTCTTACTGCCACCCATGTTTACTACTCATCTTGTTGGATTCCTTCTAAAGCCTCCATTCAGAAGTTTGAAAAAATGCTCAAAGCTTTCTTATGGGCTAATGTTTCTACTGGCAAAGGTTTTCATCGGGTAGCCTGAGATTTTTTTTGTCTGCCTCATAATTTTGGAGGCCTCAGGCTTATTCACATTCAACGTCAAGGGAAAACTCTTTGTGCTAAGTGGATTATCAGAATAATTACTAGCCAAGAAGCTTGGAAAGTTCTCATACGGCATGGCATTGTAGAAGGTTCTCCTTATGGCCACCCTACATGGAAAGGCTTAGGGTTTGTCAATTTTCTCATCACTCCCGTGCCTGTCAAAATTGTTGGCACCTTTGTGCTTAAGAGAATTTGGAAAGCGTGGGAATGTGTCAAACCCTGATTTTTATGGAAGGGGGATGGCTTTCGTAATGGGCTTTCTCTCAATCAAAAATCTCTCTAGTCATCGCCGATTTCTCAATCCCAAGATAAATGCTTAGAAGAGGTCCCGGGAATCTCTACGCTCAAATTGTTCAAGTGCAGAATTCATACCATTGAGGACTTATTTTGTAAGAACGCTCAATCCTGGTACTCTTGGCCGGATTTTAAAGCTCTGTTTCAGCTTTTCAACCAATATTAGGATACTTTCACTACTATGATCAATTCGGTTCCTAATCACATGTTGCATAAGATTGTTGTGTATTCCTCTCGCCCATGGTGGACCAGACTGGAAGTGGCATGTTGATACTCCTTTCTGTAACTACAAAGCCAACAAAGGCTATCGTTGGCTCTCACCCCATTTGCCCATGGTGGAAAAACTTAATACTCATTGGGGAATTCACGCCACTCTGTCTACATGGGGTAGACGATTTGAGACTATTTGGACTATATGTGTGGAGCCCAAAATTGCTCATTTTCTTTGGTGTATTTTAAACCAAGGCCTTCCTATCGAGGCTCGTCTTGTTCAAATTGGGATCCTGACTCCCAACTACCCCTTCTGTGGGCATCTGGAAACACTTTTGCATATCTTCTGGTTCCGTCCTAAAGCTCAAATTGCTTGGAATTGGATCCATTCCTTTTTTTCCCTCATGACCTCGTTATTTCACTTGCCAGCATATCCTCTTGGGAGATAATCCCAAACTTTTGCCTATGTTCACCCAAATTTGACATGTTTTCAGAGGGGAGTTTATATTTTAGATATGGAAAGAAAGGAATATTTTTTTCTTTGCTAATTCGTAGTTGATCAATCTTTCTCAATTTATAATAAATCTATGGTGATCTCCAATGTGCTTATGTAGATTCAAGTTCAATAAAACAAGGTGGTGCTGGAGGTGGACCACCTTTAGACCTTGTTGCACCAATGGGGGGAAGCCCCGTGCAACATTACCCGAGTGCCTCCATCTCCCACCAAGCGCTCCTCGCCTTCAGCTTGTGGTGGCCAACGCAGTCGATCTCAGTGCCATGCTTTCAGCTGCACCTGTTGCTCTCCGGGGTTGTTACATCGGCATAGTCACTCGCTATCTTACTGCCATGGCCAGGGCTCTCCACCGCATTCATCGGCTCGCCACCTCGCCAACATGGGTAAGGCTCTCCTTCTGCCGCTACCTCATAAAAGGATGCTCGGCACCCACTGCCACCTCCACGTTCTGACAAGTTCCCTCGCCTCAACCTCAATGTTCCTACGCACGGGGAAGCAAACCCAGAGGAAGAACTTGTTACTGGTTGGGAGCTTCTGGATGCCGGTAAGGACCTGCCTGGTTCGTGGGGTCAGATGATCGGGATCCGCCTGCCTTGGGCATGTTTACTACTACTGCTTGATAGTGCCTTTTTAGTGTTTTCAGACGATGCCTTTTTTTTGGTTCTCTCTTAGGCCCAGCCTAGTTTGACTCTTGTTGTTCTAGGCTCGGCCTAGCTTGTTCATGGTTTTGGGGCGTGCTCTCATACCACCCACTTTTTTGTTGAAAGCTATCTTGTATCTTATTACATTAATATAATATAAGATCCCTTTTCATAAAAAAAACTGAAGTTGTTGGCCTTCAAATATTTTCCAACTTATTATAAAAAGTTGTTTAACTACATCTTTAGTGTTATTAAGACTAGCAATATCTCCAAATGTGCTATTAACATGCCATAGCCCTGTTAAAAATTAAAATAAAATAAAAAATATTATTATAAATCTAATAAAAAATTTTAAAAAATAAATTTATTATCATTGTTAACTATAATTAAAATTAAAATTAAAATTAAGAAAAATTAATGAAAATTAATAATTAAACTTAATAAAAATTTTAAAATATTAAAAATAAAAATTCAATTAAAATTAATAAAATTAAAAGTTAGAATTAGTAAAAAAATAAAAAAAGAGTAAAAATAAAATAAAAATAAAAATTAAGAGTTAAAATTAATAAAAATTAACTATATAAAATTTCAAATTTACAATTAAATTTAATAAAAAATTAAAATTAAAATTAAAAAATAAAATAAAATTGAAGAATTGAAATAAATAATAATTAATAATTAATAAAAAATTACAAAATTAATAAAAATTCAAAATCAATAATTTTTTTAAAAGTAGTAAAAAATAAAAAATAATAAAAAATAAGTAAAAATGAGAAATTAAAAGTTAAAATTAATTAAAAAATATTAAAAATTTTAAATTTAAAATCAAAATTAATTTTAAAAATTGATAAAAATTAAAAATTGAAATTAATAACAAATAATAATTTTAAAAAATGAAAAATTGATAAGAATTAAAAATTGAAAATTAAAATTAATGATAGTTATCACCTCTATGTAGATTAGGATTTTTGTTTTATGTATCTCCTTCTCACCTTGGTCCCTTGGAATGATAGAGTAGAGTTAGATAGTTGCATTTCAATTCAGGAGTAGTTTAGCATTAGGATTAGGTAGAGGAACCAACCTTCTTTGGAGGTCTGTCTCATAGTGCAAGTCCCACAACTTGGAGACAGTCTCATGTTGCCTCAAAATCTTGAGTTGTCGATGACTTGGGGTGGTGTGCAATTTTGAGCTCTAACACCCCCACAATCATTGAATGTCATGCACGAGCTAGGCATGCCATTTTGCAAGAAGAGCCAACAAAGCATGATCCCAACCAAAATAATTAATATAAATAAAAGGAGCTCAAAGTGAGGTTTGAGTGGAGGGAGAATCATGGAGGTATTTGAACAAGATCTCCCACAAACCATGCTAGGGCGACATAAAGTTATCTACCTTATCAATCTTGACTTGGTCCACCTCAAATGTTTTCAAAAGGTTGGTTGCCTTGTTTGCTTCCCAAAAGCAATGTTGAATGTTTTAATTCGAGAAACCCTAAAGGAGATGACACATTTGATTTTGAGTTGCATGATCTAATAGCTTGGAAAATGACCATGGAAACCCCTTTAATCACTAGACACTGAATCCCAAAATCATGTCCAAGATGAAGACCTCACACTAAAGCCAAAGCTTCAATGTTATTGTTAGTGCTAAAAAAAACCCAAATGTTTTGAAAAGGTTGGTTGCCTTGTTTGTTTCCCAAAAGCAATGTTGAATGTGTTAATTAGAGAAACCCTAAAGGAGATGACACATTTGATTTAAACTATTATCAATTCTTCATAATTTTGAGTTTGATGATTTAATAGCTTGGAAAATGACCATGGAATTCCCTTTAATCACTAGACACCAAATCCCAAAATCTTGTGCCATATGAAGACATCACACCTAAGCCAAAGCTTCGGTATTAAATTGTTAGTGCTAAAAAATATGAATATAGATGTAGATGTAGTCAATTCATACAAATATCCTTCTACTACAACCATGAACACTAATCCTTCCTCTAAAGGCAGTTTTTCAAAGGTTGGGTTGTTCACTTATTCCCTTGGCATCACCCTCCAAGTTTGTCTCACTTCCTCCACGAGGTCCTAATGAGGGAAGTCTTTCCTTTCTTGGAATCTATGCCTTGATTGTTGAATGTTACTACAAGAAGAATATGCAAAACTGGAAATCCATGGAAATTTTAAAAACTATCAACCCATCCATAAAAAGGTATTACTCTTGGATCTGCAGAGAATTTGTGTAGTTCTGTAGGTATCTTCAATAGGGAAATTGAGCCTTTGGATGGGTCTTCTTTTGTTGAAAATTTTAGAGGGGTAGAAAACGGTCCAAAAGGAGAATCTAAGTTTTAAAAGGTGGCTTATAGGCATATGTTTCTAAGATCTGTTTAGAAGAAGGGGGAATGCACAAATGTTTTTTGACTATGGGCAGTGTGGTGGAAGATTATGTGCAGTCATTGTGGAATATCATATGCAATTGTTGTGGAAGTTGTTGAGTTTCTTTTGCGGATGAAATATTCTTGAAGATATAGGCTTCGGGTTACTGAATGATTTTTTGCATGGTTTTAAAGAAAGTTTATGTGAAAGAGGCTGCTATGAAGTCCTACATTATGAGTCATCTTTTGTAAACTTTCAAGAATCTTGAAATTTTGTATGATTGTTGCCCTTTTTGTAAATATGACTTCGTATAATGATTATTTTTATGATTAATGAATCTGGTCCATAACTCTAATTAAAAGAATCAAATAATAATTTTTTTTGAAGAAATAAGAAATAAGTAATGGGTAGAGCTCAAGTGAGACAAAAACCATAGATAATGTCCATGCAAAATTGTAAAGCAAATGTTATACTTATCTAACTTTTAGTAAAAGGACAATCACAACCAATTTGTTTACATGTGAAACCATAAACTTTGAATTGATGGAATATTAACTATAGATAGTACATCAAACCAATATGTTATACAATATAGGAAGCCATAGAGATATAATATTTTTGTGGAAATCAATATTCATGGCTAAGTTTCAAGAAGATCCTTCTCTCGAGTTCAACAAGTTTGGGCAAGAATTGTCATTTCCTTAATAAAAAAAATCATAGTCAAAATCAAGGAGTATGATCACAAATGAGTATAATCAAACTTTGTGGACATGCATGGGGAACGGATGGAAGATTGACCCCATCTATATATCACTAACGACCTCTCAATTCCCTATCTATTCTGATCTAAACAGTGATGCCCCCATATAGATAGATAGGGCCACTGCATCTATCTTTAGAAAAGGGCAAACCCAATAGATCCGATCCCCCTCGAGGGTGAACGGGTATCAAGAATCAGGACCCCCTATGCATATATTAGCATGATCTGCTTGAATTCGTATTTCCATGCCACCTTCGCCTTCGAGAATAATGGAATGGGTCGAGATTGAGATGGAGAGCGGTGTGGCGCTATATCTCTATTCTATCTGGTCATTATGAAGGCCCCTTACGAACTCATGACACTGTTATTCAACATCATCTACTTCATAGAGTTGTGGCACTAAGTGCATAATAAACAATTATATGCTAGTTATGCTTTATAATGTAAATCTGCAATATAGAGAGCTTCTATGCAGAACTGCAAGGTGTAATATAGAGTAGATTTTATACTTTTATCCAGCTAATACCAAGAGAATAATCACAATCGTATTCAGATCTAAAATCACACAATCTTACTATATAGACTAATGATTAGAGATAGTACATCAAACAAATTAAGTTACAAACTAGTACATCCATACTGGCAAGAAGTCGAACAAGATTTCTAAAGTAGGTTTTTTATGGAAATCAAGATGTTAGGCCACGTTTCAAGAAGACCCCTCCCTGGAGGAGTTGACATTTCAATCACATTGCTTATTAAAAGCATATCAATTCTAACTAGAAACTGAGATAAGTCAAACCATATATAAATGAGTTAAGGATTTTTGAGTGGTAGAAGCGATTCCAGGATGCAATGAAGAGGATTATCTGAATTTAGTAGTAAGCATGTATTTAAAGACATTTGAATGGGCTCTTTCTGGGGTTGTGAAGTCACAGAGATGGATAAGGGAAGGTTGAGCAAGCAAACATGTACAAATGCTCATATGTTAATGGTGTACACATTTTTTTAGGGAAGAGAAATCCATGTAACCCAATTGAAAGATTTACGTATTTTTTTTATTTCATTGGAGTAAAAGTACATATCACAACACAGACACACAAAACATATGTATATTCAGTCTACATTTCTTTTTTTTAATTCCCACTTCCCATGTATTAGGTTGTAATTTTCTGAATGAATAAGTCAATGCAATGCTCCCATCCACTCTTTTCAATACATATCTTTCCACTACAACATAACATGCAAATTTTCCTTCCATCTTAGTGCCACCAAATGATCTCTCCACTCTTACATCTCTTCCTACTTGTTCTGATCCATGTCTACCTTGATCCGCCCTCATTTTGGCAATGATTGGCCAGCTAAGTTTTACACCAGTAAGTTTTCCCCATTGTTTCCCTACACCTTTAAACAAAACACTCCCATCATTATCAATAATTTCCTCAGTTACTTCCTCTCCGAACAGTAGTCCTTCTTCTACCTTGATGGTTTTGTCCACAACAACATTTTCTTTTGTAATCCTACCTTGAGTAGAATATATCTCTTCCCAAAACTTCTCAAGATCCATCTTGTAGAAGGGACACTCCATGAGCTGGGTCCCGGGATCCTTCAATCCGGTAGCCAACTCATTGATAAAGATAAAGGGGCAGTACCACTCCCCAACTATCACAACAGAAGATCTTGTTTGTAAGACAGAAAAATCAAAGGGGGGCAATTGGGCTCTCAGCTCGGCATTTTCCCTTCTAACACGAGAAAGTCTTCCATGTTTACTGCGCAAACTTTTGGCTACCACACTCCGATTTGCCCTGCGGAGGAATTTAGGAGGAAAGCCATCAGAAGCCATGGATTTTGCTTTGAAGCCACACTTCGTTGAGATTATGTGCATATATTGATAAGAGTTGCTGGGTGTCAAAGATCTGGGACGGATATCTTTAACACATCTACAACCGCAAAATGTCCTCATATCTTCTTCACTAGAACAAGTTTCCACTAATCTGTTCACATTCCATCAAAACACAATTAGATATACTATCTAGGGACAACCGAAGAGCCTATCCATCACATGAGTTTGTAAGGCTAGGTCAAACAACCAATGAGCTGTTTACTACTTTTTAGAATGGATTTATCATTGATTGGTTGACTAATCAGCATTACAAACATATGTGATGTTTAGGCACACTTTGATCTTTAGATACAACCAAGTTACCATGTATTATTTAACTTTGAATATAAAAGCTTCCAATACAAAAAATGGTATGTTGTTATCTTACCCTTTCCGTTTGCCTTCAGCACGCACAACATAGTAGCAATGGGAAGAGATGGGTTGGCCCAAAACAGGAATAAGATACACCCCTATCACATTCCGTTTGAGTGTATTCCCCTTCACTTCTTATGTAAAAAACTGTCAAGCATTTATCTTGGGGAAATGGCAATTCTCCAAGACAATTGCATTTGCAGCATCCCCAACAGCAGGAGGTGCATGCACAGTCACCTGGTTCGTCTTCCATAAGTAGGAGATATCCAGAGTATGGAGATGCGGGCGGTGGGAATAGAGCTCCATTATTTCCCGAGGCTGCAAAGGCCTGCCTGTAGGCTGAAAGAGATATTGTGGAGTACATGGGACTGATCAGATTCCAGTGATGATTTTGGAAACCTGGTGGGGTGTTTTTCCAAATTTATAGAGTAATCAACGTGTTGAGGCGTAAACAGTCAACTGGTAAACTGCGTGTGAACACGCAAGTGTGCATCACTCCTTTTGAGCTGTCCTTTAAAAAAATATTGGCTTACAATGTTTATCATTTTTTGTAAGCTCTTCCGGCAAGGACATATAATGGCTAAATGAGCCTCAGCCGTTAACCAAACAAAGTCAAAGCTCTGATTTATTTCAAAAAGATTGGAGGCTCTGTTAAAATTGGATAAACATAATGTCACTTCTTATGGATCCAAAACACAATATGTTTAAAAAATTCACTCGTATTCCACCAAGTAAACTAAAGACACATTGGCTAGGGCTTTATGAGGTCCATGACATTTTTCCCCTTGGGGATTGTGAAGAGCTTGAATGGGGAGATGTTACACGGGCACTTCAATGGAAGTAGACTTAAACCTTAGCATCTTTCAAGAAAGTTATTTTTAAAAATAAGGCATATGTCATTACACATTAAGGTATAGATTAGTACTAAAGACATCTAGTAGTCAATAACGATAAGGAGGTATTAGTGTTTCGTCAATATTTATGTTTGAAATAAGTATGTATTTACATGTCTTTGTATTCACTAGTTTGATCATAGAAATATATAAGTAGAATATGGAGATTGTAAACTCACATAAGTGATCATTTTTTAACACACCTTTGAAGAAAGAAACGGTAAATGTTATGATAATGTTGTATTCCCCTTTTATAATGTCAACTACAAAAATATAATAGTAAAAATTGCATAAGCATAGGATCGCACATGATATTTAGTGTGGGATGATGAATGTCTACGTATAAAAGCTTTGACAATGTTGGAAATGACAAAGGTTCATATGATTTCTAAGAAAACAAGAAATAAGGTAACATATGAAAACATCATGCAATTGAATTGACACCCTCAATACAAATAATAAGTGAACAACATTAAAAATAAGTTTATGATAAAGGAATATGAAGGGCGCACAAGACAAAAAAATAAAATAAAATCTGTAAGCATGGTATTTATGGGGTGAGGAGGTGCGCAAGTAAAGTAATGCATTAACGAATGCTAAGGGCAGTGCAAGGCCTAGGAATGTAAATAAAAAGTGCACAAAGATGCACAAGGATAAGTAACACCAGGAATTTTTCCAAGGAACATGCCTTGAAGATTAAAAAATACGTTCCCATGGAGTCAGATGCTTTTCATTTGATTTTAAATTTCAAAATCATGTAAGAATTTAAATTGGGATACACTTGGTAGCCACTAAGAAATAAACATAAAAATGTGGCAAAGTGAAATCTCAAGCGTGCAAGGGCAACTAATGCAAAGGAGCCTATACACACCCAATTTTTCATGTGCTACATTGTCGGAATGGTTCAAAATCCCCAATGATGAATAAAAATATTTCCAATGGTGTTCGAATCCAATTCCTCATTTGCAGTATATATTTGTAGCCTAGAATGCTTCCCTTATCCATTTCCATGCTTTCCTTGCTTTCCATGATCTCTTTTGCAACTTTTTGTTAGCTTTATGGCTTTAAGTTACTCAACCGCCCTGGCGTTTATGCAACCGCCGGTTGTGTAACTCGTGTTCTGAATATGGTTGCGCAACCGTTGGTCTACGCAGACTGGATGGTTCCATGTGCATTTAACCGAGGCTCTTTTATCATGTTCTAAACGTGTGTCAACTTCTTCAATCTCATTTTTAGCGCACGTTTCTTGACCAAATTGGTTGTTCTTGAGCTCATTTGATGTGTACAAACTCCCCCTTCCCTTCTTGATGTTAATTGTGAGTTAACTGCCCCTTCTTTGAGTGATGTGGCATTCCTTGGTTGCCAAATGGCTTAGAACGTTTCCTTGCCATTTTTCTATAAGAGTCAAGCTTCTACCTAGAGCATGAATGGTTGGAGATTATTGTTTTAAATTGCACTGTTATGTTGTCGTAATTTTGCCAATAAATACAAAGGAAAGCTTAGTTCTCTTTCCTTATTATTCTCTTGTCTGCGTTGCTACCAGATTGCTTGCAAGCCATTCTTACTCTAGCACTTCTTCATCATTTCTTCCACACAAGCTAGCATAGTTTCCTAGACTCGTTTGAACACCAAATTGGAAATGAAGATGAGGGGACAACAAATCAAAACAGCATTGGGATCGTCATAGTTCTACATTTCCAAGTTGGGGATGCATTTGGATTCTTAAAGATTTCTTTGTTTGAGTAGATCTTATTCCATAGTCTGTTAGAGTATATTAATTCAAAGAAGTACAATTACTGTAGCTTTCTTTATTTACATAGATTCTGTTGAGAGTTGCTTCCCTTCCTATCCATGTGAATTTGCACGTGAAGTTTGTTTGGAGGAATCTTCTGCATTTTTTCGGTGTTAGTTGTAATTTATCTTCATTTTCATAAGCTTCCATAGATCTTGTTGTTTCTATCGGGGAAGTTTCAGGGGAAGAATTGCTTATGAGAATCTTTTCCATTCTTCCCGTGACTCTGAGCTAATAACAGAGGAAGTTGTAAATCTAAAACTACAAATTGGAAAAGTTCAGTTTTATTAGAATAGGTTTGATCCACTCTGCACAGGGAAATACCCACACTCGGTTGTTTACTTGTTTAGTTTTTGTTAACTTTAGTGTAGAAGCAATTTTAATTAATTAGAAGAAGTTTTAATTTGTATGTGTGTATTTATTCTGTTTTCCAGTAAGCATACAAAAATACAAAAACATTAGATTAATTAGTTCTTTATTTTTTTTATTTCATTTTATTCAAAATCATTGGAAAAAGACAAAAACTAGTAGAATAGATTCATTTCCTTGCTTTGTTAATTAATTCTCACTCATTAAATTGTTTAGCTGCATGTAGATTTAATTAAATTCAAGAATAGTAATTGAATTGATTTGATTTGAATATGCTTGCTTTCATTTGTTAATTAGGCACATATATTAATTAGGCAGAAAGTAATACAATTCCCCACGTGTTCTTCGTTGGCCTAGGTTTAAACATCGACCTTGCCCCTGATAGACACTTTGTGAATTTGATTGCTTTCTCTAGTTTAATAGTTTGCATATCCCACATGACCATTCAAGACCCTCAACAACCAAGATATTTCGTGTTTGATCCCTGAGTCTCACGACCAAACACAATTGAACTATTTACAGACATTGACACAGGCCTCAAAACCTTGGTTTTCTAGACCTCACCGCCTCCACCCATTATCATATCACAGTTGCTAGTTTTGAACGTCGAAGTAGACAACGCTTACGAGTTCTAGAAAATTCAGCCTAGACAAAACTAGTTTCCAAAATTCACCCATTTTTCCTATTCACACGTTTCCTCCCACATCTCCATGACCATGTTTGGAGATTTCTACAAGGAAAACACAAGACAATTCACTTGCATTCCCCAACCGGTTCGGAGAGTATTAGGTGACACCGATATTGACAGACTTCTTTGTTTTGTCATTCTCCTCAACCCCTCCATTACGCCCGCTCAAGTTCATTGCCTTAGACGAGTAGATCCCCACGGTTTTGATAGAAGAGATTAGATTTCCTTGATCACTTTTCACCCAATTCCACATATTCTTCCTATTCGTCTTATTTAGCCTATCACAAAGCCATCTATCCATTCCATTGCGGCTGTACCATCACTTTAAAAATTCATTTCACTAAGTTTGATGTGTTCTTGGTGAGATTTTAGCCTTTGGAGGTTTATTCTAAGCACATCTGGCGACTCCACTATTTTAACAAACCCATTATCTCATTTGAAGACCCTTCCTTTCATTCATTTCTTCCTTACCTTTCACCCTTCCATTCATTTGATGTTTCCACTTCATCCATGGGTCTCCAAAGAGATCTTCCATTCTCTCATATCAGTTCCTCTCCCCTCCATTTACAACAATGAGATGATATCCCCAAAACAACCTTGATAAATTTGCCTCTTTTTAAAGGAAATGGAGATCAATTTCCTATTGATCACATCCAAGACATAGCCAACCATTGTGCCATTCACAATATCATTGAAGAAAATGTTTGTGTCAGACTTCTTGTTCTATCATTGAGAGGCAAAGCTAAAGATTGGTTCGACAGTTTGGCTCTGCAATCTATTTCCACTTGGAATTAGCTGGGAGAACAATTCTATAACCAATTTAAGGAGAATGCCAATGTCATTGTCCTCATGGAACATCTCAGCACAATACAACAATCTTCAATGGAATACATCTTAGATTTCAACATCATATTTGAGAGGACCTGGCATAGAATTCCTCAAGGATTCAGGCCCTCACAAGCTATGACATTCTTATTTTATTCGAGGGCCCTTAGTTCTGATTTGGCTGTAATGATACAAGCTCTAGGAGGAAACACTCTTCATCGGGTATTTGACATTTCCATAATAGCTGAGAAGAGTCTCATTCAGGAAGGCCAATTTGGCTCCATAATCTATTTCCACTTGGAATTAGCTGGGAGAACAATTCTATAACCGATTTAAGGAGAATGCCAATGTCATTGTCCTCATGGAACATCTCAGCACAATACAACAATCTTCAATGGAATACATCTCAGATTTCAACATCATATTTGAGAGGACCTGGCATAGAATTCCTCAAGAATTCAGGCCCTCACAAGCTATGACATTCTTATTTTATTTGAGGGCCCTTGATTCTGATTTGGCTGTAATGATACAAGCTCTAGGAGGAAACACTCTTCCTCGGGTATTTGACATTTCCATAATAGATGAGAAGAGTCTCATTCAGGAAGGCCAATTTGGCTCCATAATCTATTTCCACTTGGAATTAGCTGGGAGAACAATTCTATAACTGATTTAAGGAGAATGCCAATGTCATTGTCCTCATGGAACATCTCAACACAATACAACAATCTTCAATGGAATACATCTCAAATTTCAACATCAGATTTGAGAGGACCTGACATAGAATTCCTCAAGAATTCATGCCCTCACAAGCTATGACATTATTATTTTATTTGAGGACCCTTGATTCTGATTTGGCTGTAATGATACAAGCTCTAGGAGGAAACAATCTTCCTCAGGTATTTGACATTTCCATAATAGCTGAGAAGAGTCTCATTCAGGAATGCTAAAGGAAATCCATCCCAATTTCCCCCCTTCTTCCATATTCTTCCACATCTTCTCTGTCTATAAGTGCAATAAATCAACAACCCCTCATGTATGCATCATCCCCAACTAGTATAATCATGTATGATGATTGTGAAACTATTGAAGAGTGGTATGTCTCATATTAGGAAGATGAGATTGCACAAAGTGAGAAAAGGAGGGAAACTTCTTCAAAAGAGAATAAGTTAGATTCAGAGGGTGTTGTCCCACAAGTGGAAGAGTTGTTTGTGGACGCAAAATAGAGTGTGAACCAGCTTGCAAACATCCACTACCTTCAAAAAATTTTACAGGATGAGCCCACTTGTGGGATTGAGCTTCAAAGAAATGGGAAAATCACAACCTGGTCAACCCATTTGTTACCAAAACCCCTTGGCCAATTAGGTATTTGGCTAGTTTTGAGACAAAGAAAAAGTTGCAAACAATCATGCTCACTTCAAAGCATGAGGAAGAAATTCAATGCACTGAAGATCAACTGTAGTACCTCTCAAATCCAAATGCAAAGAAACTAAAAGTGGTGCTTGTTCTTATTTCAGTTGATACTTTGAGGAATGAGATGGAAAATTAGCTTCAATTTTTTTTCCCAATCTTATCAAAGGCCATGTTCAGTGCCAAATTAAACACATGGTCTAAATTTGTAAGAAAGGGAAGCTATTTCTCCCTTCCTGTTTGAGGTTTTGTTTAGCTTCTCATTTCTTTTGTTAGAGCAGGGTAGAAAAGGTTTGTTTTTCAGTATAAGAAGTTCATTGTGCACATTCTGCATGGTCTAAAGTTGTAAGAAAGGGAAGCTATTTCTCCCTTCCTGTTTCAGGTTTTGTGTAGCTTCTCATTTCTTTTGTTAGAGTAGGGTAGAAAATGTTTGTTTTCAGTATAAGAAGTTCATTTTGCACATTCTGCATGTTTCCACTTGGAACATGTATGATTTTCTATTTTGTACATAGTTTTTGTGGTGTTTTGTTGTTGTTGCTACACAATCCATTGGAGGATGACGTGTTATGATTGGGAAGTAGGGTGTTTGAGGTAGTTTCAAGTGCATCCATCATCAACATGTAATTCAAAGCTCAGCAATGCTTCATCCTTTTCCAAGATTCAATTTAGCTCATTCTTCAAAACTTGGCAAAAAATTGGATTTGAGACAATTTCATATGCTCATTCTTTATATCAATAGATCAATTATAGAGGGAACATGGTGAAATTTCATATTCAAAATAATTTTCCGCTCTCATTAAACTTAATTAAAAAAAATTATAAATGAGATGGTGAATTCAAATTTCAAATCATTTTCAGATCCAAGCATTGCTTTAAGTGGTTCAGGGGTGTATTATTCAATTTCATATCAGATTTCATGTTATCAGGATGACTCCATGCCTAATGGATGCTTCAAGGCCACTAATCTTTTCAATCTAGTAGGCAGATTACCCAATGATTCACCAAAATGTTATCCGATTTTGCACCCCTTTCAAATTGGCTAACTTCAAAAAATTTGGACTTGGGCAAGTTCGTGGGACTTCAGTGACGAATCTAGATGAAAACAGGTAATTTTCATGTTTGGGGCACTTGTAATTATTTTTATGGACTTCCCATCTTCTCTCTAGGCTCCCCAGATCCAAACTTGGCCAAATAGTTGGAGAAAATCAAGAAAAAGTGCAAAAATGATCATTCCCAGACCATTTCAGGTTTTTTAGGTTCAGGAGGAATAGATAGAACTTGGAACAAGTTCCTTTAGGTCCTTAGTTCTCCGATTTCCTGATTTAGCCACACAACAAAGATTTGGTGAAGGTTCAGTGTATTGTGAGTTCAGGGCGAGTTGCGGGCACAAGGGGGTGTGGGAGAACTCATTGTGGGCAGTACAATGTTCTTGGGAACACTTAGTTCCCCACAAGGCATAGAAACCCACAAACAAAGGTGTCGGGCTGCGGGAGTAATTTGCAAGGTGGTAGTCAAGTGCAAAATAAAAATAAATCCCCGGCCCTTGCAACCAATGAAAGGTTGCCACATGGTAAGGGAAAAAGTGAACACGTAGACAAATTTGTAAGAAAGGGGAAATGTTTCACAGTTTGTAGATTTGCTATTGTGTAGTTTGTAATTTCGAGTCTGCAGGGTGAAGTCAAAGGTCAACATTGAATCAAGGGCGGGCACATGTCAAGGTTTCAGGCCCTAAGGATTTTTTACAGTTTTACATTTCACAGAATTACATTTTCACCGAGCATAATACAAGGAATCCCAACTATCCGTGGCCAATGAAGGACCGACATGTGGCAAGGTCAAAGAAAATCTTCGAGGTCAATCAAATTATTCCATGTGTCATAATCATGTGATCCACTACTTGCAAAAATTCAAAAGGCCATATCTTTCGATCCAGAACTCCAAATTTGATAAAAATTTATATCATTGGAAAGATCTCCTTGAGCCCTTAGATTTGGTACAATCGTGTTCAATTTTTTATGGCATTTGTTGGGAGATAAAGGGGAAAAACCTTATAGGCATTGAAAACATAGTTATAGTTTGTTCAACCACAAGAATTAATGAAGCATGGCTTCCATTTCCTTCTCTGGAATGGAATGGAGATAGGAATGGTTTTGTAGGGTGCCCATGCACTTTGTAGGTGAATTTAATGCTGATTTTTGGTGGTTGTAACAATAAATTTGTGCCATTCTTTTTTCCCTCTTCTTTTTCTTTCCAATTATGCTATATATAGTAAAATATTTCATTTTGAAGAGGATGGACATTCTAATCTGTGAAGAAACCATGTCAAAATGGTCTCCTGAACAACTACGAGTCGTGGACCTTCATTTTTGCCTCTCTAAATGTATTCCTACCTTTTGTTTTAGCTGTAATGGATTGTACACACTTCTAAGAAATAAAATCTGGTTTTTGTGGCTCTCTTCTACCCTACGCTTGTGTTTTATTTTGCATTTTGTCTTTCTTTCACTTTGCGATGTGTTGTGCATATCTATCTCATCTGTAGGCTCTATTTTGATTGTGTTTCTTTTGTTCATCACCCCATATTTTGGTGCTATCACCTATATGTAGATTAGGATTTCTGTTTTATGCATCTCCTTCTCACCTTGGTCCCTTGGAATGATAAAGTAGAATTCGATATTTGCATTTTAATTCCTAGGAGTAGTTTAGCATTAGGATTAGGTAGAGGAACCAACCTTCTCTGGAGGTCTTTCTCATAGTGCAAGTCCTACAACTTGGAGACAATCTAATGTTGCCTCAAAATCCTGAGTTGTCTATGACTTAGGGCAGGGTGCAATTTTGAGCTCCAACACGACCACAATCATAGAATGTCATGCATGAGCTAGGCATGTCATCATGGAAGAAGAGTCAACAAAGCATGGTCCCAACCAAAATAATTAATATAAAATAAAAGGAGCTCAACATGAGGTTTGAATGGAGCGAGAATCATGGAGGTATTTGAACAACATCTTCTACAAACCATGCTAGGGATACATAAAGTTATCTACCTTATCAATCTTGACTTGGTCCACCTCAAATGTTTCCAAAAGGTCCGCTGCTTTGTTTGCTTCCCAAAAGCAATGTTGATTGTTTTAATTGGAGAAATGCTAGAGGAGATGACACATTTGATTTAAAGTGTTATCAATTCTTCATGATTTTGAGTTGCATAATTTAATAGCTTGGAAAATGACCATGAAAACCCCTTTAATCACTAGACACTAAATCCCAAAATCCAAAGCTTCAATCTTATTGTTAGTGCTAAAAAACCCCAAATGTTTCGAAAAGGTTGGCTACCTTGTTTGCTTCCCAAAAGCAATGTTGAATGTGTTAATTGGAGAAACCCTATAGGAGATGACACATTTAATTTAAAGCATTATCAATTCTTTATAATTTTGAGTTTGATGATTTAATAGCTTGGAAAATGACTGTGGAACCCCCTTTAATCACTAGACACCAAATCCCAAAATATTGTGCCATATGAAGACCTCACACCTAAGCCAAAGCTTCAATATTAAATTGTTAGTGCTAAAAAAAGATGAATATAACCAACATAGATTAAGGACCCTGGACAATCTCAAAGGATGAAGCTTGCATCGGGAGACACTAGGGTTGCCTCTTGAAACACCGTTAAAATTAAGCTTACAAAATCCAAAGTTTGGTGGTAGCTAATGAGAATTTAACCTTCTTGATCTACTTACAAAAATATACGCTTAACCCATTAACAAGAAGATTATTTATGTTCAATTATATCAAGATGTAGATTGGTTCGGTTGGCAACTTTAAGGAAATTCATGCAAATCTCCTTCTACTACTAGAAAAATTTAGAGGGGTAGAAAAAGGTCCAAAAGAAGAATTTAAGTTTTAAAAGGTGGCTTATAGATATATGATTCTAAGATCTATTCTGAAGAAGGGTATTGCACATAATTTGTTTTACTATGACTGTGAAATATTTTGGGTAGCGTGGTGGAAGATTATGTGCAGTCATCGTGGAATATTATATGCAATTGTTGTGGAAGTTGTTGACTTTCTTTTGCAGATGAAATATTGTAGAAGATATAGGCTTTGGATTGTAACTGAATTTTTTTTGCATGGTTTTTAAGAAAGTTTATGTGAAAGACACTACTATGAAGTCCAACATTATGAGTTATCTTCTGTAACCTTTCAAGAATCTTGAAATTTTGTATGATTGTTACCCTTGTTATAAGTATGGCTTCATATAATGATTATTTTTATGATTAATTTATCTAGTCCATAACTTTAACTAAAAGAATCAACCGATAAAAAAGAAATAAGTAATGGGTAGAGATCAAGTGAGATAAAAACCATAGATAATGTCCATGCAAAATTGCAAAGGAAATGTTATGCTTATCTAACTTATAATAAGAGGAAAATCACAACCAATATTGTTTACATGTGAAACCATAAATTTTGAATTGATGGAATATTAACTACATATAGTACATCAAATCAATAGGTTACACAATATAGGAATCCATTCAGATATAGTATTTTTGTGGAAATCAAAATGCATGGCTAATTTTTAAGAAGATCCCTCTTGGTTACTTAGCTTTGGATTGCCAAACAGAAAAGAAACAAGTTAAAATTAGAACTTCTTGGTGGCAAAATTCAGACCCTAGTCACTTCGGTGTTGACAGTAACTTGAATAGTAATTCAGAAGAAGGTTCAGAGAATGAGGATGTTTTAGTTTCTAAGAATGAGGAGGACATTCCTTCCTCTACTCCTGTAGAAAAGGTTTCACTATAGAGTTCTGAATTAATTGCAGGAACTGATTCCCATCTTCTTGTTTCAATGGAATTTCAAACTTATGTGGATAATGAGAATATTGAAATCATCATACCAATTCACACTAATGAAAATGTAAATCTGAACACCGGAGTTGGATGGACTACTGTGAGTAAACATAAGAAAGGGAAAATAGGTAATAATGCCCTTAAGATGCATTTAAGATCCCATGGGAAGGAGTCCCAGGTATAAACTGGAATTTTGTTTACTTTTGTTTTTATTTTGTTGTTGGTTTGGTTGTGTTTTTGTTGTCCCTCTTTTCCGCTGGAAGAGGTAGCTCCACTCGATCCTCATTGATAATTCTTTGTCTCCAAAGGAAAATGTTGTTACAGGGTAGGGTCCCCTCAACTCTCTTTTACCATCTATCAAAAAAAAAATATCCCTCTCTTGAGTTCAACAAATTCGGGCGAGAATTGTCATTTCCTTAAAAAAAAAAATCAAAATCAAGGAGTATGATCATAGATGAGTATAATCAAACTATGTGGACATGCGTACATGACATTGTTATTCAACATCATCAACTTCATAGAGTTGCGGTACTAAGTACATAATAAACAATTATATGTTAGTTATGCTTTATAATGTAAATTTGTAATGTAGAGAGCTTCTATGCAGAACTGTGAGGTGAAATATAGAGTAGATTTTATACTTGACTTACCCAGCTAATACCCAGAGAATAATCACAGCGGTATTTAGATCTAAAACCACACAATCTTGATGTATAGACTAATGATTAGAAATAGTAGATCAAACCATTGTATTACAAAATAGTACATCTATACCGGAAAGAAGTTAGAAAATATTTCCAAAGTAGGTTTTTAATGGAAATCAAGATGTTAGACCACGTTTCAAGAAGACCCCTCCCTGGAGTTGAAGACATTTCAGACAAGAATTCACATTCGAAGTAGAAATTGAGGTGAGTCAAACCATATATAAATGAATAACTATTTTTGAGTGGTAGAAGCAATTCGAGGATGTAATGAAGAGGAGTATTTGAATTCAGTAGTAAGGTATGTATTTAGAGGTATTTGAATAGGCTCTTTTTGGGGATGTGAGCCACAAAGGTGGATAAGGGAAGGCTGGGCAAGCAAACGTGCACAAATGCTCATACATTAGCTGTACACGTATTTTTAGGGAAGAGACATCCATATAACCCAATTGAAAAATTTGTGTAATTTTTCATTTCATTGGAGTAAAAGTACATATCACAACCCACACATAAAACATATGTATATTCACTCTACATTTCATTTTTTTACTCCCACTTCCCATGTATCTGATTGCAATTTCTGAATGAATAAGTCAATGCAATGCTCCCATCCAGTCTTCTCAATACATATCTTTCCACAACAACATAACATGCAAATTTTCCTTCCATCCTAGTGCCACCGAATGATTTCTGCACTCTTACATCTCTTCCTTCTGATCCATGTCTACCTTGACCAGCCCTCATTTTGGCAATGATTGGCCAGCTAAGTTTCACACCAGTAATTAAACAAAACACTCCCATCATTATTTCTAATTTCCCCAGTTACTCCCTCTCCGAACAGTAGTCCTTCTTCCACCTTGATGGTTTTGTCCACAACAACATTTTCTTGTGTAATCCTACATTGAGTAGAATATATCTCTTCCCAAAACTTCTCAAGATCCATCTTGTAGAAGGGACACTCCATGAGCTGGGTCCCGGGATCCTCAAATCCGCCACCCAACTCATTGATAAAGATAAAGGGGCAGTACCACTCCCCAACTATCACAACCGGAGATCTTGTTTGTGAGACAGAAAAATCAAAGGGGGGCAATTGGGCTCTCAGCTCGGCATTTTCCCCTCCAACATGAAAAAGTCTTCCATGTTTACCGCGCAAGCTTTTGGCTACCACACTCCAATCTGCCCTGCGGAGGAATTGAGGAGGGAAGCCATCATAAGCCATGGATTTTGCTTTGAAGCCACTCTTCGTTGAGATTATGTGCATACGTTGATACGAGGAGTTGCGAGGTTGCAAAGATCTGGGATGGATGTCTTTAACACATCTACAACAGAAAAATGTCCTCATATCTTCTTCACTAGAACAAGTTTCCATTAATCTGTTCACATTCCATCAAAATACAATTAGAAACACTGTCTATGAGTTTGCAAGGCTGATCGGTTAAACAACCAATAGGTTGTTTATCATTTTTTGAGGAAACATATGCGATGTTTACGATGAGCAATTTGGATTCACCCTTTAAGCAGTAATTCTTAATCTACTTTGATCTTTAGATACAGCCAGGTTACCATGTATTATTTAACTTTGAATATAAATGCTTCCAATACAAAAAATGGTATGTTGTTATCTTACCCTTTGCGTTTGCCTTCAGCACGCACAACATAGTAGCAATGGGAAGAGATGGGTTGGCCCAGAACAGGAATAAAATACACCCTATCACTTTCTGTTCCAGTGTTCTCCCCATCACTTGTGGTATACAGGATTGTTAAGCATTTGTTTTGCGGAAAAGGCAATTCTCCCAGGAAATTGTCTTTAAAGCATCCCCGAAAGCAGGAGGTGGATGCAGAGTCCCCCTTCACATCTGGTTCGTCTTCCATAAGTAGGAGATATCCAGAGTATGGAGATGCGGGCAGTGGGAATAGAGCTCCATTATTTCCCGAGGCTGCAGAGGCCTGCCTGTAGGCTGCAAGAGATATTGTGGAGTACATGGGACTGATCAGATTCCAGTGATGATTTTGGAAACATGGTGGGGTGTTTTTTCCAAATTTATAGAGTAATCGACGTGTTGTGATTTTGGAAACAGTCGACTGGAAAACCGCGTGTGAACACGCAAGTGTGCATCATTCCTTCTGAGCTGTCCTTTTAAAAAACATTGCCATACAATGTTTATCATTTTTTGTAAGCTCTTCCAGCGAGGAAATATGGTGACTAAATGAGCCTCATCCGTGAAGCAAACAAAGTCAAAGCTCTTATTTGTTTATTTGATTAGAAAGACATCTATATATATCTAGAATACTAAAATATACAGTTTGTTTACCATATCTAATCAATTAAAAAAAAATGGCAGCATGAAAGTGAGCATAGATTCTCGGTATATTTCTAACTCATACCAAGTCATCATTTTGACCATCCATTACCCTATCTACTTCCATTAGTCACACAATTGTTATTAGAAAGTATCACGACATTTTCCTCCTATTGTGAAAACCATTAAATATGAAATAGCCATGCTTCACGTTGTAAGATAAGAAATGGATGATGAAACCTATTATCATAAAAACGAGAATAGTGTCTTTTATGTATAAAAAATTATAATGCGGGTTATAAATGAAATTGTGTTTTAAAAGCTAACGAGGAAAATTTTGAGAAACCGACCAATCTTGAAACATGCAAAATTTGAATTATGTACCTTAAACCTAATACAGGGCATTTATAGTTCCCATGTTTGTTTTGAGAAATTGTGTTTAGGAAGTTGTGCTACCTATGCAATTCATTGTCTCGTCACTCTAAATTGCACACATTGGAAGTTTAGATGATGAGGCCATTTCAAAAAGATTGGAGGCTCTGTTAAAACTGGATAAACATAATGTCATTTCTTATGGATCAAAAACACGGAGAAGGCATGACATAATTGAAAGAGGGATTTGCGAGAACCAATGTCGAAAAGCGATGCACCACAACGAAGTTGCACTCTGATGGTAATGTCAAGCCAACGCAATACACAAGATTCGAATTAATGGAAAGAAGATTGCAAGTAAGAAGAATGGGTCTGCTTATGCTCATAGATCGAAAAATAGGAAGTACAAATAGGGGTGCTATGAACCCCCATGCCTAAACATGGAAAGAACCTCAATGACACCACTGAAACATATGACGTTGACTGACGCATATGACGCCACTAGAAGAGGAGTTACAATTCCAAATAAGGAATGTAACTCCTATGACGCATTGATGCAAATGACAGTGTCAAATTCTATGACAGAATCTGACACTTGTCATTTGACTTCCTAAGACCTATGACTCTTGCAAGGCGAGATGACTCACCTAGGTGATGTGGATGATGACTGGGCAGTCATACACACCAACACGCCCCCTTCATCAAAGCCGAGGAAGAGGTCAAGGTAAGCCAGAACAGAAAAGAAGACTCCCCTAGACAACTAAGAAAGATGTGTCAATGGGCCCCGGCAACTAAAGGCCTGATAAGGTGCCCATGTACAAACAACATCTTTTTGGAAAGAAGAAGAGGAGAAGAAGGAGGACTATATAGCCCGAAGAAGATGGGCGGTTGTAGCAGATCTCACCCCAAGACGAGATCGCAAGTGAAGAAACTTCACCTTAGTGAAGAGCTTGGTGAAAATGTCTGTAACCTGATCAGCTATCTGAACATACTATATGTCGATGATGTTTTCATGTATCAGCTCCCGTATGAAGTGCATATGAATCTCAATGTGCTTCGTCCGCTGATGCTGAACTGGATTTCTACAAATCGAGATAGTGCTCATGTTGTCACAGTAGATAATGGTAGGCCACCGAAAGTGGATGCCAAACTCTGTCAAGATACCCTGTAACCAAATAGC
Organism: Taxus chinensis; assembly: GCA_019776745.2. Lineage (NCBI taxonomy): Eukaryota > Viridiplantae > Streptophyta > Pinopsida > Cupressales > Taxaceae > Taxus > Taxus chinensis. Next base: position 488,304,319 of record CM034156.1, read on the forward strand.
TTTGGTGGCAGCGTTAATTGCTCCTCTATATTCTACTTCTATCGATGATATGGCAATGGTGTGCTGCTTCTTGCTGGACCAACTGACAGGACCTGAACCAAGAGTGAAACTATAGCCTGAGGTAGACTTCCGATGATCTAGATCACCGGCCCAATCTGAGTATGTAAATCCAACCAAGTCAATCTCAGTCCCTCCTAAGTAATGAATACCATCTGTGTGAGTGCCACGAACACAGTGAAGGATCCGCTTTTCTGCTTTTAAGTGCAGCTCATGAGGCTCCTGCATAAATCTGGACACGATCCCGATGGCATACGATAGATCTGGCCGAGTGTGAGTAAGGTAGATCAAGCTTCCCACCAACTATCGATAAAGGGTACCGTCAACCAAGGGGGAAGAGCAATCAGAAACAAGCTTAATCCCGAAAAGAAAAGGAGTAGGTGAGGACTTGCAGTCAGACATGTGAAACCGAGCAAGCAAATCAAGAGAGTACTTAGGCTGTGAGATCATAATTCCCGAGTCAGATTGTGAAATCTGGATCCCAAGAAAGTAATGAAGCAATCCTAAGTCAGACATGGAGAACTTGTTGGCCAAGGAGATCTTCACATAATCAATGATAGAGGAAGAGCTACCTGTGATCAACAAGTCATCAACATAGAGAACAAGAATAAGCATGGAGTCATCCTGTCATAGAATATACACATTTGGGTCAAAGTGACACTGAGTGAACCCTGATGCAAGTAAAAAGGAGTCCATCTTGGCATACCAAGCCCGAGGGGCTTGTTTAAGGCCGTAGAGAGACTTCTTTAATTTACAAACGAGGGATGGATCATGGACATAACCCGGAGGTTGTTCTATATAGATATCCTCCTCTGGGTCCCCATGAAGGAAGGCACTCTTAACGTCCATCTGGTGGACTTCCCATCTATTAGCGGTAGCGATGGCAAGGATCAGTCAAATGGAAGTCATCTTTGCAACCGGAGCAAAGGTTTCTGAGTAATCAACCCCAGCTACCTCGGAGAAACCCTTAGCTACAAGTCGAGTTTTATACTTTTCAACTTCTCCATTAGCTCCATACTTTTGTTCGATATACCCACCTACACCGAACGATTTTTCTTCCTTTCAAAAGAAGGGTAAGATCCCAAGTGTCATTCTTTATGAGTGAGGAATACTCCTCATCTATGGCAGAATCCCACTCAGGAATCCTAGAAGCTTCCTGGAAAGATGGTGGATCAGAAGCAGAGGCAAAGAAGGAGTGAGGTCCAGTGAAGTCTGAGCGAGTACGTCTCTCATCCAAAGGATCTCCAACTAAATCTCCAGCACTCTGTAAAGTTTTCCTGGCCCAAAGAGGTCCTGAAGGCTCAGGCTCAAAGTCAAAAGATTCTTCACTTGAGTTAGAGGGGACATAGTCCTCATCATCACTACTGTCAGAATCAGAAGACTCAGAATTTTGAGGATCGGGAGGAACAGGGAGAGGCGGAACTCACTCAACAACATCATCATCTGAAGATTCAGAATCTGAATCAGTGGGCAAAAGAACCTCAGTGGAAGTTGAAGTCAAGGATTACTCATCAAACTTCACACTCCTCTCAATATAAAGCTCACGAGTGGTAGGGTTCAACAATCGATATCCCTTCAAGCCATCAGGATACTTGAAAAAGATACAAGGTTTGGATTGTGGATCCAATGCCTTACGTTTCTTTTTGGGAATCTGAGTCATAGCCTTGGATCCAAAGACTCGAAAGTGATCGACATCAGGCTTGTGTCCAAACCAGGCTTCAAAGGGTGTCATCCCTCTTACTGCCTTGTGTGGAACACGGTTCTAAATATAACAAGCACAATTCACTGCTTCAGCCCAATACTGTGGAGGAAGAGATTTTGATTGAACCATAAAAGTAGCCATCTCCTTTAAAGTTTGGTTCTTTCTTTCTGTAACTCCATTTTGGGAAGGGCTGTAAACAACTATACGCTGCAAAGCAATCCCCTCAGAAGTGCAAAAATCCTCAAACCTATTGCTCACATACTTGCCTCCATTGTCGGTTCGAAGGACCTTGATAGACCATTCTACTTGTTTCTCAGCAAGAGCCTTAAAGTTTTTAAAATGCTCAAAAACTTCAGACTCAAGCTTAAGAAAATATACCCAAGTATAACACAAAAAGTCATCAATGAAGGTTAGTTTATAGAGAGCTCTAGTAAAAGAAGGAGACGGAAAAGGGCCAGAAACATCACTATGAACAAGATCCAAGGGACAAGTAGCTCTCCAGGATTTTCCTTTTTCAAATCTTTTTTCAGGATTCTTTCCAAGGGCACAACCCTCACAAAGACCCATAGAAAACTTGACGTGGGGTAACCTGTTGACCATTTCATTTTAGCTCAATTGTTCAAGGTAACGATAATTTAGATGCCCAAAACGTTCATGCCATAACTTGCTAACCTCATTTACATGAGTGAGCAAGGCATTGGGCGTCAAATCAGAAGAGAAGTGGGAAAAGGTATACAACCGTGAATGGTGATCTATCTTTCCCTTAGCCATAATGCAGTCATGGTTAAGCTCACGAATAATCACTGAGTTAGGACCAAATTCCACTCGCATTCCTTCACCAAGGTGGGTGATTTGGTAAACCGATAGGAGATTGGTAGAGGGATTGGGAACACTCAACACTTGGTTAAATGTTCCACCTTCTATCTCTACCTATCCACTGCCGGAAACTGACACATGATTGTCATCATCCAACGTGATTTGGAACATGCCACATGGTTCAATGCTAGAGAATTCAACCTCTGAAGAAGCCATGTGGTGCGAGGCACCGGAATCGATAATCCAAGTTGATGATGGAGCTGATCTAGCTACGAGGGCCTTACCTTTCTTCTTTTCATTTTTAGTCTCCTTTGCATTAGAAGACTCACCCTTCTGAGCATTTTGTTTAATTTATTCAAGAACACTTATTTTATTCTTCTTAAGTAAATGAGTTAAGTGATCAATTTGTTTCTGAAAAACAATGTTGCTCGTCATGGCCAGAATTCTTACAATAGGAGAATTAATAATTTTCATTCTTTGCTTTAGGCTTAGAAGTCAAAGTATGAGTGATGGGCTTAACTGGGGGTTGGTTGGTCTTGGTTTCTTTCTTAGGTTGGTCCTTATTTTCTTTCTTCTTCTCATTTTTCTTGCCCTTATTCGCCACAAGGGCATGTGACTTGGATTTTAGAGTCCCCATTTGAATGAGTTTGTCTTGTTCTTGAATGAGTTGGGATGAAAAATTGTCAAAGGAGGGCATAGCCCAAGTACTACCCAAGGCGGCTTTCGTGGCGTGGAAAGTTGAAACGAAAACAATGTATTCAGGACCTAACTTAGAAAGAATCGATAAGATCAATTAAGAGTCTTTCTTATCCACTTTACACTCCTTTAGAAGCATTCTAGTGTGGACAAACTTTGAGAAGAAGGCCTGTAGGTTTTCAAAGTCACTAGGATTCAACCCTAGTAGTTAGTTCTCCAACTCATGCACTCTCATGTCATCTTTCTTCCCAAACATCTCGTCAAGCGTTTTCCACGCTTGATCAGGTGTTGAGGAAGTTTCGATGTGGAAGAGCAATTCGGGAGAGACGGACATATAGATAAGACCTAAGGCTTCATCACAACGGTTGAACCATTTAGATTTTTCAGGTTCATCATTAGGTTTGGTCTCTAACCTCATGGTAACTCGGTATAACCCTTTACTTCGCAAAACCAATATAATTTTAGATTTCCATTCGAAGAAATTAAAAGGTGTGAGCACTAGTACTTTAGAGATATCCATAATGAAGAGATAGAACCAAGGAATGCAAAAGGAAGGAGAGAGAAAAGAAACAACCACCCCAGAACAAAATTACACCCCCCCGAGTTTGGCACTTTATAATTCAGTGTGTTGATTACAACCAGATGCGACTGTGTTCTGAGAACCAGTTTGTCACTCACCTTGCAATTAGCGTAATAACACGCAATGGTGGAGACAACAATCAAGTTTTGTAGGGCGCAACAGATTGACACTACAAGCAAGCACATAAAGAGAGAAGCGAGAGGGGGAATAAAGGGCTTTGTGAGAAACAATGACTCATGTCGCACGAAAGAATCCCTTTGTCGTAATATTTTGGTGGACGCGCTCACATGACCACAAGAAAAAAGGGATAGAACAAAGCTCAAAAAAATGAGTTGAATTAAGCAATACAAAGACACCCCCCAGAATGTGGAACTTTATAAAATTATTGTGTTTACAAAAATAATTATCCAATCATCTAGAGTGCAAAAAAACATGCAAATTTGACTAAAGAAGTGCTCAAAACTGAGCAACGAGTCAAAAGTTATAGCAAAAATCAATTCCCACAACTAATGAGAAAAAGCCAATAAGCCTGCAAACGGATTAAAAAAGTGCCCTAAACACATGCAAAAGGTGTCGTATGTATGCCCGTTGGAAACGACATGAAATTTGAGATAGGGTTTATTTGTATTGCGAGGGGGGATTAGCCTCCTGCCAATCCCGGACCTCACCCTCCGTCTTTGATGCTCAAAGGAAGGTAATAATACAACAATAAAAAAAACCAAATTTTACAATGCCAATAAAACGAAATGTTTTTAGCACCTTAAAAACATTAAAAAAGGTCTTAGCCCTAGTAGTTTGAAAGGTGATAATGATTTTACCAATAATTAACCTTTAGAAGGGAATGTTGACCAAGCTGAGTTATTTTTAACACATACACTCAGAGTTGACACGCGTGTGAATTGCTGTAGTTGGTGATAGCAATAAAGCTAAGCCCCCAAGCCACGTGCAGATGAAAAGGAGGCCACTACATAGAGGAAAAAGTAAAAAAAGACAATGCAGTGTAACTGTCCACTGTAAAAAAAATGCCAGCTGTAGGAGAAAATGCCTGAGGGGAGCTTAGAACAGTGCGTAGCAGAGGAGAGGTCTGGTAGGTAGAATGAGAAGGCCACGTGCCAGGAGAAGTAGGCCACGTACCAGTAGAGGTTTTCACACTGAGTTTGGACAGCACAGAGAGTGGGCAGAGGCTGAGAAGACCAGAAACAACTGAGGGAGTTGGTGTACTTCCGAAGATAGGAGCATGAGGCCACAACCAAGCACCAAGATAACCAAAAAAGAAAGAGAGAATGAACCAGGGCTGAACCACCGTTGGTTTCAACGAAGAAAAAGGTGTGTAGACCAGGCATAGTTTAAACGGCTGGTGAAATGACAAAAAAGAAGATTGCAGATGCGCCAAAAGGAGATCCCAGCGTAGGTGCATGGTAACGGTAAATAAAAACAAGGTTGTAGAATAGAATGATTGCACCACGCAAGGATCCACAGGTGAGCAGAACAAGGCACGAGCCAATATTGCATAAAACGTGCATGCAAAAAATAATCCTCAAGACCAGTGAGAACGCAGTTAAGGATCAGCAAAGCACTGGAAACAAGGTAAAACCAGAATGACGAGTAGAAAAAGAACGATCCCACAGACGTTTTGAACCACAATCAACCACAACAACAATGTTAACCAGTAACCATAGGTCCAAGACAAAAAAGAGCTCTTCTTTTACCCTGCAGGCGCTGAACCTAAACACAACTAGCAAGAAACACATAAACAACCTAGAAACAACAACCACAAAGATCTAGAAGTATCTAAATATGAACTTAGCTGATAATGCAAACCAACCAAATACCTCAAACTTATAACTATTGAAACCTCAATATGAGGTTAGCAATAATTCCAAAATGATAATAAAAAAAAAAAACTTGCACACGAGGAAATGAGAAGAAACCAGAAGTAATAAACAACTGAGAAACGAAGAGTGCATGTTTACCGAAAGCAGCTCTGATACCATGAAAGAGGGATTTGCGAGAATTGATATCAAAAAGCGATGTACCACAACGAAGTTTCACTTCGATGGTAACGTCAAGCCAACGTAATACATAAGATTTGAATCAATGGAAAGAAGATTGCAAGTAAGAAGAATGGGTCTGCTCATACTCATAGATCGAAAAATAGGAAGTACAAACAAGGGGTGCTGTGTAACCCCCATGCCTAAACATGGAAAGAACCTCAATGACGCCACTGACGCATATGACGTTGACTAACGCATATGATGCCACTAGAAGAGAAGTTACAATTCCAAATAAGGAATGCAACTCCTATGATGCATTGACACAAATGACAGTGTCAGATTCTATGACAGAATCTGACACTTGTCATTTGACTTCCTAAGACCTATGACTCTTGCAAGGTGAGATGACTCACCTAGGTGATGTGGACGATGACTGGGCAGTCACACACACCAACAATAATGGCCATACCAAACACAAGATGTTTAAAAAATTCACTCTTATTCTCTTATATGAGTGTAAGTACATGTTCCACCAGGTAAACTAAAGACACATTGGTTAGGGCTTTATGAGGTTCAAGACATTTTTCCCACTGGGGATTGAAAACTGAAGAGCTTGAATGGGGAGATGTTACATGAGCAAGTAGACTAAAACCTTACCATCCTTGAAGAAAAACATTTTTAAAAATAAGGCATATGCCATTAGACATTAAGGTATAAATTAGTATTAGTAGTCAATAACGATAATAGAGGCATTAGTGTTTAGTCAAAATTTATGTTTGAAATAAGCATGTATTTATGTGCCTTTGTATTCACTAGTTTGATCATAGAAATATACAAGTAGAAGATGGAGATTGTAAACTCACATAAGTGATCACTTTTTAATACACCTTTGAAGAAAGCAAATGTAAATTTTATGGTAATGTTGTATTCCCCTTTTATAATGTCAACCACATACATATAATAGTAAAATCTATAGAAGCATAGGACCACACATGATATTTAGTGTGGGATAGTGAATTCCTAAGTATAAAAACTTCGACAATGTTGGAAATGTGATTTCTTGGAAAACAAGAAATAAGGTAATATATGAAACATCGTGCAATTGGCTTGACACCCTCAACACAGATAGTAAGTGAACAACATTAAAAATAAGTTTATAAGAAAGGAATATAAAGGGCTCACAAGAAAAAAATTAAAACAAAAAGGTGTAAGCATGGTGTATATGGAGTGAGGAGGTCCACAAGTAAAGTAACACATTAATGAATGCTAAGGGCAGTGCAAGGCCTAAGAATGTAGAGAAAAATTGCACAAGGATAAGTAACACCAAGAAATCTTTCAAGGAATGTGCCTTGAAGATTAAAAAATATGTTCCCATAGAGTCATCTTTTCATTTGATTTTAAATTTCAAAATCACATAAGAATTTGAATTGGGATACAACTGGTAGCCACTAAGCAATAAACATTAAAATTTAGAAAAGTGAAAGCTCGAGCATGTGAAAGGAACTAATGCAAAGGAGATTGATGAGTTTTGGAAAACTCTAAATAGGGGAGGAAGATTTCATTCTAAATCACTTTTTTCATTCAAGGTTTTCAAGCACCTAGCTTAGGTAATTTGTGAATTTTTAGAGAAGAGAAAATTTGAACCCATGAGCCATTTGCAAGATATTTAATATTTTTAATATTTGAAGGATGAAAAGAAAAGGAAAAAAATGGGAATTACAAAGGTTGAAAGCTACAAAATTTTTTCCCACCATTAACATAGGGGTCAAGTTGATTCTTCCATAACGAGGGGACTTGGGAATATAAATCACTCGTGGATGAACAAAAGATGATTTAGAATGGTTAGGTGGAAGGATAAACAAAGATTTGACAAAGCACACACCCAAAAAATCTATAGTTGAGGAAGAGGTAGAAAATATCATTCACAAGGAGATAGGAAATGAGGCATTTAGTGGAGAATACTCACAAGAAGGAACTTTTTCTGTTAGAACTAGTAGTAGAGAGGCACCGAAAAAGACACCAACAATAAAATTGAAGAAGAAAACTAAGATTCCTACTCCCATCTCTAATATATTTTCTAAGATGTAGTACCTAACAACAATATTGTGAAAAGAAAATTGGGCCTCAATGATAACTTCTTTAAAGGTCACTAACTACAACCATTGTGCATTGATCCATGATTCCATGTTTGATAAGGACTATATGGTGCAAACACATAGGTATACTTTAAAGGGAGGAATTATTTTTTATGATGATACAAAGCACACACTATAAGATGTTGGAGTACTACAACTATTTGAGTTTCCTTATTTCAGTAAGCCCTTGGAATTAGTACATTTTTTTGTTTTACACATCCACCAAGGCTACATCTACTTCGTGGGTTGGAGGATGAGAATAATTGCTTCATGTATCAACAAGGAAACTAACTTGGTTTGTACGAGAAAAAACCTTGTGATGACCCTTAAAGAAGATGATATATTTGTTAAGACTATGTTGGAGCTGAGATATAAGAGGGGAAGGAACTTTTTGATGAGGGTCATTATGTTAGGTTGTGGAGCTTGTTTTGACATGAGAAAGTGTTGAAGACTGTACTTTAAGAGTACTGTACACTTTCCACAGTTGTCTCGCTGGGGTTCGGGGCCGGGCCGGGCCCTGAGTGGGGGTTTGACAGCGCAACCCCCAAATTTTTTTTGGCCTTAAAACGTGCCCGATATACCGGGAAACGTGATTTTCTCATATGGGCAGGATTTTTGACCCATAGGTTTATGGGACGGTTTTGGCCCATGGTTTTAATACCCACGGTTTTGTAAAACTGCTTAAGCAGTTGTCTACTTATATGGTTTTATGCATATGGTAGGTATAATGTAACATTGCAGATGTGTTTTGAATTTGGGTGTGAATTCTGTAGAGTTTGTTGAGCATAGCTCCAAACATATCTGGGTATTGTATTGAGAGAGCGGTGGCTTGTAATAAAATTTGAGCAAGTGATTCTTGGTGGACGTAGCCCAAATTGGGTGAACCACGTTAAATATTGTCTCTTTGTGTTGTGTTATTTTATTTTGCACTTTTATTTGAGATCTGTAATATTTTCTGCATATTAGTTTCTACTATTGCGATTATGTGAGGGATTATTCCACATATTTTATCCCTTATTTCCTAACAATTGGTATCAGAGCCTGGTTTGGTTTACTGAAGTGTTGAATCACAGGGAAAGCTTTATCTTGAGTGGGAGCTATGGCAGATGATGGAAGATCTAGGGTTGATAAATTCAATGGGCACAATTTCAGTCTTTGGAAGATGTAGATGGAAGATTACCTTTATCAGAAGGATCTTTATATTCCACTGTCTGAGAAGGTGAACAAACCCTCGAGCATGATGGATGTAGAATGGGATTTGCTAGATAGGAAGGCACTTGGGACAATCCGGTTGTGTCTTGCATCTTCAGTATTATTTAATGTTTCAAAGGAAAAGACTACAAAAGAACTAATGGATGCATTAGGGAAGTTGTATGAAAAACCCTTTGCCTCTAATAAGATATTTTTAATGAAAAAATTGTTTAATATGAAGATGTCTGAGAATGGTTCAGTAGCTAATCATTTAAATGATTTTAATACGGTTGTAAATATGCTAGCTTCGGTTACAATAGAATTTGATGAAGAAGTTAGGGCTTTATTAGTTCTATGCTCTTTACCTGAGAGTTGGAATAGCCTAGTAATGGCGGTAAGAAACTCGGTTCCAGCTAACTCAAAGTTGAAGTTTGAGGATGTTGTAGGGGTGATTCTAAGCGAGGAAATGTGAAGAAAAATATCTGGGGAATCTTCTACTTCAGGGAATGCTTTGACAGTGGAAACTAGAGGGAGACAAAAGAATAGAGGAAGCCGTGGAAAATCAAAGGATCAAGCAAGGTCAAAATCCAAAAGCAAGATAGTATGTTGGCACTGTGGAAAGTCTGGGCATGCAAAGAAGGACTGTTGGGAGCTTCGGGACAAGAAGAAACAACAAGAAGAAAACAAGGAGGAAAATGTGGCAATGGGTAATGTATGTTAGGATGCTTTGATTCTTTCTTTACACAATATTACTGAATCTTGGGTTTTAGATTCGGGGGCTTCTTTCCATGCTACTCCACATAGGCATTATTTTGTTGATTATGTTCAAGGAGATTTTGGGCATGTTTTTCTTAGTGATGATGAGCCTTGCAGCATAGTTGGAAAATGTTCTGTTCAGGTTAAGATGCAGAATGGGAATACTTGGCTATTGAAGGATGTTAGACATGTGCCTACATTAAGACGAAATTTGATATCGGCAGGGCAGTTGAGAAGTGATGGTTGTATTGTGATATTTATAGTGGACTCTTGGAAGGTTACCAAGGGTGCTCTTGTGGTGGCAAGAGGTAAGAAGGTTGGAACCTTGTATTTAACCACTTATAGCACTAATGTTTGTAATCTTGTGGCTTCAGAAGTAGATACAACATTGTGGCACTATAGGCTTAGTCATATGAGCCATAAGGGCATAGAGATCATAAAGAAGGATTTACCTGGATATACAGAAACAAGTTTGGAGTTATGTGACAACTGCATATATGGGAAACAAAAGTGAGTAAGGTTTCTCAAGGTTGGACCTACAAAGGAAAGAGAGCAAGTTAGAGCTAGTGCATTATGATGTATGGGGGCCGGCTCAGGTATCATCTCTTGGGGGTTCAAGTTATTATGTTACTTTTATTGATGATGCAACAAGGAAATTTTAGGTTTATTGTATTAGAAAAAAATATGATGTATTTGAAACTTTTGTTAAATGGAAAGCCTTGGTAGAGAATGAAACATGTCTTAAGCTAAAATGTCTCAGGTTCAGATAATGGAGGGGAGTATTGCAGCAATGAATTTGATGATTATTGTTCTAAGAATGGAATCCATAGGAAAAAGACAGTTCCAGGAACTCCGTAGCAGAATGGGGTGTCAGAAAGGATGAACAGAACAATAATGGAATGTGTTAGGAGCATGAGGTTACATGCAGGACTACCTCTTTCTTTTTGGGTAGAAGCGGTGAGCACAGCTGTGTACTTGATAAACAAAGGACCCTTAAGTGCCTTGGATGGAGGCATACCTGAGGAGGCTTGGTATGGTAAGAAATTTGATTATTCATTTCTTAGAGTCTTTGGATGTGAGGTGTTTATCCATATAGATAAGGATGATAGGACCAAGCTAGAGGCTAAATCAGAAAAATGTACTTTCATTGGTTATGGTGGTGATGAATTTGGATATAAATGTTGGAGTATTAAGGAAAAGAAAATCATTCGATCTAGGGATGTGGTCTTTAATGAGAAAGTCATGTATAAGCAGCAGTTGCAGGAAAATAGGGAAGAATCCAAGAAAGAATATGCAACGGTAGAGGATCTTCTAGATGGGAAAGTGACACATGAATCAGTTCAGGAACCTCCTCAACAGGAACCCCAAACTCCTATATTGAGGAGGTCTTCTAGGGTAAGAAGAGAACCTGAACGGTTTTCTCCTTCTCTTTATTATTTATTACTCACTGATAGTGGAGATCCAGAGAGCTTTGATGAAGCAATGTAGGTAGATGCCAGGAAGAAGTGGGAGTAAGCCATGGATGAGGAGCATCAGGCTCTCATGGAGAACCAAACATGGGATTTGGTGAAGCTACCCGAAGGCAAAAGAGGATTACAGAACAAGTGGGTGTTCAGAGTCAAAGAGGAAGAAGGAGGAAAGAAAAGATACAAGGCCCGGTTAGTGGTCAAGGGGTTTGCATAGAAAAAAGTATAGATTTTGATGAGATTTTTTCTCCTGTAGTAAAAATGACTTCTATTAGAACTGTTCTTGGAATAGTTGTAGCAGAAGACTTGCACTTAGAGCAACTTGATGTAAAGACTACATTTCTCCATGGTGATTTGGAGGAGGAACTATATATGCAGCAACCAGAGGGGTATGAGGTCAAAGGTAAAGAGGAGATGGTGTGCAAACTGAAGAAGAGCTTGTATGGCTTGAAACAAGCTCCACGTCAATGGTATAAGAAATTTGATAGCTTCATGATGGAGCAAGGTTATATTAGATGTCATTCTGACCATTGCGTGTATACAAAGAAATTTGAGGATGGAAGTTATATTATCCTTTGTTTGTATGTGGATGACATGTTGGTTGCAGGTAAAAACATGCAGGAAATAAAAGTACTCAAGAAGCAGCTAAGTGAATCCTTTGTTATGAAGGATTTGGGGGCAGCCAAAAAAATCCTTGGTATGAGGATATCTCAGGATAGGAAGGAACTAAAGCTGACTTTATCTTAGGAAGAGTACATTAAGAAGGTCTTGGAGAGGTTTAATATGTAGGATGTTAAACCAGTTGGGACTCCTTTGGCAGGTCATTTCAAGTTATCAAAGGAGCAGTGTCCCAAGACAGAGTAGGAGAGAAACCAGATGTCCAAGGTACCTTACTCATCAGTGGTTGGTAGTTTGATGTATGCCATGGTGTGCACCAGACCTGATATTTCCCATGCAGTGGGAGTGGTGAGTAGATTTATGAGTGATCTAGGTAGAGATCATTAACAGATAATAAAGTGGATCCTTCGGTATTTGAGAGGAACCATGGGGATAGTTTTGTGCTACAGTGGATCAAACACCACTTTGTGTGGTTATGTAGATTCAGATATGGCTGGATATGTAGACAACAGGAGGAGCACGACAGGTTATGTTTACACTATAGGTGGGACAACAGTGAGCTGGATTTCACGACTACAGAAGCTGGTGGCTTTGTCAACCACAGAGGCTGAGTATGTTGCTGCCACAGAGGCAAGCAAAGAAATGATTTGGTTACAACAATTTCTTGAGGAGTTGGGGCATAAGCAGGAGGAAGGAAAGTTTCATAGTGATAGTCAGAGTGCTATACACCTAGCTAAGAACTCTACTTTCCACTCTAGGATGAAACATATACAGTTAAGGTACCATTTCATCAGGACAACTTTGGAGGAAGAGAAGTTGAAGCTGGAGAAGATTCATACCAGTCAGAATCCTGCAGACATGATGACCAAGGTGGTCACAAGGGAAAAACTAAAGTTGTGTTTAGCTTTGGTTGGTCTTCACGAAAACTAGTGAAGGGTTGAGAAGCTTGCTTAGAGGAAAAATAGTCTCCAAGTGGGAGATTGTTAGGTTGTGGAGCCTGTTTTCATGTGAGAAAGTGTTGAAGACTATACACTAAGAGTACTGTACACTTTCCACAGTTGTCTCGCTGGGGTTCGGGGCCGGGTTGGGCCCCGAGCGGGGGTCCGGGGGCGTAGCCCCCGAAAAAACTTTTTTGGCCTTAAAACGTGCCCGATATATCGGGAAACGTGATTTTATCATATGGGTAGGATTTTTGGCCCATAGGTTTATGGGACAGTTTTGGCCCATGGTTTTAATACCCATGTTTTTGTAAAATTGTTCAAGCAGTTTTCTACTTATATGGTTTTATGCATATGGTAGGTATAATGTCACATTGCAGATGTGTTTTGAATTCGGGTGTGAATTCTGTAGAGTTTGTTGAGCATAGCTCCAAACAGATTTGGATATTGTATTAAGAGAGTGGTGGCTTGTAATAAAATTTGAGCAAGTGATTCCTGGTGGATGTAGCCCAAATTGGGTGAACCACATTAAATACTATCTCTTTGTGTTGTGTTATTTTATTCTGCACTTTTATTTGAGATCTGTAATATTTTCTGCATATTAGTTTCTACTATTGCGATTCTGTGAGGGATTATTACGCATATTTTATTCCTTATTTCCTCACACATTATAATCCTCTCCATTTAATTTAAGAATTTTTCTATCTATGGTTTTTGTCCAAAGGATGTCTACAAAAGGAACCTAAATATTTTTTGAATAACATTTATTTTCCAATGAAAGAAAGAAACATAATCTAATTTAATTGAACTGAAAATGAAAACTAAACTAATGCTTGGAAAATAAATATAAATTTAATTTGATATAATTTATGAAATAAAACTTTTATAATTGAAATTACAGAAAGGAAACCTAAGAAACTATTATTCTATAGATCCAATTATTCATGTAGGTTAAAATTTAAAGACACACATTAAAATAAACAAATATTGAAAGAAAACATAGAATATAAAGGAAAATAATGAAATCATAAACTAAAATAGAAAAAATATAAATACCAATTAATGGCATCTTTTTTCATGGGAGGAGTTCCCATCTCCTCCCTTGGAAGACAAAAAATATCAATCATAAAATATCTACAAAACATTTTTGGAAACTTGAACTTGTATTTCTTCTCCAAAATTACAACAAATTTTCAATTTACAACCAATATTTATTTTTCAAACCTTTTGATTCAATAATTGATTTTTATGCTTATAGGAAGCGACTATGGTTTACTTAGTCAATCCTTACAAGAATATAGAACTAATTTACTAGTATTGTGATAAGAACCTTGCATATAATAAATCAGTAAATTACATAATATAACAAAACACAAGAGATATGTGGGGCTAAGATGCTCTAATATGCAATATACTCATAATAATACCCTTAAGGTAGGGATACACCATACAATGCTCCTTAAGGAAGGAGTAACTCGACAATATCCCAAGATGGGAATCCACTTCGAGGGGGACACCTCCAATATATCTCTATTAAGTAGAAAACTCAACTCATACATCTATGACCTCCTCATAATGATACTCACATCCTTTAAATAGGATGGGTTGTAATCCCAATGTAGGATGACTCATTACCCAGTATAACTAATTCCTATGTGAACCCATATAACTAACTAAGGGGTTGTGTGCCACATGTCGTCATCTCCATCAACCCATATACATTATAATATCATATCCCATGTGAACCCATACATATAATTAAGGGGATGTGTGCCACATGTTGGCATCTCCATCAACCCATATACATTATAATATCATATCCCAAGGTACATAGCATTGCCTCCCTCTTTGACATGTTTTTTCCCCAAAACATAAGAATAAGCTATATAATGAGTGTGCTTTAAATTATTGCACACTTGTCGCCATGTTCGATTATCCAACCACCCATATGAAATCCTAGTGGGTGATGCTGCTCCAAACCTGATTCCATATTCCATTGTGGTCATTTGATTCCATCCTGGTTCATGTGTTCCTCCTCGGCATCCATGCATATCCATAATTATTATTCCTGTGATTCCATGTCATATAATTATTATTCCATTGATTCCATGTATAGCCAAAATTATTACTCCTCCAATTCCCTTTATATCCATATAGATTGCTTCCCTTGTGTTTCCTAGCATGTCTCCATGATTTTTTCCTCTCATGATGATGTGGACCGTGTCTATATGGTGCAACCTTAGTATGCTCAACCTTATCAATCTTTTCCTCCACTTTCATTTCCTCTTCCAACTTGTTTGTTATTTATTTTTTCTCTTGATTAGAGAAACTATTTTTTACATTTTCATCATGTTCTTCATCCTCTCCTTTTGATTCATCCTTATTCCATTCTTCACCATCTTCAAATTCATCTTCATGATCCAATTTTACATTACTTTTTTTCTTGCTAAGTGTGATATCTTGCAATGTAATTTTCTTTCTCTTGTACCATAATTTCATGAATTTCTTTTACACATTAAGATTAATTGTTCCCAATGTCTCTAACCAAGGATATCCAAGAACAATATCCATACCATCCATATCTAAAACATAAAAATTTGAATGTAAAACATATTTATCCATAGAGAACTTTAAATCTTCAAAAACTTGAATATGCTTACCATCCACTTGAGCTGCCTTAATATGCTTTGTTTGCACATGTAGATTGTAAGCAACATCCATATTGATGAAGATATATTCGATGTTAGGGTTTACGAAAAAAATTACCTTTTTTCTTTGAATGCACCCTTCAAACTGAAATATTGAAGCTTCCTTCTTTGGAGATGCACTATCATGTGTAACAACTTCTTCTTCTTCTTCTTTAACAAAATTATGTTTATTTTTTGTTTCCCATCTAGCTAAGAAAATATCTTCCATTTCCTCCCAATCCCAATCCAATAGATCTATATCCAAATAAGAATACCAATGTCGTGCTTTCCCACCAAGATAAAGATAAAAACTAATCCATACTAAAAATTCTTCAAAATACATTTGCTTAAATTGTATCCACCATTTTTTTGCATCAATTTCCCCATTGCCATAGAAAATTGGTATATCCATCATGCCAAAAAATTAGGGTTTCACAAACTTACTCCTTTGACCAATATTTGACTTGATGATTTCATATATAATTTCACCTCCACTATGAAACCACAATAAATTAACCCCTACTAAAATTGTGAGAGCTTTCCGAATATGTAAAAAAATCAAGGAAAGATGGAAAATTACAACCTGTGGGACGATTTTATGTAAAACCCTAAAACTATCAATATATTCTTCAAACTATATCCAAATATTATGAAATTTTTACCATAGATTTATGAAGGTTATTCACAATGCTGGTAAAAATGTAGAAAATTAATTCCAAAATACCTTGAAAAATTATGAAATTTATATTGTAGCTTTCTGAAAACCTTTTACAACTATGGTAAAAAAAATTGAGAAAAAATAAAAAACATATTTAAAAATATAGATGAATCTCTAAAATTAGGGTTTGGACCCAATTTTTGCCAAAATCGACACTCTGATACCACTTGATAAGAACCTTGCATATAATAAATCAGTAAATTGTAGAATATAACAAAACACAAGAGATATGTGGGGCTAAGATGCTCTTATATGCAATATATTCAAAATAATACCCTTAAGGTAAGGCAACACCATACAATGCTCCTTAAGGAAGGAGTAACTCCACAATATCCCAAGATGGGAATCCACTTTGAGGGGGACACCTCCAATATATCTCTACTAAGTAGAAGACTCAACTCATACATCCATGACCTCCTCATAATGATACTAAAATCCAATAAATAGGATGGGTAACACATAATCCCAATGTAGGATGACTCATTACCCAATATAACTAATTCCTATGCGAACCCATATAACTAACTAAGGGGATGTGTGCCACATGTCGGCATCTCCATCAACCCATATACATTATAATATCATATCCCATGTGAACCCATACATATAACTAAGGGGATGTGTGCCACATGTTGGCATATCCATCAACGCATATACATTTTTTGGCGAGAAAATGTGTCGGGTGGACAAACTTGTGGATTTCTTGCCAACGCTCTGGGAATCGAAGTCCCTCTACTTAACTGGTGCAACTGTTGTATATGCATGCATGAGAAATTATGGATTTCTATGGTGGCCTTTTGAATGTGGATCCAACAGGGGCACTCCACTGACCCAATGACAAAGCTAGCAATCTCTTGCTAGGGAAGACTTTTTCTAAAAGTGGGAAAGGGAGTAAGAATTGAGGTAGGAGAACTAATGTTGCAGGTAGGAAATCAGATTCCCACACACACTAGTCATGAGTATCATCACATGAATTTATGATAAGAAACAACTTTGTAAGCATCATTAGGACCAAATGAAATTTGATGAACACAAAGTATCAAGAAATCTCTTAGTCAAAGAAAGCTAGAAACTCCTCTTTGTATTATTTTCTCAAATAAAAGTTGTACATAGTGGAGAAATGGAGGAAATTGAGAAGGGGGGGAAAGTAGAAGAAAAATGGCTATCTCCTTTGCTTTCTCTAGGTACAATGCACTCTTGAGTTTACAAGATCAATCGCCAACCCTTTGAAATGGGAATGACTTTACAATTTATAGAATATAATCAAATTTTCACCTCCCTCGCATGAATGTTGGTTTCTATATTCTACTCATGACCTTTCATTGTCCATGAATTAAGTATTTCTCTTATAATTTTGAGAAAATACTTTTTACAAATTTGAAATAGGTCACTTAAGTGAATATGACGAAATACAATGATGACACATAACAAAGAATTATAATGGAGAGAGAAATAAGAGAGGGAAAGAGAGGAAAAAGACATGTCGCCTGATGAAAACTGTTGATCCTCATTGATGGAAAGCTCCAAATGCATTGAAACTCTAAATCTTCAAATTCCTTGTACACTGGATGATGTCTGAACACCGCGTGTAAATACATTTTCACATGAATCATTTGGTGACCATGGGCTTCACTCATGGAGATCCATTCTGAAAAAATCTCATCCTGAATCCCCTCAATGTTGTCACACTACTCGGATGATTTAGATAGGATCCTAATGAATCATATTGTGAATGATCCCCAGAGAAGTCGATTGTGAATTCCACCTCCCACATACCAATTGAAGCATAAATGAGTGTCAAAAGACACTATTGACATCCTCACTGTCACATACTTTGTATAGTATGATGATAGAGACAACACTTTTTCTTACTCGGATGTAAAGGGTTACGCTAGATTATGCCCTGTCCATTTATGCTTCACATTTTCTTTTCAAAAAAGTAACTTACTATTTTTAGTAAGTGTGAAAAAGCAAGTCCCCCGATCTTCAACTGGATGATGCGGCTTAGTTTTCCTGTTTCTTCCTGTGTTCCATGTTCCTTCTGGATCAACTTTATATTTTTAGCAAGTGCTCAAGGGCCCACTTACTATTTTTAGTAAGTGCAAAAAATGTCTGTTTTGGTGAAATATCAACTGTAGTGCACCTCCAATGTCTTCTGTCATTGACTTTCCTAAAATAGCAGTTCTTATATAGTAGACCTGCTATTTTTAGAAAGTTGGCCTCTGGGAGTCGGATTGATGTGGAACGAAATTTTTTTGATATGGTTTTTTTTCCCAATATCACCCCTCTAAAATTTCGGGCCCACCCGCTTAATAGTCCAGGAGGATTTAAAGTTTTAATTTTTGGACCTGACAGTGCTTCTGGGTACGACAACCATTAATGGACCTCAAAATTATGGGTCTATTTTTCTCCTCCATTTGCAAATAAAATTATATTTTTGATGTGGGTTTTTTCTTCTGGTGCTTCACGTGTGATCTTACTTCAATCCAATAACCAGTTTGACGGGAAATGCCACTTCTTTCTTTGTTGAGCTAGAAAGGAGACTTCTTCGTTGTGGATGCTCTATCACATGAGGGGGGAGTTTGAAGGTTTCTTTTTGATGGTATTGGAAATAGGAATGAATAGAAAAAAATGGTTTGTTATTTCATGCACTAGCTTGCAATATTTCTTCATATCTCCATTTTTAGGCTATAGAGATTTTCACTGTTTTCTTCCTCTTGTTCTTCATTTCTCCTTCTTGTTTTGATGAAAAATCCTTGTGAGACCTGCACATATTTGTGGGAAATGTTTTTTAGTGTTTGGGTTTAGCAGGTCTGATCATATGCAATGGTGGAGTGATGGAAGCAAGTTGTAGAGGAAGGATGAAATTTGTCTGTGCACAGGAGTGGAAGCAGTTAGAAGCACTAAGAAACATTGAGCGACCCTTAGATTTTTGAAAATTTGAAATTATAAGAGGAGGAGATTGGGATAATTTTTCCATGCTTGATTTCCCTGACCTTAGGGATGTGAGGGACATCAAATTCCATGGTGGTCAAGAAGACGACATGTGGCAGCGATCCGATAATAGGGAATGAAGGTGAGAAAAACTGCTTTAAAGCACTAGGAGCTGAAAGCAGGTCACATGGATGTCCAAATGACTCCCCATAGGGGCTGGGAGAATTTTTCCATGTTCGATCTCCCCAACCTTAGGTACATAAGGGACATCAGTTTCCACGGTGGTCTTGGAGCTGATACGTGGTACTAGATCCGACGCCAAGGAATGGATGCTCCAAAAATGCACTTGGGAGCTGAAAGTCGGTCACGTGGGTGTACAAATGAATCCCCATAGGGAATGGGTGAATTTTTCCATGTATGATGTCCCCCACCTCAGGGAAATAAGGGACATCAGTTTCCACGGTGGTCCTAGAGCTGACATGTGGCATTAGATCTGACGGCAGGGAATGGATGCTCCAAAAATGCACCTGAGGGCTGAATTGTCAAATCTGGAGGTCATATGAGGGTCCAAGAGGTCACATGGGGGCTGGGTGAATTTTTCAAGGGTTGGTGTACCTAACCTTAGGGACTTCGGGGACATGAAATCCTGTCAGGATCCTAGTGCTAACACGTGTCCTCTCGAAAAATGACTAAGTCTTGAACTGCCTTTGAGAGGGCAATCTTAGAAAGAAGATAAATTGAGCTCCTGGTGGAATTTCTTGGTGAAATTGTATATGATTCTGAATTTAAATGGAATTTTGAATCCACTGGTGGGGATCTCATGTCTTGATTCATCCATATGATCCTTTAAATATCGTATTTTTGATTTGAGACTCCACTTGTACCTGATAAAAAATGCCTGGAAATCTTATGCACCAAGGTGTTTTGGAAAATATTATTTCACCATCATGTAGGTCTTGGAATCCTCTTTACGATGATGTTTTGTTTACTTAAAACTCCATCTAGGGCTCCTGGAATCTTCTTTTTAAGCTTGACAGTTATTTTAGGCCTATGTACTGCCTAGGTTGTTGAACCCTGTTTTCACTCAGACTGCTCCAAATCTTTCAAAAATTCCTTAAACCTTCCAAAATTATTTCCTTGATGTTCTAAGGTATTCAATTCACCTCCATGTTGAATTTTTCCCTTCTGTTCTGCTCCAGGGTGGTTGATCCAGTCCTGGGAAGGCCAATGATGGCCCTTCCCAATACTGCGAGTAGATAATATCTTTTCATATTTCCCTACAATCACCTAGGGGGAATGAATATAATTCCTAAATCACCTAGGGGATAAATTTTACATCAAATAGGGTGTGAATAGATTGAAAGATTTGACTTGGGGTTCCTAGGAATGATAAAACATGAAAACTTTGGCACATGGGTATAGTTGTCATGCTTAGAAACTTCCAATTTCTCTGTTGCACATTTACATGACAACAACATTATAATATCATATCCC
Source organism: Taxus chinensis (assembly GCA_019776745.2). Taxonomy (NCBI): domain Eukaryota; kingdom Viridiplantae; phylum Streptophyta; class Pinopsida; order Cupressales; family Taxaceae; genus Taxus; species Taxus chinensis. The sequence goes on from CM034156.1 coordinate 488,325,101, forward strand.
AAGGTACATAGCATATTGGAAATATAAGTATTATCAACTAAAATATAAGGGTAAGTGCACCAATCTTGGGAACCAAAAGGGGGTCTTAAGTGGACACTTTTTTCTGAAAATTAAAAATATTCAACTTGTACGAGTTATTTGAAATAGTTACACTCAAAATTGGAAGATGTTGTAAGAACATGAATCATATAATTTTGAGTCTAGTTTCTAAGTTACTAGATTTTATTGAAAACAGTTAAGTTTATGTGGGTCAAATAACTAAACTACCAACAGGTGGTCATGTTTTTTGTTGAAAAACATAATAGGGTGACTTTCGTGTGCCCCACCATTTTTTGAGTACCATTTAGTATTTTTGAAAACTTTTTGGTAGACATTAGCTAGGAGCATCTTGTTTGGGATCCATTTTTTTAATATTTTTTTAGCGAGTGTATATATATATTTTTAATGATTTTTCTAGTACATAAATTTTAAATTTTGAAAAATAATGGAGCTCTGACCATGCTACCCCCTCTAACTACCTCAAAAAATGTCGAAAATTAGATTTTTTAATTTTTAATATGTATAGAAATAGACCTAGTTTGGGATAGTATAATTTGTTTTCAATTTTGATGAGACAAAAAAAATATACATGAAAAAATATAGACATGTTTAAAATTCAAAAAATAGTTACAAAAAGGCATAGTTAGAAAGTAAATAATATGAAAACCTTACATTAGTAAGAAAATTTGAAAATTTATATTTTTGAAAGAATAAAGTCAGATCTACTTTGTAGTCACATTTTTATTAAATGAATCGATCATTTTAATTTGACTTATTATGGTGGAAGTGACATTTTAGCATTTTCCCACAAAAACACGATGTTTGTTGTGTTTGTGTAGGTCCATGCCTCAGGCTTGGGCATCCAAACCAGATCCAAGCCTCGAGGCATGCCTTGGAAAAAGGGGAAAATCATAACACGTATGCATCATAACATGTATGCATTATAACGCATATGCATTATAATGCGTACACGTTATGTTATTTACATATATTATGGGCCACCAACATCCTTTTCAGGTCTCTTTCACGGGATTTTTTCCCTCTTTCTGTTTGGTCTGCATATTCCTGTACATTCTTCACGAATTTTGAGTATTTCATCTTGTCCCCTACCCCACTATATATATTTTTGTAATCATGGGCAACAAAAAATGACGTAAGAATAAGAATAAATTCAAAAACAAGACACCAAAGCAATTGGAAGTGATGAGAATAAAGTAAGTGCAGAGGATGCAAAAAGTTCGTACACAGAAAGGTACATATGTTATATCAAATGTACCTAATGTTTTAGAAAATGAGGATGAATTACATAATGAAAATGTAGAGAATAATGATTTTGCAATGATAATGTTGGTATGTATTAAGAAATTGATATGAATCCAAATGTTAATCTTGAAATTTGTATGGAAACACTGAATGAAGAAAGTAACTTTGTTGATGAATCGTCACCTCTAACAACACCTCCTATTTTACAAAGAAAACCAATTCGGTTAATTGAAATTGATGAAAATATTATAAAACCAATGCCTAATAAAATGTATGAAAGAAATGTGAGAAGAAAAGCTAGAGGAATTTGGGATAATTACTTTGAGAATTTAAATAACAGACAAATATGTCAATTATTTGTTATATTGATGAAATTAATTAAGATGAGACCTATAATGAATACCCTGAGGTTAAGAACATCTAATGTTATTGATCGAAATGCGTCAATTTTTGAAAATATACATAAAACATACCAAACTGTAGGTGTCAACAGATGCACCAAAGATAGTAATGTTACACGGCATGCACTTACTAATTGTATAGTAAGTGATAAAATAGTTAATCAACGCTTGATTAAAAAAACAAGCAAAGCTTTGAAGCTAAACAGAAAAACACTAACAAAAGCAATAGAGAGATGTAAAAGTCTTGAGTCAGTCAATAACACTGACTATTGGTCATTCTCTAGCAGAATCCCACGAAAAGACAAACATATGTCTGATATTCTAAAATAATTACTTGTAAAGTATTGGAATGAGAACACAAGGGTGTCACCGAATAGAAGAGATACAGTAAAATGAAGAATAGGTTCTCGTAATCGTGAATTGTGTGAAAAAATTCATATATATGATTCAAACACAATTTTTCTCTAAGTTTAAGAATGAAAATCCACAAATTAACATTAGCCAAAGATTATTTGAAATGAATGAAACCTTTTATGTGAAAATCAATAACTCACATACCACTTGTTGATGCAAGCATCATGTTGAATTTTTAATGCATTATGATGTGTTTTTGTCAAATACGTTGTGTTTTGCATACTGACATCATGTTGGATGAGTGTGGATTAAATGTCCCACCAAAATATGCAAGGGATTTTATTCATACGATACTTTTTAAAAAATCAAGTGGACAATTTTTGTATAACAAAGCATGTTTGGATGGAACGTGCAACGTATGTGGTGGCTTGCCAAAATTGAAAAGTTGTTTCCATGAGGAGATTACATATTCAATAGGAAAATAATTAGTTGGTTTCAACAAATATAAATCAGTGGCATATCATTTAAAAGATGGAAAATAATCTAAGAGGTGTGAGATTATTACAGAACAATTACGTGTATCAGAATATATGGTCAGATTCAGAGAGGAAATTGTTTATGAGTATGCAAGGCACACACATAGAGCTCGATGGTTGGATGAACAATTCCAATTAAGAAAGGACACATTCCCACTTGGTACTATTGTTTCAGTAGTTGAATTTGTAGAGAATTACACATTGCAGCCACAAATGGAGGTTCAGTCTCAATAATATAACTTAGTGCAAGTTAATATTTTTGTGCATATAACATTCATGCATGATGCAGCCTAGAATTTAGTAATTCAAACCAATAAAACCCTAGAAACATTGTCACATCACTCAGCCTAAAATGAGCGCTCACCTGAAGCGCACAAAGCTACTAGGTCCCTCTTTAGGGTTGTTATTGTAGAAAGTTATCATGATGAAGACTCAACGCATTCAATTTCATTACTAACACAACATCCTACAAAGCATACCCGATCTATACTTAGGGAAGAATAAAATTTAGTATTAACCATGATGAGATCAAGAACATACTAGATTCAGATACATGCAGACTAACACTTAGATCTAGCCAATATTCTCCATTGTATTAAACGTAATAAGTATTCAGAAGCTTCATTACAATTGTGTATGCACGTGCAACATAATCTGTATATATCTCTTTTCTCTCTACACACACATATAGTTACTCTTACGCTCTCTCTATCTCTTTTACTACATAACTTACTACATATATATATATATATATATATATATATATATATATATAAGGGTGGGGCCCTTCACCGCTTACCCATTCCCAAAATAGGTCATGTCATTATTAGCCACGCGCCCTTATAAAATACATGCAAGTCTAGCAACAAACTAATGGTAGTTAACTGACAGTAATAGATCTATTTGGCCTGCCATGCAATATCCAATCCCCTAAGAATCCTTCATCACTTTCTAGACTGAGTGAAAACGGCTAAGTTGTGAACTTCTGCTTCACACACTGTTCTTACATTGATGCATCTTTAAATATAACCCACTTTCCTCACGGGGACTTATTGTGTGCTTTCTTTCAAGTGTTCTCTAATCAACATTACCCCTACACTACTTTCATTATCGCCCCGACTATCTCCAAAACTAAAGTAAAGAAGTTGAAGAATGGAAAGAATGTTTTTATAGTCTCTTGTTCCTGCAACCTGACTTGGATATTCCTATTTTATTTTGCCTTCAAGGTCTTCCACTCAGCGAGTGCTTCCTCTTCTCTGAATATCCACAACAATATACTCTAGTTCAACTTTCGCAATCTCCCCATTTTCATTTTGCAAGACCAATACAATGTTGGATATTACAGTCATCCTTCCCTCTAGTAAATCCATCACAATGAGCTTCCCATGTTCTTCCAGTCAACTCTTGTGCGGTTCTTACTGTCGCCTCACTTCTGTTTAACCAATACTAATCTTTCTGCACGGCCCAATGTGTCGTCCTTCATCACTTTCTAGACCTCATTGTTCTCCTTCAGGGTTCTTACATTGATGAGCTCTTCTAGAGCTGTACAAATGTTCAAGGCTTGGTCTGATTTTTTTAGTTCTTCTTGTAGTGCTTATAGCAGTCCTTCATCAGATGTAATCTTCCACATTACTGATGCCTTTTCTCGCTCTGCCTCTTGCGCTGGATCCTTTGGTGCTGACATGCATAGAGGTTCATCTTCAAGCACTAGGTCCACTAAGGTACTTACATAGTGTATTGCTGAAGGAAACATCTTTGGTATCTTTGGTTCTAGGTGTGGCCTAGCCTTCATAACATTATCACCAATTTCCTCTGCGAGGCTGATAAATACAACATTTTTATTCTGCACCAAGTATCTTTCTCATTTTAGGTGTACTATTTCTCCATCCTTAGTTTTAATTCCTGCCCTAAGCACCCTAATTGTGGTAGCCTTGTCCATATTCCTCCTCGCCGCCTCTATTGAGACTTTCACTAATGCATTACATACTTACATGATAGTAGGATTTATCATCATGTGTCTATCCCGAGATGTCTTTTTCAACCTCCTTGACACGCATGACTCCTCACACACATAAAAATTTGGCTCATTCATGTGTGTGTGCATGGACCATGATACATGCTTCCTTATGCGCACCATAGCCATATCCTCATCCATTAATTCCCAGCCATAGAATTCCTTCTGTGATAGTGTGCTCTGGAAACGGGTGTGGATAGTTTTACCTACATCCTCTGCATAACCCATGGCTGGTGGAATGTGCTCTCCACTTGTTCTTCTAGACCTTGGATTCTTAGGAACTTGAGCCTCCAGATTTGGGACTTGTGCCTTGATGTCCCGAGCAGTCTCTGTAACTGTCTCATCTGTTCCCTTTTCCTCCTCTTCTCTTTGCTTCATTTAATCATCATTATGTTCTTCTACATTCTATAGAGGTGTTGGAGAATTAGGCACGCTTTCCTCTTAATCTTCCTCCCCCTCATTCAACTTCATATTCCTTCATCTTTGCACTGTTGTCTCCTTCTATGGAGAGAGTCTGGGTGATTTGCGCACTGTTTGCGGAGTAGCAACTTGAGTCCTTATCCTCTTGAATACTCTCTTAAATCTGTGCTCTCCTTGGATTTCATCTAATTCCTCCTCATCCCCCTCTTGTGGCTGAGGTGGTGTAGTGGCATCCTCTACTTCATCCTTGTTCATAGGATGTCTTCTACCTCTATGCTCCAAACCACCACTATCCTCGTGCTCATCCTCTTCATCATCGACATGAACAGTTTTTGTGGGCTTGGGCTCTGGAATATTTTCCATTATATGTTGACCCTTTGAAGGTGCTGGAAGTGCGAACTCATCTTCCACATACTTGTTATTCTCCAACTTGGGCTTCAGTTGAAGGTACACTAGTGCTGCTCCAACATCTCCCACAGCCAAACTTACTATTTTAATTTTCAATACATCTAAAATAAGCCTTTAAATATATGCACCCTACCTTGGATACACCTATTTCTTCCTTAGTGTGTGGTAGTCACAATCTACCTTGTCCACGTTGAACGTGAGGCACCACGCATTTGAGAATTTGTGTACTGATGCTTGGAAGTACCTTGCTGTGAAGGTGTATGATAACTTACACCAAGGGCTCCATGCTTCATCCTTCATGGCAAATTGTGCAATGCAAAAATGTTGATATACAACAAACTGAACTGTCTTTCCAACCACTGAAGGTAATTCCTTGGGGATGTGCCATTCATCTTACCACTTCTCATACTGTTGCTTGACCTTTTGTCATGGATCCTTCACATAAGTACTTTTTTAAGTGTTCTGCAGGTGACTTGTGCTCCATGGGATACTCCCATATCTTCTCTTTTGGTCCATCAGGTACTCTGATCTCCATGAACACCAGTGACAACATAACAGCTCCAAAGTTGATCTTTCATCTTGTGCATGCTTCCTCAACGATTTTTTCTGCAATGTAACGTGAAATATTGTAAACTACCCCTTTAGACATATTATTAGCAATGTGCAACAACATGGTATTCACTTGTGACCACATTTCATGGTCATTTAGCTTTGTAACTAGTTGTGTAGCTTCTTGCACAACTGGATATTTCTTCAGTTTATCAATGTCCATGCCGCACGGACCCTTTGTATACCCCAACTCATTTTTCGTCTCCAATATTTTGGCCTTGTCTATTAAATCATCCCTCAATTCTTCTGATATTCCCTTTAATCCCGTTACCATGGAGATGAGCATGGCTGAAATTTTGACTCTGCGTCCTACAAAGTAGAAAAAATCTTCGTGCACTCTACTCATGAGCCACTAATACAAAGTCTCATATTTCTTGAAGTAAGGGAGTCCGTATAGCTGGTAAACTCCAATATTCTTCAAGATCTTCTCACCAGTATCTTCATACACTGGCATGTCTTCTGTCATATGTTTATTTTTCTATGTTCAGCAAAGCATCAAGTTCCTTTTTATTCTCTGTGGCATAATGGTTGTACTCACTCACCTTGTTTTTTCTTTTGTGAGAATCCCACTCCTAGCCTACGATAACACCCTATGGATATTGCATTTTAGAAAAATTACTTTCGGGATCCATCTCCTCTTCTTCTTCGACCACGTTCTTCTTTCCCTTCACTCCTATTGTAACTACTTTCTTAGGTGCCATTTCTACCTTGAAATCCTTTATAGATACTCTCCTCTTGAATTCTGTAACATGCAAATCAAACCATAGCTCGATTCAACATGCCCTAGGTGAAATCACATGCCCTCATTCCTCCCTATCGCCTTGCTTCACTAAAACCTTTCACCAGCAGGGATGCAAGCTCTTTTTGTGCACATATCCCTTCATCATGACTGGTTACACACCTCTCGCACCTCAATTCGCTCACTCGGATCTTCGCACTTATCTCTTTTTCAAATAATCTTAATCGTAATGGTAAAAATGAATTCGCATCCCATCCTTATATATATTTTAACAATTTTGATGCATTCATTTCTCCTTCACCTACCAAATATCCTCTCATTAATTGATCAATTTAATCCTTTCCGCGCATTACATCTTCGCGCCCCATCTATAACCTTCTAGCGTAGCTTCCTACTCTTCAGTCACAAACTTCTCTTTAGCATGCTTTCGTGCACCCGATTACCTTTTCATTGCACCTTAAATTGATAGTTTTTTTTTCCTCCACTTATCTCACGTTATACTATCCCTTCATCCATCTCCATCTTTGGTCACTTTTTAGAGCAATCTCTACTTAACTAGCACCCAAGTGGCACCCTTAGAAGTTTATTCTTTCCACCTTTTAGTTCTAGTAATCATGTACCTGGATATCAACAACCACCACCCCACACTAAAAGTATGTGCAGTCCGTTGGCATAAATATAATTCAGATAGTAATTAGCTCCATGCACGTAAGCGCTCTTATTACACAACACACCAACTAAATTGACAAAACATATAAAAAAATAAGGAAAAACATTAAAGAAATACAAAATTGGAAACCTAATCTAAATGGCAACACTACCTTATTACAAACACCCAGAAGACTTATTTATAATAGGGCTTCAACATAGTCTCGTTGAAGTAACCTGGTAACTATTTTCCATCAAGGGCCTCTAACTGACAAGCACCGGTTTCAAGTATGTGAGTGATAACATACGGCCCCAACCAATGTACCTTGATTTTTCTTGGATGGCGCAAAAACTTAGAATCATAAAGGAGCACCATATGTCCTATCTCAAGCTTTTTATCCTTGATGTGTCTATCATGCCATGCTTTATGCCTGGTCTTTTATTGCTTCTGACTCCAACGTGCTATGGGTTATATCTCATCCAAGTTGATTAACTTTTCAATATGCTCTTTTAATGCTTGCTCATCAGCAAGACCTCCAGCGCGTGTAATATGCAAAGAAGGTAACATAAATTTCATACGAAGAATGGCCTCTGCACCAAACACTAACTGAAATGGTGTGGTTTTGTTCAGTCATTTATATGTTGTCCAATATGCCCAAAGTACTACAGATACTTTGTCATCCCAATCCTTTCTTCCAACATCATAGATTTTTGTTAATGTATGGCTCAAAATTTTGTTAAAAGCCTCAACAGTTCCATTTTCCTGAGGATGATAGGGTGTAGTCTTATGGTGTACTATCATCCAATAAAATTTTGATTGTCTCATTCAGAAAATGTGTACCCCTATCACTGGTCAAACTTAAAGGATATCCATATCTTGTAATAACATTATCCCATAGAAACCTGGCTATTGTAGCCACTATACAGTCCTTTGTAGATGCTTCTGCCCACCTTGTCCGATAATATATTCATTTTATGATGTAGCACTATCCATTTTTGCACGCAGCTAGTGAAATAGGTCCCACAAAATCTATAGCCCATTTCTCAAACGGTTCTGCTCCAGTAATTGGTCTCAGAGGCATTTCATCTCACTGACCTGGTATTCCAAGATGTTGACAATGGTCACATTCCTTACATAATTCCTTACAATCTTTATAGAGGGTAGCCCACCATAATCCAATGAGTAGAATCTTGCATGCCATAACATCACCTACATAGTGGCCACCTGAAATTCCACCATGAGCTTCTTCCATAATATCCATGCACTCATGCTCCAATACACAACAACACAATACCTCATCACGACCCAAATTATACAAGTCACCACTGATTAACATATAAGGTGTAACACATATAACAAGATGTTTATTTTCCAAGGATTTCATTCCTTTAGTTGCCATCCCTGTATGTAGAAAGACAACAATGTCCTCTAGTTCTGATGGCGCATGTTGTACCTTGCATAATTATGCATCTGGCATGGTATCTTCAATCACTTGTACTTCTTCTCTTGACTGTATTCCTGATAGATGGTCTGGTCCATAATTACTTTTCCCTAGTTTACGCACAACTGTGAATTCAAATTCCTAAAATAAGAGCATCCATCGACATATGAACCCTTGTAAAATAGGTTTATTTACCAAATAATTCAATGACATGTGATCTATATAAAATACAAATGGTGCATCTAGTAGGTACTAGTGAAATTTATGTAGCGCATATATCATTGATAAAGCTTCGCATTGTGTAGTTGTGTAATTCTGCTCTGCAGGAGTCAGCTTTCTACTAGCAAAACATATAGGATGATCTACAATACCTTCTCCAAGTTGAGCCTTTACCGTGCCAATGACCATGCCAGAGGCATCAACATGTACATGAAATAGTTTATCCCATGAAGGAAAACATAGAATAGGTGCGGTAGTGAGTCCCTCCTTCAATGTGTCGAATGTGCGCTACTGCGGTTCTCCCCAATAGAACATACCTCTTCCTTTCTGTAAATTTTCCAATGGTGCAGAAACTTTGGCATGTCCTTTGATAAAATTTATGTAATATCATGTATGACCCAAAAATTCACCACCTCACTTTGACTGGTTGGCTCTCTGAGGCCGATAATAACTGCAACTTTTGCTGGATCAACCAACAAACCTTCCTTACAAATTATGTGTCCTAAAATTATTCCAAATGGCGTAGAAAATATGCACTTATTTATATTCAAAGAAATACTCAACTGTCTACACCACTCAAACATTAAGTGCATATTGTCACAGTGATCTTTAACTAATCCATACACCATCCAGTCATCTAAATATACTTGTAAAAATTTGTGAATGAATTCCTTGAATGCTTGGACAACTATGCAAGAAAAGACAATAGGTGCATTCTGTAGACCAAAAGGCATTACAGTATAGGAAAAGATACCCCATTCAGTAGTAAACTTAGTCTTATCCTGATCCTCTTGGGAAATCTGAACCTGATGATACCCATAGAACCCATATGTAAAAAAGTAGATTTTGCACCCTGTAACTCCTTCTAGGATTTCCTCAGTGAATGTCATAGGAAATGGATCAGTTACAAATGAAACATTCATCTCCCTGTAGTCCACACAAATCCTAATCCTTCCATCTTTCTTGATACTGATGACCATTGGACTAACCCATTCTGACTCATCTAGGGGCTTGATAATTTCATACTTCACCATGTTATCAATCTCTTGTTTGACCTTTTCGTGCAAGTTGGGGTTCATTCTGTAAGGTCTCTTTCTAATTGGGTGTGTACCCTCTTTAATTTTTATCTTCATCTCCCCTAAACATTCATGCACACCTTTAATTTCATGGTACCCCCTGGAAATAAGTCCTGGTAATCCCTTAGTAACTCTATGAGTTTTGCCAATTTAGAGTCTGAGCAATAATCTCCAATTGTGGCTTTCTTAGGCTTAGTTTCCATTCCAATATTCACCCTCTTTGTCTTCATGTGTTCATGATAGGTGCACGTGGTCCTATCTACGTTGTCTATTACCTCACATTCCCCTGTTGAATGGCTTATATCTAGATTATCTACTACTTTTTCATCTACTAAATAGAACAATTTTTCTTCCTCTTTCTTAAGGCAAGCGCATTGAAGTAATGTTGCATCAACCTCTGATTCTTCATCAAAATGCGCTCCTAATTCTTCCTCATCTAATAATTCCTGAAGGAGTTCCCTAGTCTTGGTGATATCCCCCATAGTTAAGTGCTTTATGAATTTCAATGCTTCTTCCACCAAAGGATTTGTAGAGAAGAATTCAAATTTCTAGATCATTCCTACAGTTAAATCCTTCCAATTTCTAATTTCTCTATGGAGTTCTGCATATGCATCATAAGCATGCGCGTAACCTTGTAAAGTGGAATAAAACTTGTGCGCCCATAGCGAAGGTGGTAAAGCTTGATGTCTGGCTATCTAGAGTCTTTCACACTACTGTATGTAATGCTGAGCAATTTGATTACCATGATAATGATAGATTTGTGTAGGTGCATTTCTCCTAAAGAACCTAATAGTAACGGCAATCCCAATTTGATTCCATTCAACCATATTATCCCTATGGATAACCCACCAGTGTGCTACTATCCCACATAGTGTATGTGCGAGCATATTTCTTTGTTTCAGTGGATCTATCCACTGCTCTTAAATGGCATGCAGGAATACCTTGGGATCCACTTCTCCTATGTAGCTAGGTATCGAGTTGTTGTTTATCCTCTTGTCACAACGTGGTTTTATGTCTCAAAGGAGTATGCTCTTTACTTTGCACCCTACCAACTCATAAGTGTTGTGAGCTCAGTTATCACAAGCAATACTTGTAGTATCGCTGATAGACTATGCATCCTCCCACTGAATTAGTCCTTCTTTGGTTGGCTCAATCATCTCTGGAGCTCAGATGGCGCATACATAAATCCTATTCAGATCTTCTTCACTTAAGGGCTCAACATAAAGTGCAAACTTTCCATTTGTTAAAGGTATAATAACTCTTTCATCTTTATTTTCAAAACTAATATAGCCCTTGTTGAACCGAAGATCAACATTATTTGCATAACACCAAGGATGCCCTAATAGAGCCAGGAAACTATATGACTCTGCCAGTGCTAGAACTTCAAAGTCTCCAGTGAACTTGGCTCCTTATATGGTAATGGATGCATCTTTCAAAACTACGATGGGAGTAGCCTTAGTCTGATTAGCCATGAACAATATATTAGAAAATGGCTGCAATGGGGGTCTTCCCATTTGTACCCATGCATCTAAGGTGAGAACATTGACTTCCACGCCTGTATCAATTAGTATATTACTCAATAGCCACCCATCCACAACAAAATTTAGTGTAATTTCCTTATCATAATCTAGGCTATGAGGTGGGAGGTCTGCATGCAGAATCTGTCGTCTAGTCTCAATACTTACATGTTGAGTGTTTTCTTTTAGCCAATCCCTTGATAATGGAATAATATTTTCCCGGTTTAACATTTTACACACTTCCCTTAAGTCATCTATATCAGTTTGGACCGTCTCTAATGCTTTCTTTTGCTTTGTTTTCCATGATTTCTCTTTTAAGTACTGTATCTCACCCTGAAGATTCCTGAGAACTCCCATGGTTTCCTGATAGACCTCATTTTGATAAGCAGGATCTAGGTACTATACCTGAAAAACTTATTCTTTAGTGATAATAGGTTTCTGCTACAATGTGTCCTTAGCGTGTGCCACCTCATCACGAGCCATGATCTTTACTTACAAATCTTCGTACTCCGCTGCAACCTTGGGCATCCATTGATTTTCCACAGCACGTTATATCCTAACCATACATATACCTTTGTTTTCTTGTCTATGTTGCTTACTCAAATGCTCATATAAGTCTGGGCATTCCTCATAGCTATGGTTCTTTTCACAAAAATAACATGTGATATTCTTAGGACATTCACGCTTGTAGTGGTCAGGAGATCCACATGTATAACATGTTCCACGAGGGAACTCACTTCTCCCACCACCATGGGCTCATCCACCGAATCTACTACAATATCCTTGACCTCTACCACAACTACTTTCAAAACACCCTTTGTTCTGATCATAGCGCGCCTGGTTTTGATCCCAGTCCTAATGTTCATTCTTACCCTTAGATTTATCTGTAACTCCTATCTGTCGTACACCAATATCTATAGCGTCATGGATCTTTCCAATCAGCCGACAGTCCTCCGTGTCATGAGTTGTGGACCTACAGATTTTACAATAGCTTGAAACGTTCTTCCTTATCACGTGTTGTAATAATGAGCAATGACTAGCATCATGGTTTAAGTGGCATATTTCACAATCCATTAGCAATGAGCGTATTGTTCTATGAGGGAAACTTTCCTTTGTGTGACCTTCTACTTCACAATCTATGCACCAAATCCTTGTGCATGTTTCATGAGCTGAATTTGCTGATAGTTTCTCCAACTGTTTTGCCATTATTGCTTTTTGTGCTTCTAAAAACAGGCTCACCCCAGTATCTATGCTTCCAACTACCTCAATACGCAAGGCTTCTTCAAGTGCTTTGCGTAGATTAGTGTATGACTTATGTGATAATGCCCTTCTAAAGGGTGTAATCAAGCCCCCAATGAACCATTGTGTATGCTGGCTTGCGTGTATGTCATAAGAAATATTTGATAACAACGTTTTAAACCATGCATCATACTCTCTAACACTTTCAGTAGTGCCTTACTTAATATCCTTGAGCACACTTATACTCTTCTGCTCAAACTCAGGGATGTGAAACTCTTTGAGGAATGCATCTTTTAAAGCTGTATAGTCCACACAAGTCCTGTCAGGATCAAACTTTCTATACCAATTGTGTGCACGCCCTTGTAATGTAGTAGTAAATTGGCTTGCCCTACATTCAGAAGTTGTGATTCCTTTTGTGCACCACAATATTTCACACATGTGCACATGTTCAACAACATCTTCTATGCCCCTATACTTTGGAAGTTGAAGAGACATTTCCTTGTAAATATTCTGGGGTTGGTGCAGACCTTGCCCACCTAATCTAGAACCTCCTATGTTTCCCCTGCCTCCAGAACCACCAGATTCATCAAAACTTGAGCTACCTATAACCCATGATCCCAAACCTATGGTTGGTGTTGAACCAAAAGACGTATTTCCCTATGTCCCAACAGTAGTATTGAACTATACCCCGATAGTCTATGAAGCATTACTACTCCTAGAAGCCATTCCAAAAATCGGTGTGCTTGTATTCTGTGCTAATGATAAACCTGAAAAAGTACTTCCATATAACAAAGAAGCCATTTGCGCTACCATTACTATACCTCTTATAAGACTCGCTCCTACTCTTCCATTGGTGTAACTAGGATGCTGACTACTTGTTGTACTAGATTTTGAAAAAATAAACATAAGGGCAAGGTTATCAGATGGATTAAGATGCGTGCCCGCGGCCCAGGTAGTCTTTACTGGCGCGATTCTGTGTGAGGTTGAGGAAGGATCCCTATCATGATTTCCAAGATGGGGGAGTTCCTAATGCTCTAGCTCCACCTCTTCTACGTGAGCTCCAAATCCTTCACGATCCATCTCTCTCCTCAATGCCATACTTTCTGCAATAGTAAACTACTTCTCTATATCCCTCTCACATGCCTCATTATACTTAAGTTGCCTTTCCTTTCTCTTCCTTTCTGCTGCTAGGTCTACCATCTTTCACCAAACCTATTCCTTCCCTCACATGTGGTGAGATTTAGTTAGCCATTGGTTTACTCTCCAGGTTCATAGTTACCATCAAGATCTTGATTGCTAGTGGAATGCCTTGCATGTAAGCTCCTCTTGGATATTGTAAGAACTGGAATTCAGCTACCTCTGGAAACAAATAAGTGGAAATTGAGTACTCCAAGATATAATTTTTCAAGACAACATGGAACCACACATCTATAGCTCGAGTCTAAATTAGATTAGCATCATAAAGGGCATGAAATTCTTCCTCCATCCAGATAAGTGCACGATACCTCCAATTTCACTTAGATGCATAAGCAATCAACCACTCATATAATTCTACTAGAAAGATAGTGAAAAATATCTCATATAAACTATCATACATGTTCTGTTCCACCCATACACGTGCGTTAAACTTAGATCCATCACTAAACCATTGTGCATATTCTTCCTTCAAATCATGTATCCATTCTTCAATAATTGCTAAGGTCAACCAGTATGTCTTCGTCGTGAACCATCCTAAAAACAACTAAAAAAGAGGTCTTGACAATGGAACCAATGATGTAGCCTAGAATTCAGCAATTCAAAGCAATAAAACCCTAGACACGCTAGCACATCACTCAGCCTAAACTGAGAGCTCACCTGAAGCGCACAAAGCTACTAGATCCCTCTTTAGGGTTGCTTTTGCAGAAATTTAGCATGATGAAGACTTAATGCATGAAATTTCATCACTAACACAACATCCTACAGAGCATACCAGATCTATACTTAGGGAAGAACATAATTAAGTATCAACCATGATGAGATCAAGAACATACTAGATTTAGATACATGCAGACTAACACTTAGATCTAGCCAATATCCTCCATTGTATTAAACGTAATAAGTATTCAGAAGCTTCATTACAATAATAGTGGTATGCGTGCAACATAATCTTTGTATATATCTTCTCTCTTTCTCTACACACACACACTCACTTACACTTACCCTCTCTCTTCTACTACACAATTTACTACATATATAAGGGTGGGGACTTGCCCTTCACCACTTATCCATTCCCAAAATAGGTCGCATGCTATTATTAGCCACGTGCATTTACAAAACTAGCCACACATGTAAGTGCACTAAAAATAGACTAATTGTAGTTAACTGGTAGTAATAGATCTATTTCTAGCTTATGTCCATGCAAAGTGCTTCATATCCAATCCTCCAAGAATAGCCAATGTGTGGTGCGCATTTCTCTACGTCGTTTGTGTGCTCAGCATGCCATCTCTAAAAATAGACCTTCCTAAGTGAAAACGGCTAATTCTGAAGACTGAACTTCTATATGCGTGTGTGTTCTCCCTATCCATTTGTGCTTTTAGATATAACCTTCTTTCTCGTGCATACTTCTTGTGTGCTTTTTGTTAAGTGTTCTCTGATCAACAATGCACTCTTCAGAAAGCACTGAGAAAGATCAAAAAATATTAAGAGAGTATCATTTCTACATCAGTGATGATCAGACACATTCTACATAATATGTGCAAGGGTGTTTCGAGGTGTTTTATGTGAACTTGAATGAGAGGAACATTTTTTCAATCAACATAACATTTGGTCAAACAACTGCACATCACAATTCAAGAATGCACGAATGTTTTATTGGCTAAACATGATGCACAAAAAATAGGTGTACAACATATCTTGAGTTTTCCTGAAGTAGGACATGGGAAATGAGAGCATGATGGTGCATGAGCATGTGTGAAAAGAGCACTTGCAAGAGAAGAGTTAAAGTTCAAGGATGGTGCTAAATTTACATGTGCAAAAAGCATTGTTGATTGATGTGTCAAGAACATGGGCCATGCATCTCAAGAGAGTTCAAAGGTTTGTAGATATTTATGGTTGATAGAGGAACAACATTTGAGAAGCTATGAAGATTATATGATATTAGCAGGATCAAGTGATATGCACTCATTCCATAGTTCAGGTGCAAGTTCTTGGACTATTTATACTAGGTGCATGGCATGTTTTTTATGTCATGCATTGATTTTGCATGGAACGAATGTGAGTCACATTAGTGGGTGGATGAATGGACTTGTATAACTCTAATTCCACTCTACACATATCAAGTTCCATGAGCATTACAATTTGTAGTGTCTTCAAATCATATGACAACATCACTTAAATTTGACCAAGTCTCTGATTTAGTCCAACTAGGTACATATGTATGCCATGTTTTAGATTTATAAATTATTAAATGATCAAATCTTAATGTATTTTAAGTTTGAATTGACTTTTACTTTGTGATGGAGGGAAATTTTTTTCAGTTATTGCGACATAATTTAATGAAGAGGGAACACACTACTTCTTGTCTCGTTGTGTAGAGGGGAAAAAAATTGACTTCCATAGTCATTGATGATGAATGCCTTGAGTATCCCACTAGTTCAGTGGTAGTCATTAGAACTTGGATTTGTTAAAATACTATCAAAATATAAAATACTTGGTTGTTTGAAGACTATGAAGTACATTGAAAGATACTTCACTACTCACATTTAGTTCTTGCAACAAATATTCAATTGATCAAATATCAAGGTAGGCCATTATTCAAGAATATGTGGAAGGTTCATGAATCAAATCATGAATCAGTTCTTGTTAATGTCAAGAGTAGAGTTGATCCATTTGGTTCATTGGATTGAATTCGCAAAAGTATATTCTTCATGAATTTAATTTGAATATTTACTTTAATGATTTTGTTTAAATTTTGTATAATTTAAACATGTTTATGTAGATTAGTGGTTCCAAAAATGCTTCCACATTCACATGGTCGACACTAGTAGCAGAGAATTTATTATTCTTGAAGCCAAGTGAAGTTAAGGGAAATTAAATATTAGAAAGGAAATGTTGTCTATTTTTGCACCCCTTGCAAAAATAGAGTAACTTACATAAGTATGGACTTTACGAATGTTCAAAAATGGAATTGGTAAATCTGCGAAGAAGTTAAGCATGCTACTGAATTTTGGGAAGAGCCATTGAGATATGAAGATATCCATGGAAGGTTATGGAAATATTTGCTACACTGGCGATGCCGCGGAACAAGGATGTGTACATGATGACACTGCGGACTAAAAGGAACAATCTATGCCATCAAAAAAGTGCCATGAGGGATTATAAATATCCACGACATGAGAGAAAGCTCTGCGGAAGTCTAAAGCCACATGAAACTAAAATTTGGAAACCTACGGATAACCACAATTTTCGTGCAAGGAAAAAATCATCATAATTCTCAAATTCTTGGCCTGATCCTTGCAAATTTCATATCAATGGGGAGGTGTTGGCCTCATCTAAGCATAAGAGTTTGAATTTCAAATTTAAAAGGTATTTGGGGGACACGGCCTTGAGAAAACATCTTTATCATGCACAGTTGTAATGTCAGTTGGCTTAACCACCAAAATTTTATGCATTATGGGCACTCAATCCTTCTCTTGTAGGGCATGGCGTGTGGAATTAGATTTTCAGAGGCATTTAGTCCCTTTTTCATAACATGTAGAGAAATTAAATGAAGTTGGTCGGCTGGTGGAAAGAGAATTTCTCCTCTCTTTATTCTCTCTTCTTTCCTTTTTTATATATTGTAAAATTATGCCCAATTTTAAAGTTGGATAATTTGGGAATGCAAAGGAATCATTCTATGTTGCGCAAGTTTTATAAGATTCGTATGCCTTAGACTATGTCTCTGTAAAATGTTTTCATCTTCCTCCTATATCGTGATGATTTGTGCATGATCTTTCAACAATAAAATATTTGGTTTTGTGTCTTGTTTCAGCCTTAGCTATTGTTTTATTGCACTATATTGTCTTTCATTCATTCGCAGGTGTGTTGTATGGATTATTTCAGAGATATGTGTCTATTGTGTATCATGAAGGTGGAACTTGGGATGCAATTTTGATCTGTGGATTTTTTTTGGCCCTCCTCATCATCGTTCTCTTCCATCTTCTCTCTTGCCTGATTATTCATCCCCTTTATTTTAGTGTTATCGCCTCTTTTAGTTTAGGTTTATGTTTTATGCATCTCTTTCTCACCCTAGTCTCTTGGAAATTTAGAGTAGAGCTAGATAGTTACATTTCAATTACTATGAGTAGTTTAGCATTAGGAGTAAGTAGATGAAGCCAGAAATCTCTAGAGTTTTATCTCAGTTTGAGTCCCACAACTTGGAAATAGCTCCATGTTGTCTCAAATCCTGAATTGTCTATGATTCAGGCATGGGTGGACATTTGAGCTCCAATAGGAACAATAAATAGAAGTTATCATTTCACTACCTATATTGTAAAAATCTATTGGACAGAAAAAAATGGCCTAAGTGTTGGGTGTGTGAATCTAGGGTGCTGGAAGAGCACGCGACACTACAATATATCTGAAGCGCCCATGATCAAGACTTAATTGTTTCTATTTTAAAGGATATTTTTGGAGTTAGCATGCTAAGAACACAAAGACATAAAGACTTGCAGTCCACGTAAAGGTATTTTGGGAACAAACAACAACTGAGCGCCATGCATAGTTTAGGCTAATAATAGGATTTCTACTTAGATTTAACTATAGGAAGTCTATTCTTAATAGAAATTGCATGTTGTGCAACCTTTTGTAAAGTTGCATGCCTATTATTAGCATGTGAACTATTTTGAGAAGTGCATGGGTGGTGAAGGGAAAGTCCCCACCCCTATATATATGTATTGATTTTCATGGTTTTGCATGTGTTAAATTGTAGAGTTATGTTGTTGGTTTTGTCATGCAGATGTCTCATGGAGATACTTATTTAATGGAAGAAGCTTATGTGATTTACAGTATTTAATACAATGGTTCATATTGGCTAGATAATGGTGTTGAACATGACTGAATTTATTTCTTGCATGGTAGATCTTGTTATAGTCATTGTTTAGTTCATCTCACATATACTCTAAGATCTAGATATGGTTTATGCACTGTGTGTTGTTTAATATTGGTTATGAATATGAATACCTATATGCACCATCATGCTAAAATTTTGAATAAGCAACCATAAAGAGGGACTTGGTGCCTTTGCACACTTTGGGTGAGCACTCATCTCAGGATGAGTGATGTGATAGCAAGCCTATGTTATTCATAGTGAATTCTAGGCTACATCATTGGTTCCATCGTTGGGTCCTCTTTTTCAAATGTTTTCATGATGTTCAATGAGAAGAAAGGAAGCTTAAGTTTAATGAGGTGCACAAGATGGATTTGTATAAGCAGTGCGAGGTTGCAATTGAATGGAATTGTGGAGAGAGATGGCTCGTGAAGGATTTGGAGCTCACGCAGAGGACGTGGAGCCAGAGCATCTGGAACTCCCCCATTTGGGCAAGCATGACAGGGAACCCTCATCAGCCTCTTATGAGAGCATGCCAAAAAAGATAATATGGACCATGGGCATGTGTCTGAATCTACTTGGCAACCTAGCCCTTGTACTTGGTTTTCCAATTTTTAGTACAACCATTAGTTATCAAGCTAGTTTGGGCAGTAGAGTAGCAAGAGGTAGAGTTGACTTATCAAAAAGTTTAGGAGTGAATAAAATAGTAAGTACATTTATGGCTACACTGTTATTTAGAGGACCAGTTGGAGGAACCTTTTCAAGCACATCGTCATGGTAGAACATAGGTGCGTAGAAAATTGGAATCACATCTGGGAGTAATGTAACTTTAAAGACTGTAGGAGTTCAGTTTAGCACCACTATTGGGACATAAGGTAGCGCATCCTCTGGTTCAATTCCTATTACAATGGGGATGATCATGAAGCACATGTGGCTCAAGATCTGGTGGATTTGGAGGATTTGGAGGTGGAGGTAAGATAAGAGGTTCTAGATTTGGTGGGCATGGTCCTCATCATCCCCAAAATCTTTACATGGAGATATCACTTTGTTTTTTGGAGTATAGGGGAATAGAATATGATACTGAGCATGTGCATATGTGTGAGATATTGTGGCATGTGAAAGGAATTACAACTTCTGAGCACAAGACAAGTCAGTTTGTAACTACGTTACAAGGACACACGCACAGCTGGTACAAGAATTTTGACCTTGATCAAACTTGTGTGGATTATATGGCATTACGAGATGCTTTCATTACATAATTTTATATCCTTGAGTTAAAGAAGAAAAGTATAAGCACGCTCAAGGATATCAAGCAGGGCACTACTGAGAGTTTCCAAGAATATGATGCTCATTTCAAAACACTCTTGTCTAAACCATCATATGATATTCACGCAAGTCAACATGTACAGTGGTTTGTCGGAGGCCTGATCACACCATTTAGGAGGGCGCTCTCACATAAGACTTATATAGATCCATGTGAGGCACTTGAAGTAGCTTTGTGCACTGAGGTAATCAGGAGCATAGACATTGGAGTGAGCCCATTCTTGGAAGCTCAGATTGTAGCAATGGAAAAATAGTCGGAGAAACTATCAGCCAATACAATGCATGAGACACAAAATGGAATTTGGTGCACAGATTTTGAAGTGGGG
Organism: Taxus chinensis; assembly: GCA_019776745.2. Classification (NCBI taxonomy): domain Eukaryota; kingdom Viridiplantae; phylum Streptophyta; class Pinopsida; order Cupressales; family Taxaceae; genus Taxus; species Taxus chinensis. The sequence continues at coordinate 488,345,738 of CM034156.1, forward strand.
GGGCATACTAAGGATAGTTTTCCTCATAGATCGGTGTAATCCTTACTACTGGATTTTGAGATATGCCATTTATACCATGATGCAAGCCATTTTCCATTATTGCAACACGCGATAAGGATGAATGTGTCTTGTTACCGTAATATTTTTCAGTCCACAACTCACAATACTAAAGATTGAAGGATAATTGATGAGATCCATAATGACATTGATATTTGTGTATGACATACGAGAGTTTCGAATAACTATAAGCATAAAAGTGAGCAACATGATCATGATAACACTCAAGGGTGTTATGATCAAAATGAAGGGATCTTTAAGAGAGGTCAAGGATACTGTGGTGGGTTCAGAGGCCAAGGCTACGATGGTGGATGAGGTGAGCTCCCTCATTGAACATGTTATAGGTGTGCATCACATGACCATTACATGTGTGAGTGTCCTTAGAACGTTACCCTTTCTTTTTGTGGAAAGAATCATAACTAAGAAGAGTGCCCAGACTTATATGAACATCTAAACAAGAAGCACAAACAAGAGAAAAAGGGTGCATGGATGGTTAGAATACAATGCGTCGTGGAAAAATAATGGATGCCGAAGTTAGCACCGGATCCTAAGGTAGTACGTGTGAAGATTACTACACGTATTGAGGTTGCGAGTGCCAGAGAAACGTTGTAAGAAAATCCTAAAATTACTAAGAAGGAGGTTTTACATGCAAAATTCCCATACCCTACACATCAGAAGGAGGTTTATCAGGAAACCATGGAGGTACTAATAAATCTGTAGGGTGAAACACAATGTTTAAAGGAGCAGACACAAAATTTGGAACAAAAATTTCTAGTTGGATGTTGATGATCTGAAAGAAGTATGCATGATACTGCATCAGGAGAACATTATTCGATTACTAGGGAGTTGGTTAAAAGGAAATACCTCGCGCACTAGTATTGAGAATGGACGACAGATTCTGTATTCTAATCTCCCTCCCCATAGCATGGATTATGACAAGGCGATCACTCTGAATGTTGTTGTGGATGGATGGATTTTGAGAAATATCTTGATTGACATAGGCACAGAAGTGAATGTGTTTACTTCGGATGTATGGGTTTAGATGGGAAAACCTCCATTGTAGCCATCTTACAATGTGTTGCATGTGGAAAATTAGATTAAGGCCACACCAATTGGAGTATTGAAATATGTATCCGTTACTATACAGGGGGCCAAGTTCATTGGGGACTTTAAGGTCTTAGAGCTTGCAGAAGTGGACAACATCCAAGCTCTACTTAGGCACCCTTGGTGCTATGAAATAATGTTGATCTATGGTTCAATAATGGATATATTAGTTTTGAGAACAAGGAAGAATGGGTTATTATCCCTTTGACAAATGGGAAATCTTCACCTTATGTTGAGCGCTTAAGTAAGGAAGACCTTAACAAAATTTCTGTGCGCACCATTCGAGTCTCGAAAGAGCTTGATCCATGTAAGGAAGGAATTATCTAGTGGGATGATGCACATTCCATCAGTGATACTACAAGTATTTCCTATGACAATTGGTAACACAAAATTATGAGATGGTTGGGCGCAAGGTAAGAAGCGCATCTACACGTGTAAGCAGGCTGTGATGTGTTAGGCGGTTAGGCAAACAACCCTATACCCCAGTACATTGGTGAAGGAAATCCTGAGGTATTCCTGTGAGCCATGGAAGTATAGTGGAAGGATCAGGTGGACAAAAGGAATATGTTAGTTTATACCCTATGTGGGACAACAGCACATTTTGGGTGGATGGTTTATAGGGATAATCTCATAGAATGGAGAGAGATGAGAATTACTCCCTATCAGCCTAAGGTTTCTCAAAAGTAATGCACCTACTCAAATATGTGAATATCATGGTAATAATCATTGTTCAACACCATGTTCAGTAGTGTGAGAGACTCTAGATAGAGGGGAAGGAAGCTTTACCACCTTTGTTATGGGTGCATAAACTTTATTTCATCTTGTGAGGCTACATGCGTGCTTGGTATGTTTATGCAAAGTTGCATAGAGAGACTAGAAATTGGAAAGACTTGACTACATGAATGATCCAGATTTTTGACTACTTCTCCACTAAACCTCCAGTGGAAGAGGTGTTATAGGTTATGAAGTGCTTGACTATGGGAGATAGTGCAAAGGCTGAAGAACTCATTCAATAGTTATTTGGTGAGTCAGACCTAGAAGCACGTTTTGACGAAGTAGATGAGACAGATGCAAAACTACTTGAGCGTGCTTTCCTAGAGAAGGAGAAAGGAAAGATGGTCTATATGGTGGATGATGAAGAAGTGGAAAATTTGGACATAGATCATTCAGAGGGTACACGCGAGGTCTTAGACAATCAAATGAGAAGGCATGCACCTACCATGAACCTATGAAGAAGAAGAAAGTGAACATTAGCACGGATGTTGAACCTAAGGAGGCCATAATTAGAGATTATTGGTCTGACTCTAAAGAGGCTAAGATAATTGAGTTTCTACGTGATTTCTAGGGCTTGTTTTATTGGGGTTACCATGAGTTGAAAGGAGTTCATGAATCTTTGGGTGAGATAAAAATTAAGTTAAAGGAAAGAGCGTGTCTAGTTAGGAAGAGACCTTACAGGATGAACCCTAACCTACATATAAAAGTTAAAGAAGAAATTGACAAGATGTTGGAATCTAGCATTATTGATCCCATAGAGGAATCAGAGTGGGTTATCCCCATGGTAATTAGCATAAATAAAGATGGAAGAATTGGGATTTGTGTGGACTACAGGGAGCTAAATGTTGCATGTGTGATTGATCCTTTCCCTACACCATTCACTGAGGAAATATTGGAAGGCATTGCAGGGCATGAAATTTACTCTTTTATAGATGGATTCTCTGGGTATCATCAAGTAAGAATTGCTAAAGAATATCAAGAGAAGACAATTTTCACCATTGAATGGGGAATTTTTCCATAAATGATGATGCCCTTTGGATTGAAGAATGTGCCTACAGTATTTTTATGCATTATTGTTCAAGCATTCTAGGATTTTATTCACAAATTCTTGCAGGTTTACTTGGATGATTGGACCATGTATGGGCTTATCAAGGATCATTGTGACAATTTGAGGTTAATGTTTGAGAGGTGCAAATAGTTAAGCATCTCTTTAAATATCAAGAAGTGCATATTTTCTACACCTTTTGGAACTCTGCTAGGGCATATCATCTGTAAGGAGGGTTTGTTAGTAGATCCAACTAAGATTGTAGTCATCTTAGGCTTGGAGGAGACCAATAGTCAGAGTGAGGTGCACAGATTCTTGGGCCACACAGGGTATTACAAAAAATTTATCAAAGGATATGTTAAGATTTTTGCACCCTTGGAGGAGTTATTAAAAGGTAAAGGGAAGTTCTATTGGGGAGAACCACAACAACGCACATTCGAAGCGTTGAAGGAGAGGCTTACTACGATGCCTATTTTACATTTTCCTTCATGGAATCTACCCTTTCATGTACATGTGGATGCCTCTAGCATGGCCATTGGCATAGTTCTATCTCATCCTGAAGAATGTATTATAGATCATCTTATTTGCTTTGCTAGTATAAATTTGACTCCTGCAGAACAAAATTATACAACTACGGAGCACGAGGCTTTGTCAATGATCTACACACTGCATAAGTTCAGACAGTACTTGCTAGTAACACATTTTATGTTTGTATACAAATCACATGGCATTGAAATACTTGGTAAATAAGCCATTTTATAGGGGTGCATATGTCGATGGGTTCTCTTATTCCAATAATTTGAATTTATAGTTGTGGTAAATTCAGGTAAAATAATTCTAGTCTAGATCATTTGTCAAGGATTCAATCAGGAGAGGATGATGCAGAGTATTTAAGATACAATTTTGGATGCACAGTTATACAGGTTGAAACACACGCCCTCAGAGTTAGAGGATATTGTTTTATTTTTACGCACAGGTATGGTGCCTAAAGGAATGAAGGCCTTGGAAAAGAAACAACTTGTAATTCATGCCGCACCTTTCATGTTGATCAGTGGTGACTTATACAAACTAGGTCAAGATGAAGTATTGGTTGGTGTGTATTGGAGCATGAATGCATGACAATCATGGAGGAGGCTCATGGTGGTATTGTAGGTGGACACTATGTAGGTGATGCCACCGTGCACAAGATTCTACTAGCTGGTTTATGGTGGGAGACATTGTACAAGGATTGCAAGGAGTATTGTAAGGTGTGTGATCAATTTCAATGCCTTGGAAAACCTATGTAGAGAGATGAAATACTTTTGAGGCTTATTGATAGCACAAAACCTTTTGAGAAATGGGCAATCAACTTTGTGGTTCATATTTCCCCATCTGTGTGTAGAATTGGATCGCGCTACATCATCACTTGTATAGATTATCTTACAAGGTGGGCGGAAGTGATACCTACCAAGGAATGTACAACGGCTACAACAGCAAGGTTCTTATGGGAAAATATTCTTACTAGGTATGGATTTCCTTTAAGTTTGACAAGTGATAGGGGCACTCATTTCCTTAATGAGACCACCAAGATATTATTGGATGAATTTATAGTTACACGCCATAAAAAACACCTTATCACCCTCAAGGAAATGTGACTGCTGAGGCTTTCAACAAGATATCGAGCAAGACATTGACAAAAAATTGTGATGTTGGAAGGAAATACTAGGATGATAAAGTTTTTTTTATGCTTTGGGCATATAGAACAACCTACAAATGGTTGAATAAGGAAACACCCTTTCAGTTGGTGTTTGGTGTAGAGGTAGTTCTTCCCATGGAATTCATGTTACCTTCTTTGTGTATTATGCACGTAGGAGGTCTAGCTGATGAGAAAGCATTGGAAGAGAGAATTGACAAGTTGATATAGCTGGATGAGAGGCATGCCATAGCACGATGGAGTCAGAAGCAAGAAAAAGCAAGGAAAAAGGCATGGCATGATAGGCACATCAAGGAAAAGAAGCTTGAGGTTGGGTAGATGGTACTTCTTTATGATTCAAAGTTTTTGTGCCACCCAGGAAAGCTTAAGGTGCATTGGTTGGGACCGTATGTTATCACTCATATACTTTACTCAGGGTGCTTTCCAACTAGAGGCACTTGTTGGAACATGGTTGCCTTATTACTTCAATGGGAGTAGGCTAAAGCCCTACTATAAATAATTTTTCTTGGTGTTTTTAATAAGGAAGTATTTTCATTTAGATTATATTTCCCTCATCTAAGTATAAATAAGTATTTCTTTTAGATGTGTTTCCTTCATCATCACTATGCTTTGTCAATTTAGTTCAGTGTTATGTGTAATAAGCATGTTACCATGCTGGAAGGTGATTACAATCTCAAGTGTTTTTATACGCAAAGGACTTGACATACCCTTAGTGTGGGGTGGATAAAGATGGTTAGTCTAGTACAATAAATAAATAAACTCACGGGTGACCATAAAGGGAACAGGTTTTAAAAAGTGATGAAAACTTTAAGAGGATTTCTCAAACTTAAAGACCACACGTAAGGTAATGAGAACTCAGTATAAATCAAGGAGGCTATAGTATTTGAGACTACGTATGTTTGGGTCACATTGGATAAATACTTTGGCGTAAGGAAGTGCAGGTAGAGGAGATATGTGACAAATAAGTAGTGGTGCACAAGAAAGTTATGACTGAGGCACAAAAGTTTGAGGCGTGAGAGATTAGGGTGTGGGACAAAGAGGCAAAAAACACACTCAAAGGGAATTAATGTCCTGTATGGTGGTAGGTGGAGCAATTAATGAAGGGGGTTTTGAAACTTGGTTTAAATCTGGTGTTTGCAATGACATTTTTTACCTTACGAGTTTGAAGAAAATTGAGAAGTGTGAAGAAGAGCTAGAGATGACGAGCACTTTGTAGAGTGAGTAAACCTATCATGTTTCAAAGCATGTTGTTGAATATTCACGTACAGAAGAAGGATTCAAGTGGTGGTGTGTGTGTGCAACGGGAGGGTGACTTAGGTTTCATTTGCACAATAGCTAGGGTTTTCATTCGCACTCACATGATCAAAAGGAATGATGGCACCACAGAGGGATCCAGTTGTGGAGAAGGAGGTTGATGACCCAACAGAGGAGTGGTTAGTTGAGATGTTATATTTGGAAGAAGTTATTGAGGGGAGGCCATGAAAAAAAAACATAGTATAGGGTTTCAAAAATTAACCACCGCACTAAAAAATGCTTAAAGGACGTCGCAACAGGAGATTACAGGAAGACAAATCAATGGTTGGTGGCTGACACTAGTGTTTTAGATGCCTCCGTGAAGAGGTGTCTCGAAAGTGTGGGGGTCATGCAAATTCTGGAATTGCCCTATTTTGGGAAGTGTACTCAATCAGTTGTATCATTGGCTCATGTTGCACTATCCATGAATTTTTCTATCTACTTTGCAAGGAGATAAGAGAATGAGGATCACCACGAAGTTTATTTGGAAGGTGACAAGGCTGTGCAACTTAGGCTCAAAGATCGTTGGAGATCTATCAGATGATGAGGTCATTGTTGCCATAGCCACCCTACGTCAGTATAAGAAGGGGGGCCGAGCCTTCAAAATAACCAACATTACAGACATGGCCACCAGGGTTGTATCACAATTAACAAGAAGAAAGTTGGGTGCCATTGAATTGTGGAATGAGGTGAATATGTGTTGGTTACATATAGCGCATAAAAGGGTCAAAAGAAATATTACAACATTTCTGGGTACATCGCAAAAAGCTTGGTGAATGAGGCGTGTATCCAAGTTGATAAAGGTGAGAAGATTAGTTGGGGCACAATCCTATTATTGATTTTATTTAGTGGAATTGGAGTACCTAATGGACCTAGGGAGAACATCTGTGAATTTATGTTGGAGAATAAATCTGATGAGGCCATAAATTACCATTATTTTGTCCTTCCAAGTTTACCTTTGAAAGTGGATTTAAATGTAATCTTAGAACTTATAGTTTGTTTAAGATAGAATAGGATATATATCTTGTTCATTCTTTAGAAATATTTTTTTATCTATTTTGGGGGGACTAATCCTATTGATTATTTGGGAAAAGACGCAAAGTCTTGTGTATGCATGTCATAAAGGAAAGATAATGCTAGTATTGGGAAAATTAGAATTGATCATGGTTGTATATCTAAAATCAAATATGATTTCATATTCATATTCCTCTTGAAAAATTATGCAAGTTTGAAAAAAGAATCATCTCAATCCGAGATCACATGTAAAAGTTATAGTTGTTTTAAGTTAGCTCCATAACTCACAAATTTAGTTTCGGCACTCACAGATTCAGTTTCAGAACTCACATGTTTAGTTCCAGAACTAGTAGATTTAGTTCTGAAACTCATAGATTTAGTTCCAAAACTTACAGATTTAGTTATGGAACTTGCAGATTTAGTTCCAAAACTTGCAATTCGTATATTTATATTTTCAAGAAATTAAAACAGTGGACAAAGTTGCAAGGTATAGAATGACAGTTAGTTCTAGAAACTTCCCAACTCCTTGACAAAACGCATTGTAGTTCCAGAACTTGGAGATTTAGTTCCAGAACTGTTCCTAATAGGAATGAAAAGTTTAGTTCTAGAACTTGCATAGAAATAACCACTCAACTTTAGTTCCTGGAACTTGGATCAAAGGAATGACAGCTTTAGTTTTGAAACTTGTATAAAATGGAAACTGTGAATAATCAAAGAATCCAATGAAAAATATGAGAGATATTTTTGTTCATGCAGAAATGTGATTAACAAAAACCTCATTCATATTTTCTACAGGTGTTACCAATAAATATAAATCTAACTTTTAATGAGTTGTAGTCCGAGGAAAAAGTGTATCAGACGAGCACTAAAAGTTCCATAAATAGAAATAGAAAATTCAAATGGAAAATATGAGAGAGGTTTTTGTTCATAGAAATGTCTTTTAAGATAAACCTCATTGGTAGATTTTCTACAGGTTTTACCAATGAATGGAAATCTAATTTTTAGTGTAGCTGCAATCCGAGGAAAAAGTGTATCAGACGAGCACTAAAAGTTCCATAAATAGAAATAGAAAAGTCAAACAGAAAATTTGAGAGAGGATTTTGTTCATAGAAATGTGTTTAACAAAATCCTCAATTATATTTACTACAAGTTTACTAATGAAGATATATCTAACTTTTAGTGAATTATAGTCCGAGGAAAAAACGTATAAGACAAGCGTCAAAAGTTCCACGATAAAAAACAACAAAGTCAAATGGAAAATTCGGGAAAGGTATTTAGTCAAAATCATCTTTTGAGGAAAAACCTCCTTCCAATAATGTAGGAGAATAAAATCATTATGATTCTTGTTACAAAAAATCAAGGAGAATATTTGGGAGCAAATCTTCCTAAAACAATGAGATTAGACTTTGACTCCAATAATATATCTCTCTCCATATTTTGTGGAGACGGAGATCTTAGTTGTTAGGATTGGACATAGAAGATAAGATCATATTGTATTTCCTACCAAATTAAGTTGGTTGGATGACATGAATTATAAATGCAACCTTCCACACTATGATATGTAATTCTTTTCTCCTAAGAAATAAAGATCTATTCTTTCCTCTCAAATATTCTGTAGTTTTAAAATCTCGGAAGTATGATTTAAATCCTCTTCCAAGGAATGAGCTGATCACTCATTTCAAGGAAGATGGATCTATGTATTTATATTTATGTTTATTCATTTGTCTGTAATTCATTATGTTGTATTGTTTTTATCTTTGTATTGTGAAAATCTAGTCTATTGTGAACCTGCAGGAATTTTGTTTAATTATGTTTATTTCCAATTCAACAATTTCAATTTATGCAAGTATGTTTTTATTTCTGCAAGTGTAATTTATTTTATGCAAGTTTGGTTTGTGTTTAAAGAAGTTATTTTCCAAATATCTTCTTCTCTTAATGCATACACCCATCAGACACTAGCCCTGGATTGACATTATTTATGGTGAGGATTGACGACCCTCATCAAAATCCCCAGTGAAGAAAGTTTCCTAATACATTTTACGCGAAATTGTTTCTAACATGTATAAGGAACACCTGGGAAGGTGGTTTAGCAGACTGTGTAGGGTGTTTGGAGGATAATGTCGTTATTTTTGTGAGATTCCCAAAGTACTGAATGGAAAATTTGAGTTTGCAGTCTACCAACACTTCAGCTTGGGGTGCTTCCATATGCAATTGAGTGGTAATAGTGCATGGTGTAAGTTGCCCTTTTCTTTTACTGCTAGATATTTCGAGTTAGTGAACAAGTTCCACAATGAGTGCAAGCTCTAGTTTGACACGGAAAAATTAAACATAGATATCCACATTCTACGCAAGACTTATGTATGGCTAGGGAAAGAGGCCTATGTGGAAACCATGGAATTAGGCAATGTGGACATCATGCTGGAGAGTTTGGCTGTAGGACGGATTGAACCCGTGCATGTGTACATTTATCTAAGGCCAAGGTTCAAGGATGACAAGGTAGTGAAGGGCGCAGATAAGACATTCACAGGTTCTCCAAAGAAGGGGTAGATAGTAAGAACCTCAAGGAAAGTTGCATCGGCACCCTTACTCAGGAATATCCAGAGCCTACTAGGTTAGAGAATGTCCTGGAGCAGGATAAACTAGAAGACAACGCCAGACTGGTTCATACAAGAATATTTCTGAGGAAAACACGCAAATCCAGAGACATTGGCGCAGGGACTTTGCAACTGGTAAAAACATCACCGCATGTAACTCTTGTGAAGATGTAGACACCAAATTCTGGTATCACCCCAGGTTTTTTGATCTCCTTCAGCACACTTATTCAAGTCTCATTTCCTACCGACAATTCACATTTAGTTAATTAATCTTATAACTATATTAATATCTTATCACATGCCAAAGCTATTTTATGCTAAATAATTTATTGTAAATAAGTCATATCATTGTATTTAATAATTAAATAATTCAAAAATATGCATATAAATCAATAACCCCACATGTTCCCCACTTAAATCAGAATCACTTCTCACCTAAAAATCAATTCCCACCTAAAAATTCAATCCCTTCAAATTATTAAAATATGAACCCCACCCATAAAATCAATAATTTAAAAATATCCCTCTCCGACAACAAATCCAAAAATCAATAGTGTAAAGTGAGCACATGACTTCACTATTACACCTAACTGAGTCCCCACTCCACATCACATCTTTTCCTTTTCTCACATCATGAACCCCACCATCAAATCACCTCTTCATCATGTTTTCTTAATCAAAATTTATTTTGCAAATTATAATCATTTGTAATCCTTTATTTTAATCTCAATTAAAGTTATAAATAGAACTCTTTCTCCCCCTCTGAAGAGGGAGGATAAAATTCTGGAAATTCTAAAGCTTAAATTCATTTGTCTATGAAATTTTGCATCATATTGTGGAGTATTCGAAGGTGAAGCTCTACCAATTTCATATCACTAGCCTAACGATCAATCATTTGTTCTGTCGGGATATTAGTTTGGTATCATATTTATATTGTTCTTTAACATATTGCATATTTTTGTAGTTTTTGGCATGTCATCTTATCATTTGATATTCACTATTTTATTATGAACATGGGGATTAACAGCCACTGAGGAAGGTAACACTTCCCAGATCTACTTTTTCAGGAAGTCCCCGTATATCATTATCTAATCTTATTTGTTTCCATCTTGCAGATTCTTTTTTTTTTACAGATCTATCTTCTCTATGCCCATATCCAGAATCCATATCTGCATTTGAGGTTTTAATCCCTCTATCATTCGGAGTTGTTGGTGGCTTGCAGTCTAGGTGTTCACCCGCATGAGAACGAGTTTTCCAGATCAACATTTGGCATGCCCGGTGGGACCAGATCCAAGCTTTGGTCGTTTTTTTTTCTTGCTCACTTTGTATGGGTGTCGTATGTATAACAGTTATTATATTTCATATTATTGTAAATATGACATCGCATCAATCTAGATATATGCTCTAAATTTTTGTTTGTAGATTCACCCGCTTGTAGGATCATTGGTACTATTTCCATCCTGCGTTGTGGTTCGTACATGTAGTTATTTGTGTCGTCGTTGGGGTAAGTGGGTTTTCGTTTGAAAGGGTTGATTATTGACTTTTTTTTATAATAGGTGTGCAAGTTTATTGAATTTTCTAAAACACAAAAAAGGAAAATATTGTCGTTTTGTTCTTTTTTTACAAGTATAAAGTTCATTTTTAAGATTTACACAAATTAAAAAAAACAATATTTAATATATATATATATATAACAAAATAATACAAAAATAAAAATAATGATAACAACTTCCCTCCTCCAACCTAACATCCTCTTCCAATGCTACCTCTGCATGGGTTTCCATTCCCACTTGAGCCACATCTTCCCCCCTCGCCACATAATCCCCATCTCCACATAGTTCTTCTTACTTCCTCTTTCACAGGCTCTCCCTCAACCCAGATTCCAGCACCCTCACCTTCTTCCACTCCCCACGTAGACCACCACATCTCCTCCACTCCCACCAACCTTCTCCTCTATCCCATCTCCCTTCTCTCCTCTCAAGCTCCATCCCCACGCAGACCACCACATCTCCTCCACTCTCGCCAACCTTCTCCTCTGTCCCATCTCCCTTCTCTCCTCCTGAGCTCCATCCCCACACAGACCACCACATCTCCTCCACTCCCGCAAACCTTCTCATCTTTCTCACCTCCCTTCTCTCCTCCCAAACTCCCTCCCCACATGTCCTATCTCCCTTCTCTCCTCCTGAGCCTACCACTCCACCCATGTCCCATCTCCTCTTCCCACGACCCCATCTACACTACTCCCCATCTCACCTCTTTCTTTCCTCCCATGCAGACCCATGTCCCTTTTCTCCATCTTCACTGACCTACCTCACCTCTCCACTCCCCTTGGCTTCATTTTCCTTCCACCTTATTCCTATTACACCCTGCCTCCTGCGCTGCTCCACACCTCCCTTTTCCTATCTGCCATCCACGCCTGTTGAAAATCCATGTCAGTTTTACATTTTGTAGTAATTAATCAGACCATACACAGTGAATAATGATTTGTATATTAATAGATATTGGCTTGCAATTCATTAGAACATGTCTATAAAGAATGCTTTGATAAGTGGTATTGCATAGTAGGAATAATTTCACAGTCTCCTTATAATAATTGATTTACAATTCTTTAGGCTGCATTTATCTTAGATACACAGTCTTAATGAAATATAATTACATAGTCTCTCCTAATAATTTATTTACATCTAAATGTCCAATTATATTTTATATCCTTAATAAGCGTATATTGGTGAAGTCTGTTTAGATTCGATAACTAAACGTATACTCACATTGTCTTTGATAACATTGTTTACCATCTGAGCTTCATTATCATCTTGTTCATTTTTATAAGTTTACAATAGGTTTGTCATTTATTTAGTGTCTGTCGTCATTTATTACTTTTGATTTAATTATCACATTGTCGTGTCTATCATTTGGTGTCTAATTTATTTTATTACTTAATAATAGCCATTACATTGTTTAGTGGTTACTTTACTTTATATCTGACTAATCTGGGTAATTTTTTTATTCTAATTTATTTATTTGTTTTATCTGTTTTGGATCACATCCACTAATTGTCATATTTGCCTTTACAGGATTGCGCTATCAGAGATAAGATCTTAAACTCAGACCACATCACCAATTGTCTCTTATCAATCTCATTTGCAGTCTTGAAATCCTTGGACATTCCCAATCATTGATTATCATTTTCAAACATTTGAGTTGAATACGATAAAAGGTGTTTTCCAGATCGTCTAAAGCTTACACTTGGCTCAGCTTGTTGTCAGATAAAAAGGAAAAAAGTGATATACAAGTATTCTTCAGTTTTCCTTATTTTCTCCTTTTTGCATTGTACTTTCATACACTTGGTTGATTGTCAGCATTGAACTTAATATTTCAAATTTGGAGTAAAACAAACCATGTGCATACTACCTGCTAACATAGTGTAAATAGGGGTTTAACTTTTTGCATCATACCTATCATCACACAATGCTTGAAAATTCACAAATTAATCAACACATCGAGACATTCCTTGCACTTGGTTCCTTGATTGGGATTTGATCACCCAACAGAACCATTTCAGACATTTCCCAGCCATAAATTACCTGAAACCAAACATAGTTTACCTTTCTCTAGGTCCTCTTTCAGCTGTTTTATTTTACACATGTTCTTGATTAAAAATATATTTAAAAACACAAAAAAAACTATTTTTCTGACTTGTTTGTTAATATAACAACGATTTCCTCTTTATGCCCTTAATCACTCGATCAACTACTAAAAATATGGAGCACAACCTCTCCACACACAGTGCTTCATCCCAATCAGTCACTACATCAACAACTTCATCATCCATGTTTCTTCCTATCTCACTCTCAGGCACTCATCCTCTCACTAATATTCCTCATTCAATACCTTTCACCCAAAATACGACATTAGACCAAAATTCCATCCCATCTAGGCTATCCACTCCGCCCTCTATTAGATCAGAGCCTATTGGTACCTCAGTCTTCCCTCTTGGAGACCCATAATTCAGATAGATTCTTGACGCCGACCCTATGGCCCTTCAAGACTATCTTTTGAGAAGATACATATTCCTCCCTCTGGATGGCCCACTGCTTCATCAAGTCTATCCTTATAATACTGGTTCTAACATTCCTCAATCTATGGCCTTACATGACTTTACATCATCCTCCACCAACCCAACGACACACCAAACCACCTAGGTAGTTACACCCATTCCGCCCAATCTTCCTCACATCAACACGACTATCGTAACTGCCATCCCTATCACTACAACAACTCCAATGGTCACTGGTACCTCCACTCAACCATCCCATGTGTTGAACCCCTTATCCAGAAAACAAATTCCTTCTACAACACAAGTCTATACCCTTACTTCTCAACTTCCTCTAACCATACCTTTGTAACACACAGTGCCATTTCCAGGCTATCAACCCGCATATACTCACATCCCCACTCAACAGTCACTTCCAAAACCTCCACAATCTCAACAATCACACCATGCCCCTATTTCTCACCAACACACATTCTATTAGCAACCACCTCAACTATCACACATAACTTACACTCACCCATTCCAAATTCCTCAGATCCCCACACATACTCAAGTCTAACCATCACCTTTCATTGCTCAACAGACACTTCCTAATGATCCCATGCAAATCTTGATAGGTCAGTTAGCCAACTTGGAGGCTGCTACATTAGGATCCAAGCTCACATTTTCTTATGAAAAAATATGTAATGAACCCATCCATGCATCCATGCCCATGAAACCATATCCTCCACACTGGGAGTTTCCTAAATTCGCCAAGTTTAACAGCAAGGAGGATCCCCAACAACATCTTAGAGCATTTAAGCACACATATTATCTCATTGCACATGACCAAGACTTGATGCTTTGTACTTTCCCCATGTCTTTGGCTGGTCCTGCCTTAGAATGGTATAATAATATTCCTCAGTACTCCATATTTTCTTTTTCCCAGCTTACACAATTATTTCTTGAACATTTTTCCATTAATATCGCACATAAAATAACCATGAATGACATGTACACTATCTGCCAATTTGAAGATGAATCCATCATGGATTTCTTTACACGATGGTGCAATATGATAAATCAATTAGCTTTTCCACTACCTCAAACTGATCTCATCAAGCTCTTCACACACTCTTGCGCCAAGCATATTTCCTCCAGCTTGCAAATCCAATCATTTTTCAATTTCAAAGAGGCTTTTTCTATGGCCCGCAAGCTTGATACATGTGCCTTGGAACAGGGGCATTTAAAATTGAAGACCAATAAGCCAAAAATTGAATTTGTCAGACTATCCATATCAAATGATAAATCAAAGACAATTACTAACGCTGTTGTTGTTAGATCGTTTCCTACCCCGACATCTACAATAACTCAACAATGATTCACACAGTCAATGCCCAATTATACTCCCTTAGGATAATCATACAGTTCCATCTTTGACAAGTTGATAACAACACACTTGATCACACTTCTACCTATCCAACCTGTTAACGAATCTAGGCCACGACCTATGTGGTATCGAGAGGATCACTATTGCAAGTATCATCAAGTTCGAGGATATGACATAGAAAAAGGTCGAACATTCAAGGATTCTATCCAAAGGCTTATCAATTAGGGAGAACTTCAAGTGGATAACCCGAATGCCTCATCTAATCAACCTTTAGATATATTTAAACAACCATTTCCAAATCATACACCCACATCCATAAATCAGACTACTTCCACTTCCATATCTCAAATCCCTAGTACCCACACCATAAACACTATCCATGTCGATGATAAAAGTCCAATTTCCCCTGCAAGTTTACCTTCTTCATCAACTATTACATCAGTCCCCTTTGACACATTATCTAGTGCATCAACATTCATCTTTGCATCAACATCAGTTACATCCATTCCCATGTCAATACCCTTTCCTATACTCACATATTTCTCAACACCTACTGCCCCCTCCTCAGATGTAAATATCACTTATGTATCATGGCCTCTTACATCTACTCCATTAAACCCAATCACCTTGTCAGAAATTATCCCACCTCTACCTGTTGTCTCATCCTTAGCTTCTCTTCCAATCCCTCTTTCTGCACTTCTACCAACACCTATAACATCTACTATTTTACAACCACCTATCTCATTTTTGTCTTCCATGACCATGTCATTACTTAATGATTTTTGGAAAGATTCCAGCATTCCTTAATTTCAAATTATCATCCCATTTCCTCTATACCATAAGACACTCACGCATTGGCACAGTCCCCAAAAATATCCACTTCAGTATCTCTGGTTCCTCCTGTAGAGATTCTAGTCATTCCCTCTTATAATCCACATTCATATACAAGACCTAGACCCCCATTTCCCAAACGTCCTCATCCTCGTCCAAAAGTAGACCCCACTATTCTCGATAGAAGTTCCTTGGAAACCACACCGTCTCCTTATATTTTAGGACCACACCCCTTGTCCTCCTCTTACATTTTAGGAACCTTCCCTTCACCAACAACACATACTACCACTAGAACAATGCAACCACCCTTTTCCAACCGATATCTTAAAACAAATTTAAAGGCGTATGTGTCTTCTGCTACTATCCCGCATCAAAAAAATTCATCCGCCTTTTCCAAATCCAAAACAATGTCCAAAGCCATTATTACATCACCACCTTCCCATGCATCCTCCCAAATTTCTCCGTCGATAACACCAAGTTATTATACCACTATGTTTCACAAACTACTCCAAGCCTCAACCATCACTTTACCGCCAATTAAATTTTTTGATCCAAACGTGCCAAGACCTTCTTGGTTAAATTCCAATCTTGTTTATGCATTTCACTGTTCCCTTGGACATGACACTAAACATTGTAAATCTCTCCAATCCATCGTATACCATTTTTTCAGTAAAAATATTAACGATAAAAAACCAATTCTACCATCTCCTCCATCAACTTCCACATCTCAACATGCACCTGTTCAACCATCTCGGCTACCCTTTTCATTAAGAAATCTTGTTAGTAATCCACTACCAAATAGAGATATAACCACCAATACCACCAACATATTACGAAAAGAGTATGATCCTCAGGATCGTCCCCCTCTTGTAATCAAAGTTGTTCAGATAACCACTTGTTCAAAGACATATAACTCTGATTCCGTCTCACTGTCCACCCCTAAGAATTATGTCTCTATCCCTCCTCCTAAGGAGCTCACCGCCTTTGCACCTCCATCACAACCAAAGGTTGTCATCGTTGCTCCTACCAATCATCCCGCAACAACGCCTGCATCTTCTTCTAAAGCCAAGATATCTGTTCTCACCGCCCTGAATCCTTCCTCCATTGAACATACCATTATTAAACAACTTCACCAGGCCCCTGTCAAAATGTCACTCTATGAGCTCATTCAAATCTCTCCACATCATAAACAAGCTCTCATAGAGGTCTTGCAACAAATCTCAGTATCCTCTGATGAGCCCCAACTATCATAGCTTTATCTCATGCCTTCGCAACATCTGCTACTGTATCATTTGAAAGTTCAGAAATCCCTAGGATACCACAAGAAGAACACTATCTACATCATTTCTTCTCATACCTTCAATCAGCTTAAATTGCCCAATACCATTGTTGCCAAATCTCCTACCATTCTTTGCAACTTTAATGATGCTATCACTCCCCCATTAGGAACTGTTGTTCTTCTCATCCGTGTCGGCCATAAACTCATCTATGAAATTTTCTACATCATTGAAGGGGAATTCCAATATATTTTACTGGGACGTCCTTTGATCTGTGCTATTCTTTGCGTTCCATCTACTCTTCATCATTGTATCAAATATGAACATGAAGGGAATACTTATGCTCTTTTAGCTGAGATCCCCCCTTCTAAGACATGTCGCATGATCTATAGACCTAAAGATGTCCCAGTTCCTAAAACCAATTTTTCTCTTGATGCATCCACCAATTATTCTGTACCTCCATCTACCCTTCCTCAAAAAAATTCTTCTGATCCTATAATGTAAAATATTTCTTTAGGGGAATATCAACTCCTTACTCTCAATACTTTTCTTTCCCCCAATCACCTTGGCCTCCCTGATAAATCCCCTATGTATCAATCAAATGTTGGGGAAATTGTCTCGTTTGGCCCTTCTTCCCTCAAAACCAATTTAGTATATGGCAGCCTTGATCAACCTTCTTCTCACACTAAAAATCATTTTCATGCCAAACGATATACAAGCAATTTCATATTTCTTAGTAAACCATATTTTTCTCACACATACCTCTATCGTTGTGCATGGAAGGGGTTTGGTTTGGGGCACTATGAACAGGGCCCTCATGGTAATATATTTTCTCAAGCCCATGAATCATGTCAAAAATTTGGTTTGGGATATGACGATCCTACTATATGCCCTCCCGTCACATCTGCATCTTCTCCCATTCATATTGATTCATCCATTTCTTCTCCATCTAAATATACTATCGATTCAGAACATATTTCTTCTCCTTCCAACTATCCTACAGATTCAAATAATATCTCATCTCCTTCAAACTATCCGTCCAGCTCAGATAATGATTTTTCTCCATCCAATTATCTCATAGATCCAGATTAAGATGATACGGACCCTATTCCCCCTAACTTTTTTTTGTATTTTGACCATATTTCTCGGTTCGGTGACTTATCAAGACAAAAATGAAACTTGATACTTTCCCTTTAAATATCCAGAAATGGTAGAGGAAGATTCCCCTATCATTAACATTCTTCAATGCGATGATGACACTTCCATTCTCTCTTACATGGGGGACGAAGGTTCTCAAGATCATAAAATTCATCCACTAGAAAAATCCAATCTCTTGAATGAATCCACTATCGACATTACTATTGGAGCACCTCAATAGCACCACATCCTTAAAACAGGTCAATCTTTGACACCTCAAGAGCTCAAAGCCTTCACTTCATTTTTTTCCCAGCATAGCCAAGCATTTACATGGTCATATTCAGACATGCCAGGTCTCGATTCCTCCATCGTTATTCACAACATCATTGTTATCCCCAATGCCAAACCAGTCAGACAGAAGCTTTTTCAAATGCATCCTCTAGTTGCTCTT
Source organism: Taxus chinensis (assembly GCA_019776745.2). NCBI lineage: Eukaryota > Viridiplantae > Streptophyta > Pinopsida > Cupressales > Taxaceae > Taxus > Taxus chinensis. The sequence continues at coordinate 488,364,431 of CM034156.1, forward strand.
CTTGTGAAAGAAGAGTTGCAACATCTCCTTTCTATCAACTTCATTATCCTCATTGATTATCCCCAAGGGGTTTCAAACATTGTACCTGTCGTAAAAGCTTCTAGAAATCTTTGTATACGTACTAATTTTTGAGATCTTAACCTCGTATGTCCTAAAGATGATTTCCCTCTTCCAAGTATTGACCAACTTGTACATCTTATAGTAGGGCATGAGATGCTCTCTTTAATGGACTGTTTTTCTGGTTATAATCAGATTCTGATTGCACCTGAATATCAGCACAAGACATCTTTTATCACCCCATGGGGTACCTTTTGTTATCGTATCATGCCCTTTGGTTAAAAAAATTCTGGGGCTACATATCAATGAGTCATGACGTATATCATTCATGACCTCTTACATCAAACTGTAGAGGACTATGTTGATGACCTCTTAGCAAAATCTAAACATAGATGTGACCATATTTCAGTTCTTGAGATACTTTTCGAGAATCTCGTCCGTTTTTCCCTTTGTCTCAATCTGGAGAAGTGTGTCTTTGGAGTTCTTACTGGAAAACTCTTGGGATTCATTGTCTCTATCAGAGGCATTGAAGTTGACCTTGGGAAAATCAAACAAATTCTCAAAATGCCTCGTCCTTCCAATCTCAAGTAACTTCGCAATCTTCAAGGTTGATTTCAATCTGTTCGTCAATTCATATCATAGCTTTCTTATCGTTGTTATCCCTTTCATCACCTTATTTAAAAAGATAACCTTTGATTAGAATCAAAACTGCCAAAAGGCTTCTGAAGTTCTTAGGCAATATTTGTTATCTCCACCAGTACTCACACCTCCACGCGAAGGAGAACCCTTCTATCTATATGTTTATGTAACTGATCATGCTCTAAGAACTATGTTAGCACATCGTGATAATTAGGGATGTGAACATGCCATTTATTATATCAGTCGTACTCTCCATGATTGTGAAACACAATATTCTAAAGCAAATAAATTGTGCTGCACTATTTTCTTTGTCACATCAAAACTTTGACACTACCTTCTTAATCATAAAACCTATATTGTTACTAAATTTCAACCCCTAAAAGCGATGCATTCTAAGCCATATCACATCGATCGCATCACTCGATGGCTTCTTCTCATGGCCGAACTCAACTTGGAATTCATTCCTCAAAATTCAATCAAGGGTCGTGCTATTGCATATCAATTAGCTGAGGTCCCTCTTTTAAATACACATACTCCTAATCATTTTCCAGATGAATCAATCAATCAAATTTATCATGATCCCCTTGAAATTATTCTTTTCTTCGATGGTTCTAAATGTCAACAAGGCGGAAGAGCAGGAGGTGTTCTCATTCCTTCCAGGGATTCCCCAATCCTCTTATCTTTCAAATTAGATTTTGAATGTACAAACTATATGGTAGAATACGAAGCCCTTATACTAGGACTATAAATTGCTATATTTCTAGGTGTTCGTATCCTTGAAATTTTTGGTGATTCTGAACTAATAATAAAACAGGTCACTAGTAAATATCAGTGTAAAAATGAAATTTTACAACAATATCATGATATTTCTCATCATCTTCTTAAATCCTTCGATTCTTACGCTATTCAATCTATCCCGCGTTCGACCAATTGTTTTGCTGATACAATGGCCTCCCTTGCGGCCCTTATCCCATGGAAAATGCAAGAATCCCAAATTTTGGTTATTATACATCATCATAAACAACCATTCTATTACATATCTTAGATTCATTTGGTTGAATCTAATTCATCAGACCTATGGTATTCACAATTTTTTGATTATTTATCCAAATCCATTACTCCCTTGATCTTTCTAAAAACTCTAAGAGATATTTTTATCCAACGTGCTACTCGTTATGTAATCCTTAGTGGTATTCTTTACAAGCGTGGGTTTGATGGTATCCTTATATGATGCCTTCAATCCCATGAAGCCTCTATAACTATCCAAGAAGTTCACGACAGTATTTGCGGTGGGAATTTCAGTGGATTATCTATGGCCAAATGTGTTCTTCATCTTGGCTATTATTGGCCTTCTCTAAATCATGATTGTTGTGAATATGTCAAGAAATTTCTAAGATGTCAACAACACTCTAACCTTATCTGTATTCCTAACCAGGATTTACAGCCTACCCAAGATTTATGGCCCTTTTCATATTGTGGCCTTGATCTTATTGGTCTAATAAATCCTTGTTCGTCACAACAACATCATTCTATCATCACTACTACTGAGTATTTCACTAAATGGGTGGAGGAAATCCCACTCACCTCTACTAAATATGGCCCAATCATTAATTTTATATATCAACATATCATTTGTCAATTTGACATTCCTCATAAACTTATTATGGACAATGGAAAATCATTTAAAAACAAAGACCTTAAAAATATTGGCGATACATTCAAAATCCAACATAGCTTTTCTTCCCCATATTATCCTCAAGCTAACGGTAAAGCTGAGGCTACTAATAAAATTATTTGAAATATCTTGGCTAAAACTATTGGTCGAGCAGGAGGAAATTGGCATCTCCAACTTCCCTTTGCTTTGTGGGCCTATCACACTAGCATTCACACTTCCACATGAGCTACTCCGTTTTCTCTGGTATACGGATCTGAGGCCATTCTTCCTCTTGAAGTCCAAATTCCATCTTTACGTGTGTCTCTTCGCAATTTCATTTCTGATGAAGATTATCATCAGGAATGGCTAATGTAACTTGAGTTATTAGATGAATGTCATCTTCTCGCTCTTGAGTACCATCATGTCTATCAAGATTATATCCAACGTGCTTATAATAAACACATAAATGAGCATGATTTTAAAATAGGTGACCTGGTTCTAAAAGAAAATCAAAGTGTCACTACCTTAGAGATAAGTCAACAAGGAAAATTTTCTCCTAACTGGATCGAACCATATATTATCACACATAAGTATGGTTCAGGGGCTTATCATTTAGTCTCTCCTGATGGTAAACCAGAGATTGCACCTCTTAATGCATTACACTTACGGCCATTCTATTGTTAGTACATACACTTATGAGTATAGTCCTATCTTTAGACCATTCCTCCATTAGTATCCCCTTCCATATATCATCGTAATGATTTTGAATCATGTGGTCTACCATCACTACGCTTCACGACCTTGAATATGAGTACCACAGCTCTACTCGTAGCATATTCACTATGGATAAGTTCTCCCATTTGGTGAGAACCCCATGATCATTACATCCATCACCATCTCCTTTTCTTATTGTACTCATGTAGAGGGTCTAGGGGTGTCTCTTGCACATTCATTCTCATGTATATGTATATATATATATATATATATATGTATGTATATATATATATATATATATATATATATATATATATATATATATATAAGCATACAAATCAAAATCAAAGCAAAATCAAGAGAAATAGACCAATCCCTTGAAGGACGGCTATCATATTATAGATCAAGAATTTCACGCTTGTTACCTGTCCAAGTTAATGTACCAAACTAAACACAAAAGCCTTGAAAAACTCAAATAAAATCGATACTTGATAGACAAGATCCAGAAATGTAGATGGAAAAGAAAGCCGATGTAGACAAGATGGGCGCACACAAGCAATCCTGCAAAGTAGATCCAAGAAACCTGCAAGACACAGATGCTTGACAGAAAAAGACCATGTTAAAAGATATTTGGGTGGACTGCCCGAAAAGCAGGTCCGGGAAGCGATAAGCTCCCTCGACGGATGTCAGTCCACGTTTTCAATTAAGGAAAGATGCATACATGATAAAATATGTATGTAAAGGACTAGATTTTCTAATCAAAAGTAATAAACAGAATCTAAACAGTGGACAGAAAGCAGCAGGAAACAAGAAATTCTAAAAAAAATGATGCTGGATTACTGTTACCTGAGTTCTTCTACCTGTCTACAGGCTGATCAGTGTCGATTAGGAAAATCAGCATCGACTAATTCAAATCAGTGTCGACTAATGCAGGTCGGCGTCGACTGATATAAATCGGTGTCGACTTGGGAAAATTTGCAGGAAGATTGAGAAACAGATAGTGGAGACTAGATCGTCGATCTTCGCTAAATCTGCAAGTGTCGTAAGGATACTGCCAAGGCTCCACCTGTGCTGGATGTAGGAACAGAGTCACCAAGAGATTGATGAGGACTCATGATGTTGATGTGGCAGGAGCAGAGTAACGGTACTCCTCTCAGGGATTAGTTTGGACAGGATTCGTTCTTACTTGATAGATGATGCTCAGACTTGATGCTTGAAAATCTCTCATTCTCCTTGTCTAACTCATTGTCTATCTCACCGTCTGATTGTCTAACCAGAACTGAGTTTTGGTCCTCTATTTGTAATTGGCACTGTTCCAAAAAATCGGCATCGACCGAGTACCGGTTGGCGCCGATTAGGGAACATAATCTCAAAATGGCCAAAAGGAGCAATTTCTGGAATGATGATAGTGATCCTGTCACCTCAAATATGGGAAATATCCCGCTACTCGGTTTGGGAGGAGGAGAAATAGGGGGGATATATGGATAGAATAGATATGAGGTAGATAAGTGGTTATAATACATGTAAAAAGGTGTGATTGAGTAGTTAATATTTAATTACTCATGGGTAAAACATAATGGGGTGAATTAAACCTAGGATAAGTGTTTAAATCACAAATTGAATAATACCCCAAGGGGGCCATGGTGATATGAACATGCCCCAGGTTACCTAAGAAGATAAATGAATGTGAGGGACACCAAATTGGGTAACCAATTTTCAGTGTCTACATTTTTCCCCTTTTTGTCGAGTAACTTGCGATAAGAAAAGTTGCAAGACAAAAACAAGGAGAATAGAAGAAAGGAGGAAAAAGCGATGATGTGATCCCCCTCAAACTAGGGATGGGATGGGTGATAGAACAAACGATCCCAAGTTTGAAAAAGGTGGATGAAAACACAGGATGCCCCAGCTAGATGTCTGGAGTAGATCTGATCATTAATGATGCACAAGAATAATCATTAAGGCAACAACCTAAGGAACTCACATTGGTAGGGAAATCTAGATGGTCTCCATAGGAGATGACGTTAATACCTATAGACCCATGAGTGTAAGGAGGGATGCAAAATAGTTAGCACCTAAAGAGAGATAGATTGGTAGGGACAACCGAACGGTCTGCAAAGTAGATGACATGAGTGCCTATAGACCCGTGAACTCTAAGCTACCAAAAATGTGAGTACCCCATGTACAGGGGAAAAGCTTAAAATGGACGATAATATTGAAAGTATGTGCCAAAAGGCAACATTCAGGGCACAATAATGACCAGATAAATAAGCCAAGCATCAACACTATGGAAAAAAGATTTTAGGAGATGGCAAAAAGCTACAGTGCAACCGATTGGCAACAATAGGCGGTGATCCGGAATAATCAGCACCGACCATAAAAATCAGCGTCGACCAAAAAAATCGGTGCCAACCATACCAAGCGCATATAAATATGCAAACGAAAAACACGAACGATTTAGTTAGATGGTGACGATTGATTTAGAGAGAGTCAAAAATTGGATTTGAGCACCATGGAAGCTTCTGGGAGCAGTCAGAAGTGGAAGAGGACACGACCAGGGGTAAGTGAACCTAGCCGAACTTTCTTTTATAATTTTATCATAAAATAGCATACTAGGTTCTCAATTTTTAGAGAAAAAAAGGCATAAATGGGGAGTAAGAGTGTTTTTGACACTCGTCCTCCCAGTCGGCTTTGATTGAATAAATCAACACCGATTATATTAGATCATCGCTGATTTACTTAAATTGACATCGACTAGTTGAGATCAACGTCGATTTATTTAAATCGATGCCGATTTTACCATTATCCCGATAAGATGATAGAATATATGTTTTTGATGTTCTGATTTGGATAAATGGGAAGCTAACATTGTTCTTAATGTCATGAATGTAGGCACGAGAGGTGTTACACATGTGGGATGCTATCCCTAAGCTTCTGGAGACCATTCTCCCTTATGTGATTGACACATATTGGCGCCACCTAGAGTTGGCTAGGCTCGGGGGCTTTTAGTACTACTGACAAGTACCATGAGACGTAGAGCTGATGCGAGCACTAGTACGGTGATGGGATAGCCGGACTTGCATGTTTTGGTTCAGGACAGGTGAGATGACTATCACCCATGAGGATATTTACAAGATCCTAAGGTTGCCGATCACCGGGGAACCTATTAAGATCACGCCATGAGAGCAGCAGCAGAGGGCCCTAGGACGGTTATATGGGGACAGGGTGGATGAGTCAGAGATAGTGTCCGGGGTAGTGAGGACAGCCTCGCAGTACAGACAGGATGATGCCAGGAGCAGATGTATAGTATCGATTCAGATGGTGATCTCATACTTTGCTCTACCATATTTAGGAGGTGGGAAATTCCCATTATTACTGCTAGATTGTGTTTGTGATATCCTATAGTTTAGATAGGTGTTCGCATTTGCTAACACCCTGATAGCTCAGATATATTATGAGCTATGGATGTATACCACTAGTAGGAGGACAGGGATTGATGTTAGTTTTGTGCTCCATTGCTGGGCATATGAGCACATAGCAGTGATCAGGCCACCGGGCTTCCATGGATGCCAGCAGCAGTGGGGGCCATTGATTATGGATTTCGGTGATGGCGGGCCGACATGGCCCCAGGAGATATAGGGAGATCCGCAGATTGGTATGCCGAGCGTTTCAGGACGCTGACACCAGAGCAGGTCATCTGGAGACCATATCGGGTATTTCCAACATGGGCTGGTCAAGATGCTCATCTGGTAGGGTTGAGACAGAGCAGGGTGGTTAGGGGCCGCAGGCCTGATATGTGGGAGCAAGTCCCGTTTATACGGGTATTGAGATAGTTCAACCTAGTGCAGTCAGTGCCGACCACGTACAGTCCATATAGACGAGATAGTAGAGAGATAGATTTTCTGATTTTGATCCCGATAGATCCATTGAGGGAGGCCCCACCTTCTGTAGACAGTGATGATGATGCCGGAGTGGATGACGGCTATGCAGCATGGTATTCGACAGAGCTTCCACGACACTTGCCAGCATCCATAGATGCCGATGAGGAGGATATAGCCACAGTGTTGGAGAGGCTGGAGGGAGAGCATTATACACTGACGTAGACACATCAGGATGCCCTAGAGGAGATCAGAGCTCTGACAAAGGAGAGGGATGCCCTAATATTGGAGAGGGACGTAGCTCGCCAGGAGTGAGATACATCGATCCAGCAGAGGGATCACTATCATTGACATAGGGAGGCCCTCAGGGTAAAATATGGTGATACAGGTACCACATCAGAGTCTGGGACACAGGGTACGACCATAGGAGGGCTGCCACCAGCAGCACCAGCAGTGACACTACGAGCACCTGGTACAGTGATCCTGAGTACATATCAGTCTCTCCTCGCTAAGGTGAGATACTATGAGGACGCCCTAGCACAGCATGCCCCTGAGGTGCCTCGTTACAGTGCGAGGAGGATATCTACGACAACCACAGCTAGTGGTGCGTTAGAGGGAGGGAGAACCAGGAGAGGGCGAGGTGGAGGTAGGCCCCCAGCAGCATGCGCTTCTAGTTCGATAGGCGGTGGCCAGGAGAGACAGCCTGGTCCAGAGGAGGGTGGAGGAGATAGTGTCTTCCACCTATCAGATTTTATGATTTAGAGATTGATATATTTTTGTATCGATGTATTGATGTAGCCTCGATTCGAAGGCATTTTTGATGTATGATATAGATGGCTTGATTGAAAGCTACCCATTCTTTGTTGTACATATACTCATGTATATATATATAGATATTCATCATTTTCTTTGTCAAATGATTGTACTTATGCTTGTAATTTTGATAGACATGGATAGATGTAATGTAATTGCGATGGATATAGACATATGCTAATAGATGATAGATAGGTGTGATCTGATATTCCTAGAATAGATAGACGTGGTTTTGATGTGATGTGATTGATATTATAGAATAGATAGACGTGATGTTGATGTGATGTGATTGATATGTGGATTTAATTTTGATGAGAAATAGATATAGGAAGATGTAGGGTAACTTGGATGAACATGTTTTTAGATGATAGATGGATAGATGTGATTGATAGATTTGATATATTTAAGATGTTTTAATTGAATTTTGATGAAAAATAGATAGATAGTTTCTCATGTGTTGATAATATATTGCTATGATATATATATTTTTTTAAAAAGTAGATAAGATGAAATTAGATAGATGATAAATTTTGACTAAATTAACATGTTAAATGTCAATTTAACTGAATGAACAAGAAATGATAATGGGAAATAAAGGAAACACCCCTAGATAAGAAAAAGAATGATAAGCTAGGCCCCTAACCGATCATAAATATAGACTTTTGATAGGAAACTAAAATACCATGCATACAAGGCCATATATGAGGTTAAAATAAACTTGACATTAGCTAGTCGTAAACCAGATCTAGAAGGTAAATGGAAGGAGAAGTAAGTATGCATATTGTCAGAATTTAGAAAGGAAAAAACACACGCTCATATTGGGAAAATAGGGTTCTCCATATGATCAATAAAAGGTCTTATATCTCAGCTTCATGATGTTTGTTTTGACAACAAAACAAACTGATCAATGCAGGAAGTTTGCTAGATGTTGAAAGAATGATCGATACGAGAAGTATTTCAGTGATGCTAAAAAGTAAACAAACTAGCCAAAGAGGAAGTTTGTTACTAAAAAGGCTGATTAATGCGAGAAGCCTTGGGAATTCCATGAGAGAAACAACTGTCCTTCAAGGGAACAGTCTGTAGTTTGAATTTAATGATAGCCATCCTTCAAGGGTATGGTGTATATCTTTTGATTTGCTTAATAATGAATGGATAGCTGTCCTTCAAGGGATCAATCTATCTTTTAGGAATTTTGGATAGCATCTCTCTTTTTATTTATTTTTTGTCATTGTTGGAAGGAAGCTGAGTTTAGAGCAGATAGATCAAATAGAGGGAAAGAAAACGTATACAAACGCATGCTCATGCCCTAAGTAGATTTGATTAAGATAGACACTCGGGACAAATGAAGAAGTGATTAAGGTGTTCCTACCATGAGGAGGAACATATCCATAAGAAAAATGCCATGAGTAGAGCTGCGATACTCATATTTTAAGGTAGAAAAAGACACAACGCGGAGAACCACATAATCCTAAATCACTACAAAAACGTATGACTGGTTATAGATGGATGAAAGATCTATTTTGTGAATAAGAACATGTAAGATAGATTTTAACAGTAGAAGGGCCTTAGATGCAAGGCATTAAAAGGTTCCATTTTAGGTACACCATCCATGGAAGATAGACGGTAAGCCCCAAATCCATATTTATGAGTAACCATGTATGGACCCATCCAGTTAGGAGCAAACTTACCACGTTGATTCTGTTCTAGTGTAGTGACATTTGGTTTTCTTTAAGAACAAGATCACCAACTTTGAAGTCATGGTGCTGTAAGTGTTTGTTGTAAGCACATTTGACATGCTCAAGATAGACTTGATGATGTTCAAGAGCATTGAGACGCCACTCATCTAACAACTCAAGCTACGCTAGATGCTCTTGATGATAATCCTGATCAAAGACAAATTCTCTGAGAGAAACACAAAGAGATGGGATTTGGACTTCCAAAGGAAGAACAGCCTCAGACCCATAGAAAAGAGAGAAGGGTGTAGCACTAGTAGGGGTACGAATGCTAGTCTGATAAGCCCAAAGAGTAAAAGGGATATGTAAATGCCAATCCCTACCAGCTTGATTAGTTAACTTTGCGAGAATGTTACGCAAAGTTTTATTGGAAGCTTCGGCCTGACTGTTAGTTTGAGGATAGTATGGAGAAGAAAAGCTGAGTTTTATATTGAAAGCGTCACAGAGATTCTATAAATTGACATTTTTGAAAGATTTACCATTGTCTGTGATGAGTTTGTGTGGAATACCAAAGTGACAAATGATGTGTTGATAAACAAAATCAACAATCGGTTTAGCTTTTGTTGAGGAAAGGGTAATAACTTCCACCCACTTAGTAAAGTATTCTGTGGCAGTAATGATAGAATGATGACACTGTGAAGAGCGGGGATTGATAAGACTGATGAGATCAAGACCCCATTACGAAAAAGGCCACAAATCTGTCGCAGGTTGCAAAGCTTGACTAGGGATATGCGTAAGATTGGAATGTTGTTGGCATTTGACACATTTCTTAGTGTATTCACAACAATCTCAATTAAGAGAAGGCCAATAATAGCCTAAGCGTAAGATACGTTTAGCTATGGCCAAGCCACTAAAATGTCCACCACATATACCTTCATGGACCTCTTGGACAACCTTAGATGATTCAGGGGTTTTGAGGCATCGAAGCAAAATACCATCAAAACCACGTTTGTAGAGGATTCCACCTAGAATAGTATAGTGATTAGCACGTAGGATAAAAGATCTTCTACCATTGGAAGTAAGATCTGGAGGAAGCACTGAATGGGATAGATAATCAACAATGTGTTAATACCACTCATCTTGTGTATTGGTTGTAACGACATTGATTGAAGTCAGTTGCCTGAGATGAAATGGTTGGTCTAATCATTGCATAGCCACATAAAGTCGCGAGTCTTTGGTAAAAGGTGGAATAAGTGAGGCTAAAGAAGCCATCGTATCTGCGAATCAATTCGCAATGCGAGGAATAGCTTTGATAGTGAATTTATCAAAGGATTTAAGTTGAAAGAGAACGATATCGTGATATTTTTGAAGGATATCATTCTTGCATTGATAGACACTAGTGACTTGATTAACGATGAGTTCAGAGTCACCAAAGATGTCGATATGGCGGGCGCCAAGATTAATGGCATTTTGAAGACCTAAAACAAGAGCTTCATATTCAGCCATATTATTGGTACACTCAAAGTTAAGTTTGTGTGCAACTGGGATAGGTGCACCCCAAGGAGGAATCATAACGAAACCTGCACCTCCCCCTTGGTGGCATTTGGATCCATCAAAGAATATTTTTACTTTAAATGGAGAAAAACCGAAATCAATTTTTTAGATATACTCATCGGGGAATTGAGCGAGAGGGTCTTGAGTTTCAAGAAGAGGAGCATCAGCTAATTGATTTGCGATGACCTAACCCTTGATAGATTTTTGCAGTATAAACTCGAGATCAAATTCTGTCATAAGCATGAGCCAACGAGTGATACGATCATTGTGATAAGGCTTCGTATGCATTGTCTTGAGTGGATTGACACTTGTGACAATGTAAGTTTTATGATTGAGGAGATAGTGACGAAGCTTAGAAGTTGAAAAGAAGAGAGCACAACACAACCTTTCCACTTCGGAATAGCGTGTTTCATACTCATGGAGAGTACGACTAATGTAATATATGGCTTGTTCTTTACCACAAACATCTCAATGCGAGATCATGGCTCCCAGAGCATGGTCAGTCACAGAGATATAAAGATAGAATGGCTCCTCCTTGCGTGGAGGTGTAAGCATAGTTGGAGAAAGAAGATAAGCTTTGAGATCATCAAAGGCTTTTTGGAAATGCTCATCCCATTCAAAATGAACATTCTTACGGAGGAGGTGATGGAAAGGTTGACAATGGTCCGACAGTTGCGAGATAAAACGACACACTGATTGAATGCATCCTTGAAGACTGCGGAGTTGATTTAAGTTAGAAGGGGGAGGCATCTCAAGGATAGCTTTTATTTTTGCGGGGTCTACTTCAATACCCCTAATAGAAATGATAAATCCTAAGAGCTTACCAGTGAGAATGCCAAACACGCACTTAGATGGATTTAGACGAAGACAAAAGTGAATAAGCCTCTCAAAGAGAGGTGCAAGAATGAAAAGATGATCCTGATGGTGTTTGGATTTACCGAGGATATTTTTGACGTAATATTCCATAGTTTTGTGTAAGAGATCGTGGAAGATGAGGGTGCATTTTATGCAATTTTTGTTTAACTGGTTTGATGTCGGGAAGAGTAATGATATTGTGAACCAAAATATCAAGATCGAGTCCTAGCATATCCTCATATGACCAAGCAATTGCTTGACGATGGTTGGAAATAAAAGTGGTGAAGTCTCCTAACTCCTGTGGATTATGAGATTGGCCGACCTTAATGATGTGAGGGTCTTTAGAAGTCCCTATATTAAGATCGAAAGTGGCTTCATTGAGAAGTGTAGACGTGTCAGAAGGGATGGTTTTAGGTAGATAAGAATCCTCTACCCCTAGATAGGTGAGGACAGAGTCACCATCCACACAGTGGATAGTGTTGATAGTGGGAGAATCATCTCCAACTATTTTAGGGAATATTAATGGTATGGAAGTGGATTTTTCATTAGTTTTGTAGGTCAATGGTCCTAAGGAAATTGTATTGACTAAAAAAAAAGTTAGATGGAATGGAAATGGCATCATCCTCATCAAATGATGTTTCTGACCTGACGGGAGAAGATGGTTCCTCAATGAAAAGAGGCTCATCGAGAATGGTGATGGTGGCTTTTGAGAAGGGTTTAAATCCTAAACCAAATTTTTGATGTGGTTTAAGAGTTGGAATGGATGCGAGGTCATGCACACCTTGTTCATATTTTCCTAGGCCAAATCCCTTCCACGCGCATTGATGTAAATAAGTTTTTGCAAACGTGGGATTCTGTAGACAATCAAACCCTGCTGAATATGGTTTGGCCCTAGGGGGAGAATCTGGGTGATAGTGAGGTGTATCAAGACCACTGTAAATGAAGTTAGTTTGTTGATATGGTAGACCAATGGTGATGATGTGACCAAGACCTGGCTGATATTCCGGTTGTTTGTCTGGTCTACCATACTCATTAGGCTTGAGATGGGTGTCAAAAGAAAGAAGAGGAAGTTATCCTAGCGAGAAATGCTGTAATGTCTCTTCTAGATTTTGGAAATTCGGTAATTTAGTTGCAGGTAAGGAAGAGGATGACGCCTTGCCAGAAGAACAAGCATCCTTCTTTAGAGGGGCAGACCTTATGGTCATGTCACATTGTGCAGAAGGAAAAGGATCTCCTGGATGAGTATAGATTTTTCCCTCATACTGATATTTTAAGCACTGATGGAGGGTTGATGGGATGCAATGCATTGTAAAAATCCAGGAGCATCCTAGGATCATATTATATCTGGCAATAAAAATCCTCATTTAGACTTTGTTTCTCACCATGTCCAATCAAGTCAACACCCATGTTCCTCAATCCATTCCGATTCAATCAACAAGTGTAGGAGCCCATCAATCATAGGCTCCATCTTTCATTCAACCACCTTTTTCTCAACTACCCATCATCTCAAAGCTTGTTTATACATAGGCTCCTTCACAGCAAATACCTCACCAGGCGTCACCCAGAACACCTGGTTATTCCTCTTACCATCCTATTAACCAACAGATGAATCCCCCGTTAACACCACACCAAAATCCACCAATTTCTTCTTATATGGGACATACTAGCATACCTCCTCCTCAATCTAACATGGTCCAAATTCTTTTCAAAAAAATCACAGACCTGGAGGCATCCACCAAAGGGGCTTGTCCCTCATACTCTTTTGAAGAAGTATGCAATGAACCGATTCATCCATCAGTGGCTTTTAAGCCTTGTCCTCCCCAATGGGAACTTCCTAAATTTTCAAAATTTCATAGTCGGGAGGACCCTCAATAGCATCTGTGAGAATTTAAACATGCTTGCTACCTTATAGTCCAGGATCAGGAGCTTATGCTCCGTACTTCCCTATGTCTCTCGCAGGACCTGCTTTAGACTAGTATAATAACATTCCCCAACATTCCTTGTTTTCTTTCTCTCAATTGGCCCAGATATTTGTTGAAAACTTTTCGATAAATATCACACATAAGATCTCGATTACAGATCTTTATAACATCCGTCAATTTGATGATGATTCTATTGCAGATTTTGTCACTTGTTGGAGAGGGATAATAAACCAATTGTCTTTCTCCCTTCCTCAATCTCAACAAAATTTGTGTCTTTACCTTTTTATTCTTGTACTTGTCGACCTATATAAATGAATTTGTGTCTTTCTCATGCTCGGTGCTAGGGCATCATTGTCTTCATCCACATCCCTTTTATGGATGCATGATTTTTTGTACAATTCCTCGCAAACAAAGGATTGCGCACATCTTTCACATTTAGTTGCATATATTTTGATGTTTTCCTATGACCCATTGATCATCTTGGTTTACATCTATATTGTAGTGGTCTTCACCCACTCACTGGTTTGTAGAACGTTTTCGTCTGTCTCCGTTGAGACCACAATTGTCCTCTACTGATGTGTTATTGGAGTCACCACCATACTTTTCTATTGTTATTGCGATCCTTTTTTTGCCTGAGGCATCTTGCCTTTGGTCATGTCTTCATCCATCCTCAGACACATCTTTCATCTAATCATTTTTTGTCTTGTGGCTTGCTATTGCAAACCACTCAACAAAAAGGGGAAAATGTAGACACCAAATTCTGGTATCACCTCGGGTTTTTTTATCTCCTTGAGCACGTTTATTCAGGTCTCGTTTCCTACTGACAATTCACATTCAGTTAATTAATCTTATAACTATATTAATATCTTATCACATGTCAAAGCTATTTTATGCTAAATAATTTATTTTAAATAAGTCATATCATTATATTTAATAATTAAATAATTCAAAAATATGTATATAAATCAATAACCCCACATGTTCCCCACTTAAATTAGAATCACTTCTCACCTAAAAATCAATTCCCACCTAAAAATTCAATCCCTTCAAATTATTAAAATATGAACCCCACCCATAAAATTGATAATTCAAAAATCTCCCTCTCCGACAACAAATCCAAAAATCAATAGTTTAAAGTGAGCACATGACTTCACTATTACACCTAACCGAGTCCCCACTCCACATCACATCTTTTCCTTTTCTCACATCATGAACCCCACCATCAAATCACCTCTTCATCATGATTTCTTAATTAAAATTTATTTTGTAAATTATAATTATTTGTAATCCTTTATTTTAATCTCAATTCAAGTTATAAATAGAACTCTTTCACCCCCTTTGAAGAGGGAGGAGAAAATTTTGGAAATTTTGAAGCTTAAATTCATTTGTCTATGAAATTTTGCATCATATTGTGGAGTATTCGAAGGCGAAGCTCTACCAGTTTCATATCACTAGCCTAATGATCAATTAGTTGTTCTGTCAGGATATTAGTTTGGTATCATATTTATATTGTTCTTTAACATATTGCATATTTTTGTAGTTTTTGGAATGTCATATTATCATTTGATATTCACTATTTTATTATGAACATGGGGATTGACAGCTACCGAGGAAGTTAACGCTTCCTGGATATGCTTTGTAAGGCAGTCCCCGTATATCATTATCTAATCTTATTTCTTTCCATCTTGCAGATTCTATTTTCCTTTTTTACAGATCTATCTTCTTTGCGCCCATATCTAGAATCCATATCTACATTTGAGGTTCTAATCCCTCTATCATTTGGAGTTGTTGGTGGCTTGCGGTCTCAGTGTTCACCTGTGCGAGAACTAGTTTTCTAGTCAACAAAAGAATGATGAAGAGGAAAGGAGAAAGTGCTGAAAATACGTTCCTGTAAAGGATACTGAGGAAGAAGATTCCCCTCAACAAAGCGTGTAGAAGGAGGACACCCCTAGCATCTAGATGCAAGAGTATGAAGATATTAGGGACCTTGTCATATATGAAACTATTGAAGATAGTATGAGTACCTATGAGCAACACTCAAGTGAAGGGGAAGCAACTTTGGTGGGGATATAGAAGTTCTACAATGCCCCGCACTTGTAGGAGAAGAGAAAGAGGGAGAAGTAACCTAGAATGTTAGAGGAACTGTGCAACAGGATGTAGGCAAGGCAGTATAACAAGAAGAGGGAATGTCTATTCATGAGGACGTTGGCAAACACATAGGTGGGTATAATGATGAAGAGGCAGTGGGATCTCAAAAGTCGAACTACTTGGATGACCAAGTAAAAATCATTCATGCCCGATTCTAGAGAACCCTACCCAATATGCAATTGTATGGATGGGATTGGATGGACCCAGAGATGGCCAATATGCACACTCGCAAGTAGTTTTCATGGAGCATGTATACTCACATGGATGATCCTAAATTTGATGTTTGTGAGGAAGCATGAAAATCAAAGAAGATGAGGTAGGTGCCACATACGCATCATATGACCATCAAACCCATGCAATTTTCTGATGAACAGATGAGTAACACATTATTTAAAGTGTCCATTGAAGTAACGCACCAGAATATTGATAAGGCAGAAATAATATGTGTGATCTTGGAAGATAAGAAAATAAGGACATATAAATCAAAAGAATCACCTAGGAGTAGGATAATGTAGTGGTCGAGGCATAGAATTTCAAAAAGATGGCCAAGAAGATTACCTATGAAATCTTGTAAAAAAGGTCTGATTTTCAGAAGAAGGTGCCAGAGGAGTTCAAGTCAGAACTGCATTACCTCTGTACAACAATTTTTTTGATTTTAGAAGATGAACCAGTACATTCTCCTAAACCAAAGGATGTTGCAGAAGAAGCATCAAGGGCTAAGGATTCGATTGCATGCAAGATATCTATATTTGAGGTTGTTTTAGAAGCCTTAAAAGATGAAATGAAGAAGGAAGATATAGTATTGGCCATGTGTACATGGCCTAATAACTTAATACATGAAAGGAAAAAGGATTAAACACTCAAGCGCACAATACAAATTACCTTGGTAGAGATAAAAATGCTACGCACTGGATACTGTGAGGAAACAACACATGTATTGGATCAAGGGAATTGGGAAGCTCAATTCCGTGAATGTGGATGTCATGGAAGGGATGGTCTTAGGTATGGCCAACATCCTTTGAATTTTGAAAAAGTGAGGAAGGAAACATACCTCTAAATGACTTAGATAGCGTTGTTGTGGACATCCCTAATAAGGAAAATGCAGAACTTAAGGACTAGTAAAAATTTGAGGGAGAAATTCAAAGTGAATATCCATAATTCATTCTGCCAGAAGAAGAAAAGGGTACATAATAAGATGACTCCCAATATTCTTTATTCTTTGTTCTTTCATTCATTTATCCTATATTCTTTGGAGAAAAAAGGTGATTGCCCATTTCTGGGGCGGAAATCAATTTTAGTGTGGGGTAATGTTGGACGGAAAAAAATGGCCTAAGTGTTAGGCACACAAATGCAAGGTGCTGGAAGAGCGCACGATGCTTCAATATATCTAAAGTGACCAGGATCAAGACTTAGTCATTTCTATTTTAAATGTTATTTTTGGAGTTAGTGTGCTGAGCACACAAAGACATGAAGACTTGTAGTCCACACAATGGTATTTTGGGAACAAGAAACAACTAAGTGCCATGCATTGTTTATTCTTTAGAGAACTTGCATGGTGTGCAACCTTTTGTAAATGCACATTACTATTATTAGCATGTGACCTATTTTGAGAAGTGCATGGGTGATGAAGGTCAAGTCCCCACCACTATATATATGTATTGATTTGCATAGTTTTGTGTGTGTTAAATTTTAGATTTATGTTGTTGGTTTGTCGTGTGCATGACTCATGGAGATACTTATGTAATGTAAGAATCTTATGTGTTTTACAATATTTAATACAATGGTTCATATTGGTTGGATAATGGTGTTGAACATGACTAAATATGGTTCTTGTATGGTAAATCTTGTTATAGTAATTGTTTAGTTCATGTTACATATACTCTAAGATCTAGATCTAGTTTATGCACAGTGTGTTGTTTACTATTGGTTACAAATATTAATACCTATATGCACCATCATGCTAACATTCTAAATAAGAAACCGTAAAGAGGAACCTGGTACCTTTGTACGCTTCGGGTGAGCACTCATCTCAGGCTGAGTGATGTGCTAGCGCACATGGGTTATTCATAGTGTATTCTAGGCTACATCAAAATCTCATATTAAAATTATCATTTCACCATCTATATTGTATGAACCACCTATATTATTCACATGGGTGGCAATGGAAAACCTTACACTAACTCAGGCTGGACTATTCAATGCTTTTACAAACAATACGACATCAAGAGGAATGAATTGAGATGGATAAAATAGAGACATAATTTCGTAGAGGGTACTAATACGGAGGTATAGGATCTGACAAGACCTTTCTAGATGCCACAGAGTCTGAGAAATCACTTGGCGAACTTATAGCATTTTTTTCTCTTAGGGATCTTAAGGGACTACAACTAGATGAAGTATCCTGGAAGCAACAGAAGCATTGGCCTCCAAAATGAAGCCTCCCCAAGATTTTACTAGGACATCTTGACGTGTGGGGGCATTCGGTCTCGTGCCATGAGATTTTGTTTGCAAAATATTGCATCGGAAAGCCTTACACTAACTCAAACTACAATATTCAGTGCTTTTCCAAATAATAGGATAGTGAGAGGACCGAATTGAGATGGAGAAAAATGATATCATATTTCATACAACATACCAACACAGAGGTGTAGGATCTTATGGGGCCTTTCTAGGTGCCATAGTGTCCGAGAAATCACCCGTTGAAGTTATAACATTTTTTGGTCTCAGAGCTCTTAAGGGACTACGCTCAGAAAAAGTATCCTGAAAGCACCAGGAGTGTAGGGAAATATAAAAAAAACCTCCTTTAGTGTTTGATAGGCCATCCCGATGTGTGTGCATAGTCGGTTCGGTGCCACGAGATTCCATTTGAAAAATATTTCATCAGACAACCTTACACTGACTCAAACAACATTATTTGATGCTTTTGAAAACAATAGGAGAGTTAGAGGAATGAATGAATATGGTAAAAATTGATAAAATATTTTGTAGAGGGTCTCAACATGGAGTTTTAGGATCTGACAAGACCTTTCTAGGTGCCACAGAGTCCGAGAAATCACCCGATGAAGTTATAACCTTTTTTTGACTCAGGGTTCTTAAGGGATTACACCCAGATGAAGTAGCCTAGAAGCATCATGAGCATTGGCCTTTGAAACAAACCCTGATTACTATTTACCTTGCCACCCCGATGTGTTGGAACAGTCAGTTTGGTGCCACGAGATTCTGTTTGCAAAATATAACATTAGACAACCTTACATTGACTCAAAGTAAAATATTTTACATGGTTGCATACAATAACACAACGAGAGAACCAAATGGAAATGGAGAAAACTAAGATAGGATTTTGTAGATAATCCTAACATGGAGGTTTAGGATCTAATAAGACATTTCTAGGTGCCACGGAGTCTGAGAAATCACCCGAAGAAGTTATAGCCTTTTTTGGACTCGGGGCTCTGAAGGGACTACACCCTAATGAAGTAGACCGGAAGCACCAGGAGCTTTGGCCTCCAAAAAGACACCTCCAATAGCATTTACCAGGTCACGCATACATTTTGGTGTAGTCGATTTGGTTCCAATAGCTTCTGTTTTTAAAATATCGCATTGGACAGACTTACACTGACTCAAAGTGCACTATTTGGCACAATTAAAAACAATAGGACAATAAGAGAACTAAATTGAGATGGAGAAAACCAAGACAAAATTAATTATAGGGTACCAAAGTAGAGTTACAGGATCTAATGGTACCTTTCTAGGTGCTACGGAGTTCGAGAAATCACCCAGTGA
This sequence comes from Taxus chinensis, assembly GCA_019776745.2. Classification (NCBI taxonomy): domain Eukaryota; kingdom Viridiplantae; phylum Streptophyta; class Pinopsida; order Cupressales; family Taxaceae; genus Taxus; species Taxus chinensis. The sequence continues at coordinate 488,384,115 of CM034156.1, forward strand.
ACTTATATCATTTTTTGGTCTCATGGCTCTTAAGGGACTATACCTAGACGAAGTAACCCAGAAGCACTGAGAGCGTTGGCCTCCCAACACGATGCCTCCCCTAGCATTTACCTAACCACCCCAATAATTTGGCACAATTTAGATTTCTAAGTTCTCCATATTTTCCAAATTTGGGGCGAATTGACATTTTGGACCTCTAAAAGCGTGAAGAAAATGGCAAGTTCATTTCCTCTTGAAGTGAATTTAAATGAAATGAAATTTGGAATTTGGAGGTGGCACGTGGTAGAGATTGATTATCCTGCCACTGATTTACTTATTGATGATTAATTTTTATTATTTGGATTTATTTGGCATTATTATGATAAGTATGTTTTTGAGATTGCCGAATCACCATCAAGTTTATTCATGAGAATATAATTATTATTGTGGCACGGTGGATGCAACTCTTTAAATCCTCCCAAAATTATGAATACCTCTCCTATGGAACCTCATACAAGTCGATATATGCTACACAATATAGTGGGACAAGGCTAGTTAAATATTAGAAAGGAACAATAAACAAAGATTCTCATTTCACCACCTATATTGTAAAAATCTCTTCTTAAAATTCTCATTTCACCACCTATATTATTCACACGGTTGGCAATGGACAACCTTACACTAACTCAAACTGGACTATTTGGAACTTTTGCAAACAATAGGACAATGAGAAGAGTGAATTGAAATAGAGAAAACCGAGATGGGATTTCATAGAGGGTACCAATGCAGAGGTGTAGGATCTGACGGAATGTCTCTAGGTGCCACGGAGACCGAGTTATCACCCGTCAAATTTATAGCATTTTCTGGTCTTAGGGATCTTAAGGGACTACACCAAGATGAGGTATCTTGGAAGCCCCGGGAGTGTAGGGAACATAAATGACTTCTCCCTAAGAGTTTATTAATCCTTCTCGATGGGTGTGCATAATAAGTTTAGTCCTATGAGCTTCCATCTGCAAAAAATAGCATCTGGCAACCTTACACTGAATCAAACTATATTACTTAGGACATTTGCAAACAATAGGACAATAAGAGCACCAAATCGAGATGGAAAAAACTGAGATAGGATTTTGTATAGGGTTGTTACGTGGAGGTGTAGGATCTAACGAGACATCTCTAAGTGCCACGGAGTCGGAGAAATCACTGTACGTACTAAAAATTTTAAGGTACTGCACCATCAAAACAATGTAACACGTGCCCCAATGATGATACAGGTCTCCTCGCAAGGTGTTCGGGATCCGGAGAAGCTCCCCAAGTGTGCGTTAACATCCCACATGCCCCACTTAGCCCCTGCGTGCTTTGTTGTTCCCTTTTCCCCTCCTTTCCTTTGTGTTTTTCTCTTCAGTGATGAAACCACCGCCTTGCCTGGGCGGCGGTCTCGTGACCGCCGCCTATGAAGGCCGGCGATCCTATAACCTCCGCCCTGCTCAGGACGGCGGTCCTTCATGCGTTTTCCAGAATGCTCTTTTAACGCGACTCACGTAAAATTTTCAACGTTTACCAGCTTTTTTCACTACCTTTGGCTTGCATTAATGATTCTGGTTCCCTAGAATAGTGTTTTGCCATTGTTCATAGTTTAAGAGATCAATTTGGTTTTTACCTTGGGTAAATGCAAATGCTATAAATAGTTGGCTTGTGCTCAAGAAAATGGCCCCTCAAATTTGCCTCTGAATTTATCATTGGAATAGATTAGTCTTTCATTTTGCTTAGAATTCTTAGTTTCATTCATTGCCTACCTAGTTAGTGTTATTTTGCTGTTAGGAAGCCACATATCCATCTTGTGCAAGTGCTGTTGATATTTCATCCAATCCATTGGAGTAAGATAGTCTGTTTTTCAATAGGAAGCCATTAAAGTTGTAGTTTTTGTTCTTCAAACATGATAGTTTCAGGTTTTGGACATTTTATGCTGCATGACTCACAATAAATCCCGCTAGGAATTACATAAGCCAAGCTCTGTACTCTTGCGCTATCTCTCTCCTACTCGCATTCTATTAAGTCTGTATCCTAAGCTGCCTTTGTCCCAATATCTACTTCTGTTGATGCTAGCATTACACGCTTTTTTGGATCCACGTGAGCACAAAGGAGCGAGTAGATCACATTGAGGGGACAAAATCACACACACCATCGGATTCACCACTGTTCTGCAGAATCCAAGTTCTAGCTTTCAAATTTCTAATTAGAAGCATATCAAATAGAGTAGCTAATCACTTTATTTCAGTCAATTTTACTTTTGATATCACCAGGGAAGCTGTGGGGATTGATAGTTTCTGAGAAACTACGATTCATTCCTCTCTTCTGAGGTAGGATTGAGAGTCTTTCAAATAGATTAGATCAGTTATTTCTTTGTTTAGAATAGATTTACAACTGCACAGGCAAGTAGCTATTCTCGGTTACTTTGTTTGTTTTAAATTCGTCATTAGATTAATTTTCAATTTCTAGATGTATTAGAATAGCTGCTCCTTCGATTTCATTCATTTAAATTCATCAGAAAATTACAAAAATAGAGAAGTCATATATGCAATAGAAACACTTTACATAGTTAATTTCACTTTACTGCATTCGGTTTTACGTTGTTACTTTTTGTATAACAATCACGGGACCTAGAGAGCCCAGAGAATATGTATTCGAGCTAATCGTGCCCCAGTCCAATCTCATCACATCAATAACTGATGTAGATCAGAATCTTAGGATCCAAGTCTTCCAAACAATGGTAAACTTACAACAAATCAGTTTCCAGTTACACGGGTTGAACATAGAAGACGACCAAGCACACATGTTTTGGTCAAATCAACCAAACTATAGATTACCCTAGATATATACCCACATGACTATGGAAGGGATTGAAAGAGAGAAAACATTTGGTTGTGATCCTTTGGTCCCACAGCTAGACGCAGGAGACAATCTCACAGATATAGATACCAGCTTAAGAATTCAAGTTACACGAATGCCTGTGAGATACTCTGAAAAGGTCAAACAACTGTTAATTTTGAATATAGAGGTTGAGAAAGCATATGACTATTGGATACTGGGGATTAGGGACTGAATCCACACATGACCATAGTAGGACCACAATAAACACAAATCTATGGTTGTGACCCACAAATCTCACAGCCCAACGATTCCATAGGTGAATCAGATATAGATGCTGGCCTACGTACATTAGTATTCAGATCTACTCCACTTCCACCTATCATCATCGAATAGTTATCCTTATTAGACATAACAGCTAACGAAGCTAAGGAGTTCTGGACTAGGCCAGAGAATCGCCCATAGAGTCAATTATATTCCACCCTATGACCTTATCTGGAGATATACACGAAACTATCCTAGGTCATTTTCCACGTATTCCACAACCCATAGACCGAATCACGCCATAGCTCGATATTGATTGGAGCCTTCGAGCAGTCATCCTTGCTGATCGATCTATCACACCAGTTCAGGTTAGGAGGGCCTTCTTTGCCTTAGATTCACAATTTCCACTAGTGCGTGTTGAAGACATCAGATTGCCTAACTAGTTTTTTTGCATCCCACGCATATTCAATCCCCACAGGCTGTCTCGGCATGACCTCAGGAGGTCGGGTGCGAGGAAAGGTTACTTGTAGATTCCCACGCTCACTTGTGACTTTTCCATCATACAAAATTGGTGAACCCGACATGAACTTTCTACTTTCTGGTCTGGAGTCAGATTTTTACCTTTTTTTTTAAATTAAATGGCTTTTTCGTCTTTACTACCTCATCAGCTTTCACTGTCACCTTCACTCCTTCCCATTATTCTGCGGGTATTCATATACCCCCCGAATATGTCGGGATTTGATGCGTATAGTAGGCCTCTCTTAGGTCTTGAGGCATACTACGCTCAACTGAATAGACAATCATCACCCTCGCTCTCGGTATGGGGTGACAACTAATCAACTAACCAGTTATCAACACAAACTCCAAGGATCAGATATAGCTCATCTTTTCAAACAGAGGAGTTGGATCAGCTCACTTAGACATAACAAACAGAGCCTTCAGGCTCGAACAATATGACGTTCACAGGAGAATCTAGTTCATCTCCTCAGATACTACTTAGACCACAAATTAGCAGACAATTAGACCGATATCTAGGTTTAGATGATGAACATTCAATACGTTATGTCAGGAATGAACAGTGCTCTCAGAGTATGTACCCACCTATAGGGAATTTACAAACACAGCCCGAGGTTTCTTTTCAAGGAAATACCTTCATGCCACTACATATAGGAAATGCCCTCGGGGAAAGTTGGCAAGGCAGCGATCAATTCATAGTAGGATATCACATGCCTATATAACACCATGATATACAACAAACACCGCTAAGGCAAAATACTGTGACTTCCCCAAATGAAGTCATTTCAACGTTAGTAGAAAAAGTGAGGGGGTTAGAACTTTCTCAGGAAAACCACCATTCTCAATTCATGCAAGCAGGAAATTCTAATCCTAGCCAAATAGACCTCCTCACACGAATAGGTACGTTAGGCATGACCCCTCAGTATTCACAACAAACCCCAGCAAGAGCCGCCATTTCTAACACCATTCTAACACCTCCCGGTCTAGTACAAAATAATCCATTCTTGGACAATACCCCTTCATACTTAAACATGTATTCCAAATCACCGCAAGGGGATATGTTCTCCTCTCCCGGTATTTTTACTCAACCATAGGGGTTTCCTTATGCTCCTACCAATGCATATGTAATGCCATGTCAACAAACCATTCCACTGCCGCTCCCTCAGCAGGCACCATCAATGGTCAAAACATATGTGATAGGGACTTACTCAGAATATTTGAAAGAGCCCTTAGATTTCACCATACGAAGCGTCATGCTTCCAAGACCCCTTCCTGATTTGCCCAAGTACAAAGGTGAGGGAGATCTGAACGCACATATCAAGACTTACACTACAGCCATTCGAGAATTACTCCCTTGGGATGGGGTTGTTGATAAAATATTCCTAAAAACCTTGGAAGGCATCACTCTCGATTGGTATTATAGAATACCTGAGGCTTCCATCCATTCATTCAAGCAACTCATTTCAGAGTTCATCAAGGCATTTGACATGAATAAACTATTAAGAACAGGAATCAGGGAATTCTTGCATATTAAGCAAGAACACAATGAATCTGTTACCCATTTCATCCAGAGGTGGCATACAGTTCTTTATTCTTTGGCAAGTTCTCCAAATATGGATCAGATGGAACTATGTGATTTATTCCTTCATTCTCTCAGCAGAGAAGTGAAGGAAGAATTCTAGAAGTTCCCACTAAGAACTTACGATGAATTACTTGAGAGCGCTCTTCGAATAAATCAAGTGGCAATTGATAGTGGTCGCAAAACATATGGAGCAAACGGGAGCTTAATCACCTCCAACCAGAACACTACAACTTATCCTACTACCATGAATGTCAATCAAGGACCTAAAATCCTTAATAAAAATCATGGAGTGACAACAGATGGAGTAACTGATCAGGTTAGAAAGGTAAATGTTGTGAATACTCCACCACAAATAAACAACCAACGAAACAACAAATTTACTCCAACAATCAATACAGTGGATTTTAATCATCCACAACAACAACAACAACAACGACGATGACGACAAAGCCCTACATGGGGTCCAAACCAAAATTCAACTGGGTATCAAAACCAAAATTCAAACCAAAGACAACAAACACAAAACTTTAATCCTAATAGGCAACGGTTTGATCAGAGTTTCAGGCCACAATATACACCAAGCCAACAAACTAGGAATTACAATCCTAACTCGTATTGTGGTTTTCACAAAATCCGAGGCCATGACACTAGAACGTGTTGTGACTACGATAAATTCATGCAACGTTTGCCAGAGGAACAAATACAACTTTTTATAGATATGTTCTTGGCAGATCCTACGTCACCAACACCAAATACTTTTACAGGGGCAGTTTCCCCTCAAAATGCACCCCTCAAGATCTTCAATGATCCACTCCCAAATCACAACAATAACAAGTTAAATCTAAATGAGGCAAACAAGGGTGTAATTACAGGAAACAATGATCATGAAGCCTCAACTTCACTGAATCCATTAGTTACGCCACAATTAGGAAGTTAGCCACGACCCAAGATAGTCGAATTAGTGGAATTAGACGCCGAACTACTCGTAGAAGCTGTAACAAGGACACAAGAATATTCCTCTCAGCTAAGTCCAAGCTACCCGCTAGAAACAAACAATATCTAACAAGTATTAATAAAGCCCGTGGGTGCTTATGATTTAATTAATGATCTAACAAAAACCTTCTCGCACATCTCCTTTTTGGATTTATTGAAGAACTCCCCTACTCACAGGGCTACTCTTTTAGAGGCATTAGGCTTAGGTCATTTAATTAACATCACTCCACCTCCCAAAACACAGGTAAACCATGTAGACTTTGATATCCATCCTCCGGGACAGCCGGATAGGGATGTCGAATTCATATTCGAAATAAACAAAATGCCAATAGATGCTGAGATCGCATGCTAAGGTGATCTAGCCTTACACTTGCAAGTGTGGGTTTATAACAATTATGTGAAACAAGCGATGGTTGACGATGGGGCAGCAGTTAATATAGTCCCCTTCTCTTTCCTTCAAAAGCTAGGGTATGGAGAAACCAATTGTTCCACGACCCGAAATACAGTAAGAGGCTACAACAGCCTTAAAGCCACTTCAATTGGAACTATAATACTACCGGTCACCTTAGGACCCAAAACAATCCTGACTGAGTTTTATATTATAGATCGGGAAACTAACTATAATATGATTCTCGGCCGACCATGGATACACCGTATGAAGGCTATCCCTTCTACGTTATTTCAAGAAGTAATATTCTTGCATTTAGGAAAGGTATTCGTGGCCAAAGGTGATCCAAAACCATTCGACATACACCTAGCTGACTTAAAGAGAAGACCAGGCGTTCACTCGGAGTTTGAACTCCCAACAAACTAACTTAATAAGCCTACCGGCCCGAAACCGGAAGAAAAGTTGGTTCCTACGACAGATCTTGAAACCATAAGCCTAGCCAAGACAATCCCAACCCTCGAAGATGAGGATAAGATTGTAGAAACAATATCATTAGGAACTACTGCAAAAATTGTTGAATTGTTAGAACAGGATCTACCAATGTTCCTACCATTTGATTTTGTAGGCATGGGATCTACCCTAGGTGTTGGCTCTCTTCCAGCAGTGGATCTCTGCATGATAGAGGTAGAGGATATTAACACAACAAGTATCCCAGTGCCCATATTCTCAGCTAAGTATTGGATTCTCCATTTTGATGGAGCTAGATGTCGTTACGGAGCTGGGGCAGGTGTAATCCTTACTTCTCCCGAGGGAAAAGTCCTACCATTTACCTTTAAACTAAATTTTGAATGCACAAACAATGGTGCTGAGTACGAAGCCCTCCTCCTTGGCCTCATCTTAGCTAAGAGAATTAGTGTTGATAACATCAGAGTGTTAGGAGGCTCGCAATTGGTAGCAAACCAAGTTGCTGAGATGTATGAAATCAGAGCCGAGCACTTACAACTCTACAAAACAGCTGTACTAAATTTAAGCAAGGAGTTTGACTTTATATCAATTGAGGAAATCCCACGAGAACAAAACCGTCAAACCTTCTTGTAACGAACAAATATGGGAACAAATCTATTATCCTAAACCACATTGATAGTGATACAACCACTCTTGATTTATTGAACACCTATGCGGCGTTACATCTCACCCATCACATGGTAGATTTATCCCTAATCCCGCATTCATCCTCCTACTTTGGAAATCCCATGACAAAGCTTCCCCCACAAAAGGAACTTAGCATATACACAGTCAAAGGTAGAGATGATCTGGAATTACCTCCAGCCCCGCCTGAGTTTGAAGAAGGTAACACTTCTCTAATCGAAGACACAATCGATATTAATATCGGAATGGAAGATGAACCAAGGATATTGAAGTTAGGATCCTCGTTAACTCCATTGGAGGTAGAAATACACACTCGGATCCTCAAGGAACATCAGAAGGATTTTGCATTTAATTATAAAGAAATGACAGGGGTTGCACCACGCATTGTGTGTACACAACCTCGTCACTAAATCAGATGCAAAACCGATTAAACAAAAATCAAGACCAATGAAACCCAAGGTAGCTCTCATGGTAAAAGAGGAGGTAATAAAGCTCCTCCAAGTAGGATTCATCAAACCAGTCGATTACTATCAGTGGCTATCTAATATCGTTTCGGTTCTCAAAAAGAATGGAAAGATACGCATCTGCATAGACTTCCGAGACATTAACAAGGCATGTCCTAAAGACGACTTCCCATTACCATCCATAGATGTCATTGTTGATGCAACAACTAGATTTGAGCTTTTATCTCTCATGGATGGATTCTCGGGATACAATCAAATCAGAATATCCAAACAAGATCAAGCTAAAACCACGTTTATAACTCCTTGGGGAACCTATTGCTATGTTGTTATTCCATTCAGACTCAAGAATGCTGGCGCTACATACCAGCGGGCTATGACGTATTTATTTCATGATCTTATTCATAAAATTGTGGAATCCTACGTAGATGACTTGTTGGCCAAGGCCAAGAGGCGTTGTGACCATCTGGAAGTGCTTGGCGTCATTCTTTCGCATCTGATAGAATACGGAGTCACGCTAAATCTAGAAAAGTGTGTCTTTGGTGTGACAGGAGGGAAGTTCCTAGGTTACATTATATCATCACGCGGGATCGAAGGTTACCCAACCAAAATTAAAGCTGTTCTCGAAATGGTCCCACCTTCGGATGAATTTGGAATCAGGTCATTTCTCAGAAAACTTGGTGCAATCCAGAGATTCATCCCAGACTTAAGTTTCACCATTCATCCAATCAACAATCTACTCAAGAAAGATTATAGCATTGTTTAGACCAAAGACTGCAATAAAGCTTTCGATGCAGTTAAGCGTTTCTTATTATCACCACCTACGCTAATGCCACCTAAGCCGGATCGCCCGTTAATTTTATATTCGTGAGCCACCAATGTCTCGCTAGCCTATATGCTAGCTCAAGAAGACGATGACAAGAGAGAACGTGCGATCTATTTCATTAGCCGGACATTACTTGACTATGAAACACGTTATACACAGGTAGAATGAGAATGCATTTCCATAGTCTTTACAACCAAACGCTTAAGACATTACATGCTAAATCAAGAAACAAAGGTCATTGTAAAGACAGAGCATTTACGAACTTTCCTCACGCAAGGGTCCTTGTCTAAAAAGGCTGGACGCTTTATAACCTTAATGGGTGAATTTGAATTAACATTCATAAATCAGAAGTTGGTTATAGGACAAATCATCGTGGATTGGTTAGCTGATAATCCATTAGACAGAGGCGATCTAGTAGATCTGGACTTTCTCGATGAGTGCATATACTACATCGAAACCCGACCTTCTATCTCTGAGTGTCCTTGGTACACTGATATTATTAATTATATCATGGACCATACATATCCAGAAGGTGCTACACCGCAACGAAAAAAGGTGTTTATGCATTATCATAGCTAAGTATGTCATCATAGAGCAAGTGCTCTATCGAAAAGCATTCGATGGAATGCTTTTAAGATGTGTTGACATAGAAGAATCCAAGAAGATTCTCCACGAATCTCACAGTGGAATGTGTGGAGGCCACTTCAGTGGCCATGCCACCACTCATAAAATACATCGGATGGGCTATTTCTGGCCTACTCTAGAACACGACACAGTAGAGTTTGTATGAAGGTGTCATAAGTGCTAAGAATTCTCCCATGTGATTCACATGCCGGCACAAGCTCTACAACCAATCACTACCCCATGGCCCTTTTCTACATGGGGTCTAGATTTAATAGGGAAATTCTCTCCCTCATCTATAGACGGCCATAATTTCGTAATCACGGCCATCGAATATTTTACCAAGTGGGAAGAGGGTATGCCTCTTACTACTGTGTCGGGTTCTATAATCGCCAAGTTCATTCTGAACCAAATCATTTGCAGGTATGGTGTCCTGCAAATCATTATCTCGGATAATGGGACTTCTTTTAAGAATGACAAAGTTCACAAATTTTGCAATAAATTTAAAATAAGCCATCATACGGCCTCATTGTATTACCCTCAAGCCAATGGACAGGCAGAGGCGACAAACAAAACATTAAAAGCCATTCTCCTTAAAACGATGAAAGAAAACAAACGAGATTGGCATTTAAAGTTATATCCGGCCTTATGGGCCCACCGAACCTCAATAAGAACACCAACATGAGCCACTCCTTTCTCGCTGGTATTCGGGGCAGAAGCAGTTCTCCCGTTTGAGGTTGAAATACCCAGTCTTCGTATCTCATTACAAGGGATTCTAGATGAAGACGCTTACATAGAAGCACGTCTCTCCCAACTAGAAATCTTAGATGAAGCTAGGATAGATGCTGAATAGTGGCACAGAGTCTATGCTGACCGAATGTGCCGGCAGTATAACAAGAAAGTCTATGAACGCGACATATATGAAGGTGATCTAGTTCTAAGGCTAGACAGCCGGATCGACAAAAAGACCGGCGAAGGAAGGAAATTTCGGCCCAAATGGTTGGGCCCATACCGAGTCATGAAGGACTATGGAAATGGTGCATATCTCCTATGTACGCTAGAAGGTGAGGAATTTGGTGAAACAGTCAATTCCCTACACCTCAAACGATTCTACGCGTAAGTAGCTAGTACTACTTGTATAGTTATATCTACATTTCATCTTCATATAGTTAGGATCATTTTGTCTGCTTGTTTCATACAAATTTTTGATCAAGGAATTTATTCTCAAAGAAATTCATTACAAACTCATGATGTTGTTGGCATAAACACTCTAATCATACTTCTCTATTTCCATGATATCATCAAACTATTTCGGAATCATTTCATCAAACAAAGTTAGATATGACAAAGTCTTAACGGTAACCATACCAAGATCTGTAGGTTTGTTCTCACTTTTGGTTTCTTCTTAGGATAGGTGTCTTGCCTATTGTATATTCTAGAAGCTTCACGATGTCACATCTATCCCGTATGAATATCTCTTTGGAAATAAAAACATACTGACATTTTTCTCAAGTAAACAAGTCAAATGTAGATCAAACAGAAAATTTACACATTTCCTTGCCCCACCAACCTTTGGTGATGAGCTTGCGTCTCTTACTAGTGACGTAGGGTTGGGAAAGGATGGAAATGCCCTTACTCACCTATGCCTTGCCCAAGGTGATAAACCCATGCTTCTTTCTAGTGGTGTGAGGCAAGGTGTGGGGGGTCCTCTTGACAAATAAACGTAAAAGGTCATAGAAAAACAATTTAAATCTTGAAGTCTTGAGTCAAAAACAAATGAATCGGATGTCCAAAATTCCAAGAGAATTAAAAATCCTAAAAACCCAGATTTTGTCTACCATGTGGCCATCTACAGATCTAAGTATAAATAAACTACAAAGCAAGTCGCATCCCAAAACTATGAAGTCACTCGAGTGGATTAGGCTTGTAGCATTCTTATTTGGTTCCGCCAAAGCTTTGTCTATCTTTCATCAATATCATTTCAACACATTTCATAACTTGTGCCCTTTTCAGCTCTCGGTGATGAGCCCTCACATCTTACTAGTTGCGTGGGGTTAGGAGTGGGGCAAGTCTATCTACTCATCATACCGGCTTATCTTCACCACTTTGCCAAAACAAATATGAAGTATCCAAAATTTCTTATAGAGGATAAAATTCAAAATCACATTGTATCTACATTATCATATATCAGCATCATGAAATACGAAAAGAAAGTAAACATTTATATTATTTGTTCTCCATTGCATACATTCTAAAAAGCATATAAGCATAACATCATAGTTCACATAAGGGAATAGAAACAAAACCATAGATGCCAAGGGTTTGATCCAAAAAGAATATATATATATATATATATATATATATATAAATGATCAAATTTCCTGTACAATGCCATCATGCGCTAAGCATGGTCAAAATGCTCAAAGAGCCCAAGATATACAAAAATATCATACAAAAATATAGGAGAGCTAAGTGGCTTCTCAATCCCTATGAGATCCCTCTAAAGGCGCACGCCCATGCCTAGGACTCTGGCTACGCCGGCGCTCTGAGTGCACGGAGGGCTCAGGATCCTAAGGGGAAACCATAGTCTCGCCACGAGAATGACTCCTCATCAGGCGCTCAGGTATCCTATACCCCGCTAGCTCCGTACGGAGAGTCAATACCATCCTAGCCACATGCCAAATAGGGGAAAAGATGTCAGTATGTCTGCCAACTACTGAGAGCTCCCCTGCATCCACAGACAGCTCTGCACGGGTCCTCTCCATGGGGATCATTAGGGTATCAGTGCATACCCTGTGAATCAAGTCTCGCCACTCATCAGTGGTCTCTGTAAACAAAGGAGAAAATGAATTAGAAATAAAACAAGAAACAAACACAAGTGTAAACAAAATGAGAGATGGAAATTAAAGAAATCCTAACTCAAAGCAAAAAGAAGATAACTTACTCGGATCACCAGGCCTCCAGGATGGATCTCTAGGGTCCACACCTACCACAGATGCCGCCGCTGACTGAGGTGCTCCCCCCATGGCTGGAGTGACATAACTTCCCGCAATGGACTCGTCCTCCCCATCATGGCCCTGGGAGAGTGGCTCCTCTGAAACCAAAGTCACCCTCTCTACAATCTACTCTTCCCTTTCTACCTGCATGATATCCTGAGTGTCATGCCACTTAGGATCACTCTCCTCCTCTATCTCTCCCAATGTAAACTCCTCAGACTCGGAGTCTATGATGATGGGATCATTGCTGCTATGGGAAGGACCCACAGTAATCTGAAGTAAGGGTGCCTGAGGGGCACCGAATCTCCAATGGGCACGTACTACCCACCTAGCTGCAATAGGAACGCCAAGGGTAACAACTGTCCAACCCCAGCCTCTAGGACCCCCTCTGGCCTCTCAAACTTACCTGTATACTGGCACTACCGAGGGAAGCATGCCCATGTAAGGTAGGCCAAACTGCTGAGGAACTTGGCCAAAGGGGTGTATCTCCACTCACCCTACTCTGTCAATAAGCTGCCCTGTGGTGGAGCAGGACATCAAAGTAAGAGCCTCCTCACCCCATATACCTGCCATGGTCTGATATGGTGTGGCCTCCATGTCATCGATGGTCAGAGAAGCAACTGGCTGATGAGGTGCTCTGAGCACCAACATATCCATCCATTTGGCTACCCTCACAGCTCCAGGATCTGTCACCTCTACACCTCTGTCGTAAGGGATGAAGTGCTCATAGACCCAACTCATAACCAGGGTCAGGTGGCTCAAAGACTGCCCCTATAAATGGACTACCCTGTATAAGTCGTGGTAGGTAGTCCCAAGTATATCTACTCCCTAGGTGTAAATCCAGCCATGACCCTCGATCTGTGCAATGATGGGGGACCAGCAATATAGCAGCGTGTCTCCTCCCTTATCCCCGATCAATCTCGAGGCAAGGATCCCCATAATAGCCTGGCGAATCAAGGGGATGGGTAAACTAGGAATAGATTGAACTCTGACCCCCTTCTTCGAACCCGTAGAGATGACTGCATCTCCCATATAGGAAGCCCACTGTGCTATCTGGGCTCGTGAACCTGTTGTCTCGAGGGTGAGTCACATCCCGATGATCAGGACCCCTAGGATATGGTAAACATCCTCCAGTGTGATGGTCCACTCACCTTGGACCCCTGGCAATCGGAAGGTGTTCCAATCAGCATCCTAGTAGGAGAATAAGTCACAAAATATGTGACTGGATGGTGCAACATGTGGAACCCATGATATACATAGTATACCAGCCCTCTGAAGAGTATCCTTTTCATCCTGTGAAAGGGCATCTAACACTGCTGGGAGCTAGTCACACTCCCTCTCTCGGCTCCACCGAATGTACTCCTCTCTCACCTACATACACCCAAAAACACACAAAACAGAGCAAGTTAGCATCTGAATGACATTAGAAAAATCATGAAAACACATAGAAATGCTAAAAATGCAAAAACAACCTCAAACAAGTATTCTTTTGACATTCTGTGAAGAACTACCACCTTGATCAGGGCAGTGGTTTCGCAACCACCGCCTTAAAGGTGGTAGTTCTGTAACCGCCACCCTGAACAGGGCAGCAGTCATGTAACCACCACCCTGGGCAGGGTGGCAGTCGTGTCTCGAAAACCCACACGGTTTTTATATCCTAAAAAGGCCAAAAAATGTGAAAAAGGACCGTTTTAACTAAAACAAAGCCTACCCAGTAGGCACCCCCCCTAGATAGACCTTTTGAACCTAACATTTTCAAAAATAACCCCCCCATGACAAAGATTTTAGCATTTTAAAAGTTTGGAGGTAAAAATGATAAATTGAAGAAAAATAACCTGTGATCTCATGGGTCGATGATTTGCTCGCGGAGGCATGATCGTTATCTCATCACGAACGTTTTGACTCTACTCTCATAAGAAAATGTCACCGTGGGTCCCAGAGCTCATAATCAATCAAATCAACATGCACAAATGAATAGGAAAATTGGCCCAATTTCATATATATAGCAACCTGACTTGTTTTGAATCCCCTTTTTCGTAGGTTTGGACCACCGACGGAGGTAAGTTCTTACCCCCACACAAATGGTACATCCTCATTTCCCATTATTTTAGCATTTATTTTCTGATCTATCTTGTCTATCTACACTTGAGTTCTCTTTTCATTTTGCAGGGAGCGGGAATTTTGGATGGCGTCATTTCAACACACGGACCCACCATTTTACACCTCTTCGTGGCTAAAACGCTTCTCCAAGGGGACAATATGTATGTACCCAAAATTGTAAGGTACTGCACCGTCGGAACAATGTAACACATGCCCCAATGATGATATAGGTCTCCTCGCAAGGTGTTCAGGATCCGAAAAAGCTCCTTGAGTATGTGTTATCATTTTGCATGCCTCGCTTAGCCCCCACGTGCTTTGTTTTTCTCTTTTTCCCTCTTTTCTTTGCCTTTTGCTCTTTAGTTACGAAACCACCGCCCTGCTTGGGTGGTGGTCTCGTGACCACCGCCCTGGACAGGGTGGCGGTCCTTTACGCATTTTCCATAATGCTCTTTTAACACGACTCATGTAAAATTTAAACATTTACCAGCTTTTTTCACCGCCTTGGGCTTGCATTAATGATAATGGTTCCCTGCAATAGTGTTTTGCCATTGTTTATAGTTTAAGAGATCAATTTGGTTTTTACCTTGGGTAAATGCAAATGCTATAAATAGTTGGCTTGTGCTCAAGCAAATGGCCCCTCAAATTTACCTCTGAATTTCTCATTGCAATAGATTAGTCTTTCATTTTGTTTAAAATTCTTAGTTTCATTCCGCATGCTTAGTTAGTGTTTTTTTTGCTGTTAGGAAGCCACATATCCATCTTGTGCAAGTGCTATTGATATTTCATCCAATCCATTAGAGTAGAATAGTTTGTTTTCAATAGGAAGCCATTAAAGTTACAGGTTTTGTTCTTCAAGGAGGATAGTTTCAGGTTCTGGATGTTTTATGTTGCATGACTCGTAATAAATCCCGCTAGGAATTGCATAAGCCAAGCTTTGTACTCTTGCGCTATCTCTCTCCTACTCACATTGTATTCAGTCTGTATCCTAAGCTGCCTTTATCCCAATATCTACTTCTGTTGATGCTAGAATTACACACTTTTCTGGATCCACGTGAACACGAAGGAGCGAGGAGGTCACACTGAGGGGACAAAATCACACACATCATCGGATTCGCCACTGTTCTACAGAATCCAGGTTCTAACTTTCAAAGTTCTAAATTAGAAACATATCAAATAGAGTAGCCAATCACTTTATTTCAGTCAACTTTACTTTTGATATTGCCAGGGAAGATGTGAGGATTGATAGTTTCTTAGAGACTATGATTCTTTCCTCACTTTTGAGGTAGGATCAAGAGTCTTTCAAATAGATTAGATCAGTTATTTCATTGTTTAGAATAGATTTACAATTACACAGGCAAGTAACTATACTCGGTTACTTTGTTTGTTTTAAATTCGTCATTAGATTAATCGTCAATTTCTAGATATATTAAAATAGCTTCCCCTTTAAATTCATCTATAAAATTCATTTGAAAAATACAAAAATATAGAAGTCATATATGTTATAGATATACTTCACATAGTTAATTTTACTTTGCTGCATTTAGTTTACATTATTTCTTTTGTATGACAATCACAGGACCTAGAGATCCCAAGGAATACGTATTCGAGCCAATCGTGCCCCAACCCAATCTCATCATAGCCATAACTGATATAGATCAAAATCGTAGGATCCAAGTCTTCTAAACAATGGTAAACTTACAACAAATCAGTTTCTAACTGCACGAGTTAAACATAGAAGATGACCAAGCACACACATTTTGGTCAAATCAACCAAACTATAGATTATCCTAGATATATATCCGCATGACTGTGGAAGGGTTTAAAAGAGAGAAAACATTTGGTTGCGATCCTTTGGTCCCACAGCCAGACACAAGAGACACTCTCATGGATATAGATACCAGCTTAAGAATTCAGGTTGCGCAAACACCCATGAGATACTCTGAAAAGATCACACAACTGTTAAATCTGAATATAGAGGCTGAAAAAGCATATGACTATTGGATACTAGGGATCAGGGACTAAATCCACACATGACCATAGCAGGACCACAACAAACACGAATCTATGGTTGTGACCCACAAATCCCACATCCCAACGAGTCCATAGGTGAATCAGACATAGATGCTGGCATACGTACATTAGTATTCAGATCTACCCCACTTCCACCTATCATCATCGAACAGTTATCCTTGTTACGAAGCTAAGGAGTTCTAGACTAGACCAAAGAATCACCCATAGAGTCATTTATATTTACCATTCTCCCTATGACCTTATCGGGAGACATACACGAAACTATCCCAGGTCATTTTCCACATATTCCATAACCCATAGACCGAATCACATCAGAGCTCGATATTGATTAGAGCCTTCGAGCATTCATCCTTTTTGATCTATCTATCACACCAGTTCAGGTTAGGAGGGCCTTCTTTGCCTTAGATTTGTAATTTCCACTAGTGCGCATTGAAGACATTAGATTGCCTAACTAGTTTTTCTGCATCCCACTCATATTCAATCCCCACCAGATTTCTCGGCGCGACCTCGGGAGGTCAGGTGTGAGGAAAAGTTACTTGTAGATTCCCACGCTCGCTTTTCACTTTTCCATTGTACAATCACCCAATGAACTTATACGGTTTTTTGGTCTCAGGGATTTTAAGGGACTATTCCCGAACGAAGTAGCCCGAAAGCAACAAAACCATCCCGCACCAAAAATTAAATCTCCACTAGCATTCACTAGGCCATTTGGACGTTTTGGAGCAATTGGTTCTATCCCACGAGCTACTGTTTGTAAAATAATGCATTTGACAACCTTACACTGACTCAAACTATAATATTTGGCACATTTGCAAACAATAGGACAATGAGAACACCGAATCGAGATGGAAAAATATGAGATAGGCTTTTATATATTGTCTCTACATGGAGGTGTAGGATTTGACGAGATATATCTAGGTGCTACGGAGTCTGAGATACAACATGGTGAAGTTATAGCCTTTTTGGTCTCGGGGATCTTAAGGGACTATGCCTAGACAAAGTAGTCCAGAAGAAACGACACCATCCCACACCAAAATGAATCCTCCATAAGCATTTACCTAGCCACTTGGACATGTTGGAATAGTCGGTTTGGTGTCATGAGCTACCGTTTGTAAAATAATGGATTAGAAAACCTCTCACTCTCCCTCCCTCTCATGTTGTCCTCTCTCTCTCTCACAATCTCAATCTCACTCTCACTCTCTTTTCCTTTTTGAACAAATTTCACATTTCTTTTATTTTCATGTATGTTATTATGCAATCCAAGATGACCCATTGGAAGTTGGAAAAAAAACCACATGTTTGACATCTTTTGACACATGTTCCCGACCTCCACAATGTATTGATCTTACCATGTTCTTGTTAGTTGTTACTAAGTATCATAGCCAAATTTTTAATTTTCAAGGTACAATAATTACATTGATAGGGAATTTGGAAGCCTTATTTGTCTTGTTGTTTGCAGGTTCTTCTAAACTTGGAGATTTATAGTGTGGGAGGGCTCATTGGCCAGGAAGGAAAAATTACAAAAAGTGGCATAACTATTCACTGGAGTTGAGTTAGTAATTAAAATTTGACATGCAACTTAATGAGGATAATGGGTGCCTAAAATGATTACCAGTCAGGTCTAAAAGCTTGTGGTTTGCAAAATGTGTTAGAATTTGTCTTTTTCTGGGTTGTAAGGACTAGTGAGGGTCAAAAAGGAAAATGATGAAAGATGGATTTTTGAAACTAATTTGATGGTTTGATGAAGTGTAAATAGGGTTTTTAAGAATTTTAAAAGAGTTTTTCAGTCATGGTTCAATGTTCTATTGCTTTTTGGGGTATTGAGCTAGTATTTGCAAAGTGTGAACTATTGAGAGAAGTGAATGATAAAGCTCTAAGGAGTTGGAGTTTGAGATTTTGGGAGCACATTAAGGATGGAAAAAGTGAAATATTGAATCTTGTAAGACTTTGTGGGTATCCTTAGATACTTCTATCGATGCTTGTTACAAAAAACATTGTCTTAAGAGGCATAATTGACAGTTTTACTAAGATGAACAATGGTGGTGTTTGGAGCCTTATGGATCAAGTTAGTGATGGTCCTAATGATTTTCTAAGGTGTTTTAATAGGGGAGAAGACTATGAAGCATTGAAGAATGCATTAGGTGCATGATAAGATAAGAGCTAGTACAAAGAGACCACGAGCAAGAAGAAGCATAGGTAAGGTAAATACACATATACACATTGATAAATTGAATGAATAATTACTTAGATTAGGTAACTCTTTATATACATACATTATATTAATATTGATTTCCAAAGTTTGATGCATATTATACATTGAAAAAACTAGTGAATACATCACCAATAAATGAAAAAATAATCCATAATGTCTTAAATATTGTCAAGTGCACATCATATTAGTTTCATACAAAAATAAGAAATGTAAGGTCTCATACAAAAATATCGAGTTCCAAATAATATTAACGTGAAAAATAAATATAAAAATGCACGAATAGGTCATATAATATCAATTTCAAATTCCATATAGGTGTACATATAATGCCATGCACATGGGCATACAAAAAATGTCATGTAAGACACACACACACACACACACACACACACACACACACACACACACACACACACACACACACACACACACATCCTAATCATAAAAATCTATCTCTCTTTTGGCCTTTCTCGAAGAAGGTCCTCCCTTAGATGAAAATTGAGATCTGTGAGATGACTTCAGATCATCCGTGCCCATGCTACGAGTCATCTTCCACTGAAGACTCACTTGTAGTTGAACCTATAAATGAATTTTTTTTTTTGTCAGAAATTAATTTAAATATGTTTTCAACATGTATTTAAGACCATACTAATGAAAGTATTTACATAAATACACACACTTACTGTAAGTTCCTGGTCATGTTGAATCTGCATCTCATGCTTAGATGAGCCATCAATAGCTCCTGGAGCACAAATGGGGGTATCAAAATGACGATCCTGAGGAGTCTGTGCCCTCGAAGTCAAAATGGAAGGTGTTGAAGTTCCTTACATATGCATAAGATCACAAAACAAAACATAAAAAATAGCTAAAATATAACTATGTTAACAATAAATGTTTTGAATGCAGATCAAAAAAATTATGCCAAATAAGTAAATGTATGTGTAATGACAATATTTTAACTAATTTTATCAATATAGAACATTTTTTTAACTGCGCCACACTTGTGAATCAAATGAACAAGGCTACTACCTGTCGCAGGTAACTCCTGTGTATACACAATGAAGGACACTATTAACATAATTTTATAATGCTACAATGAAGGAAACTATTAACATGTAATTTAACATAATATGAATTACATGAGAAATTTAACTAAAATACATGTTGTTTGAATACCTCGGTGAGTTGTTGCATAGATAAAATCACAGCAGCAACACCTCTCTCTACTTGTTGTAGATATGGTGGGGTGTCTAGTGAGGTCATAAAATTTATCAAACATATATCACATCGAGTTAGTTGAACATACATATATTTGAGTTCAAAATTTATATATATATATATATTCACATGTGAAAATTTTATACAATTGAAATTCTAAATTACCTTTTTGAATGTATGTGTAGGCATGGTGCTCATAGCTTGTGGTTGGGATAATGGCACCCCTCCCACGCGTTTTAATATCAATGCATACATGTACAAATACAATTATTTCAAAAAAATTACATATATAAGTAAATCAAGTACTCTGATATTTTTGTAACACACATAATAAAACATAAAAAATACCTATGAAGGTGATGTTGATGACTGTAATTCAAATGTCTTGCTCAAAAAGGAATCTAACATAGTGGCATTATCATGTCCACCACTAGCAGAAACTCCACCAAAACCAGTATGCATGAAAGTATCATCCTCCTCAGGCCCCAAACATATGCTACCACATGTCGAGTAAACATGTCGCCTCATGCTAATACTGCCTGAGGGAATACTATGTGTACCTCCATGAACATTTGGATCATAAATCTCCCTCATATGTCTAATAAGGGTATCAGATAGCCCATGAAGCGCGTGGAGTGTAGCAATATCTATTGTCTCCTTCACTACTGGAGGGGCAGTCTTAGGGTGAGGGGGCTTCTGTGTAGGGACTCTACCCTATTGAATAGGTGCATGTTGTGCACTTGGTCGATCTTGTGTAGAGCCTTTTCCTCAACCCTGGAAATCCCAATAATCAAAATAGTTCAAGATCTCATTGAGGATAAACTTGCAATAGAGTTTCCTCAAAAGTATAGTGGTACCTCATCGTTATTGCAAGGTTGAAAATCAAACACCATCCACCATCAGTCCTAAAAAATATTTTTAATCAAATCATTATTGCACCAGTGAATGGGAAACCATTTGTATGACAACTGAATAGGAAAATTGGTTCAAATAAGGCACATATACGGTATTTTGTAATTTGTTTTCTTTACATCCACACATGACAATTATTTTTTATAATAAACCCTAAAACGCTCTCTATCAGATGTCAAATGATCAATTTGAGTCATTGTTGTGTCAACTTGAGCCACTAATGCCTCCAATGTGTTTGTAAGAGAGGTGCAATGGGGGTTTGTAGAATGTGAATCCCTCATTATTTTGATTAAATCCTCAATTTCAATCTTTTTTTCCACTATATGGGATGCTAAATCTTCTGGACTACTCGGGGGATGTTGAGCAACTGTAGGAGGGCTATGAGGGATCACATGAATTATAGGGTTTGGTTGTGGTTGATGGGGTTGATGTAGAGCTGTAACAATAAAAAAATATGTATTCAATTCAAATTATACTCTATAATTACCAAATTTCAATGTAATTTTGAGAAATTGTTTTTGCCTACCTCTTCTCCATAGTTCCATCATCGATTCCGATCATCGCGGTGATTCTCAGATGATCATTTGAGCAAGATACAGGTGAATTTGAAACGCAAGGTAGGGTTTTATTATAAAACTTGCGTTTGGGGGAAATGAAAATGAATAGGGCTCAGGGTTTTTTCTTTTGTTTATAGTTTTACATAATGCATACATGTTATAGGTTCGTGAATTACCAAACCAAGGAAAATAAAATGCTATCATGTTATTACAAAATGTGTACGTGTTTTGTTCATTTTTGGTTTTTTGTCCACTTTTTGGCCCCCCATATTGGTGCACTTACCAATAAATAAAACTCAACACATGTCCCACTTGTCGATAAATAAACATAGAGAAAGTGTTACCTTTAAAACTGCTGCTTAAACACTACCACTCATCCCATTCATCTAGGAAAAAAAGGGAAATTGTTTATTAGATACTCATAATGATAAAATTTCCCCATGAGTTGAGATACAAAAGGGGAGGGTGAACTTATCCATTACAAATATTTGAAATCCCATCAACAAGACTAGTTGCATGTCTAGTCTATTTGAAACTAGAAGTTCACAAACGTGGGTTGAAGTAAACATAAAATTCATCCACATTGTGCATAGGATGGAAAATGAACATGTTACAACATATCCTAACATATTTTGTAATGTATGGTCAGATACATAGGCAAAATTCATGCCTCTAGGGGAAAATTCATCTCGGGTGTGATTCTTATCTTGATGGTATTCAATGAGATTTTCATGTTAAAGAGTGATTAGGAGATAGAGTGGAACTTACCTATGGAGAAAAGGTCCCCTACCAAACACTAGAAGAATTATAATTTCCCGACCATAGTAATAAAGGCTTATTTATTGGATAAATGGTTAAGACATTTGAAGGAAGAATTTAAAGATTAGTGGCACATCCCAAGACTCCTACCATAACTTTTCAAATACCAATCCCAATTTTCCATAATGTATCAATATTCACTTGTGTGGATTTTTTGAGTAAGAAGAGCATGTCATCTTGGCTAAAACTCCCATTTGGGTTCATAACAAGCTACTTCATTTATTCAATAAACTGAAGAGTAAATTATGTGAAGATGAAAATTGATGTAGAGAATGTCGATGTAGATATTCACCTATTGTGATCCACATGTGTCTACCATGGAAATAATTCCTATATATGTAAAGGTGGGACTTAGATATATGTAATATTTAACCATAAAATAAAATTGTGGTTGACAAGGAGGATTACCAATGCTTCTACTTCTTAAAGCCCTAGAAAAAAGTTGAGGGCGTAGATTGGTTCATCAAGGAGGATGAGATTTTGCATGCTCCAAAGAAGGGGAGCTTAAAGAAAAAAGTTTGGAAGAATAATAGGAAGCCATTACAAGATATGACACCCACCCATGAGGAAGAATAAGGTGACTCTAAGGTGGAAGCCTTATAAATTTTGTGGAGATGAAAAATTCAAAGGAAATATGAAGGCATGTGAACCTTTTTAACCTCTAAGAAATAGACACCAATAAATCATCTGGTGAGTGATTCAAAATATTATATTGAATTGTAACAAAACATAGATGACTCTATCTCAATCATTGGAGAGGAGGAATAGTCCACACAAAAGCATGAAACAAAATTTGGAAAGGATCCTGACCAAGGGGAGCATGAGGAAGGATAAATGAAATAGAATGCATAAGGAGAAAAGGTCCTAGTTAGGGAAGGGTCTCCTAAAGAATACTTTGCATGCACCACCGTAGAAGAAACAAGAAAAATGAGGTTTGAAGAAATTAGCATAAGGTAAATCCCACTAATAAAATAAATCCATATGATTAAGAATTTGGAGGAGGAAGAAGTTAATATTAGAAAGGATAAAGAAGAGAATGTATTTCCATAAGATGAGGATACAACTATTATTCTTCATGATTGGTATCAAAAAGGGAAAAATGATAAAGACCTTTACATCTGGGATGTTATGGACCTAAAGATCATGACAACAAGGACTAGGATGGGGGAAGTAATTTACTGTGGAAATGTACATGGATGAGCCCCACTTCAAAGTTTCACTTGTTGACATGCCTAAACCTCTAAAAGAAATATAGAGATGGATTGGAAGTAGCTCACATGGATCCTTTGCACATGAGTGAAACACAAGAGGGGCACACATTGATAAATGCATTTGATGAAGGGACCATTTCATATAATTCAGACTTAATACTAGTCTAACTCTACGATAGAAATCATGTTACAAGTATTATTATATCCAGTCTATTTTGGGGTTATGAGTCCACATTATTTGAAATGGTCCATATAAGGTGATAGGGAAAATTTTGATAAATAGCACAACATCGAGACAAAAATGCAATCTCACGAATAGATTGGAGAAGGATCTCAAGTTTGAGAAATAAATTGTTCATGTCGAAGAGGTAAAGTGAATGGAATTATGGCATAAGAACATAGTTGTAGATATAAAGGCCATGGAGTTATGTTGGAATATCCTCAAAGAAAATCCAAACTTATCACTTAGATTAAAATGTGACCAAACAAGAGAAAATGGGAAGTTCAAAGTCTTGGCCGACTTCCTTCTCAAACAATGAAAATACAATGACAGGGCATGTGTAGGGAATTTGGAGTAAGATAAAAGTGACAAGGCCAATACCTAGGTTGAGAAAATAATGAAGGAAGATGAGGCACTGGAAATAAATTTAAATGAGAAAGGCACCATCAAGGAATAAATATTTTTGAGCTTCACATGACATGAAGCAATTATTGAAGTGTGTATTCACTCTAAAAAATAAAAGAAAAACTTCCTAGACATGCAAGTGTATACTACTAAGGAAAAAGCTAACAAGACTAAGTTATTGCAAGAAGGAAATAATTATTTTACACCCTTTTTAATATTATAAGATTTTCATGGAATACACAACAATAAAAAGGAATGTAAGGTAAGCAAACTAGGAGATATTCTGATTAATTAACTTATAATACTAAGTATACAACATCAGAATAATGCATTATTTTTTATAGTAAATGAAACACAAGATCAAATATATAAGAGGAAGACAAACTTAACTATAACAAGTTATACAAGAGAGATTTGGGTACAAAGACTGGAGAATCTGGGAGTGTGGACCTTGGAGAAGCTTCACTTATGAAAATTTGACCTAGAAAGTCCCTAGTGCAAGACCATACAGTCTAGTCAGGATGTATAATCTAGTATTTACACTTATATATAGTCTTGGATGCCTTCACAATTTGGTTCTATAACTTTCTGGGTCCTTCGATGACTTGAAAAATGTACTTCACTGTCAACCCCTAGTTTTCGTACAATATCATATCCTTAGTAATTAGATGAATCATGCCAAAATCCTAACCATGGGTAGAAGACCAAGAAATAAGGTTAGTGTATGGATTGAAGGTCAATCCATTCACTTCTTACATTGGCACTACTCCGAAGAGGACTCAAACCATGTACGTAGTTCTCCAACTAGCAAATTAAAATCTATATTAATGCAGCTAGTTGGAAACATGAAACTCTTCGATCACATTTGTTAGAGTCGTGCTCTTGTTACAACTTGGAAGTGGGAACTTGGTGTGCTTGGATTTGAGAGAAGTAAGAATCCTTGACTTAGTTAATTGCATGAGGAATTTAGTAGTTGCTTCCCTAGTGGATGTGTATAAGCTTTTGGAAGATTTAGGGATCTTTGAGTGCCTTTTGTATGTGTTTGTAATGGGGCTTCCAATGGAGTGTTAGGTTAGTAAATGAGGTGATGTTGACTTGCTTATATAAGATTTTGGAGGTAAATTATCATGATAATGTTGACCTAAAAGGATAAAAAATACCCTAAAACAATAACGCATTGAAAAAGAGTTGGAAAATGTGTCAGTGCAGGATAGTACATGTCGGCCAAGACCAGATTATATAATGTGAACGAACTATACGGTTTTGGAAAAAGAGGAGACAAGTGAATTTTAACAATTACATCTTGGAAAACATAGTTTGAGAATTGATCTTACGTATTACCATTCAAAAATTATCGACACATAAGTGTATGAAAATGACCAAATTAGGAAAGAGATGATAACATTAACATAATGGGGATAAGATGTGGGTGTTTTTCTTAATTAAGAAATGCAATTGCAATAAGCAGTGTCAAAAGTGTATATTTTCAAATTTGAGTGTTTAAATTTTCCCCCTTTAAGTATAAAATTAAAATTATGTGCTTAAAAGAAAATACACTTGAGTGTGTAGAAACACTTTGTCACATCCCAAAATTGTGCATTTATTATTTTGGGACATTCCTGATAACATGGTGGAAGTGGCCATCATAGATACATCAAATTATTATTGATTATATATTCTTGATTAGCATTATGATGTGTTTTGGATTTAAAACAATTATTTTCAGTAATTGAATTAACACTAGATGGATAATGGATATGAAAATTACAATTATTGATTACTGTTAATGTTAATATGTTTTTATGATCTATTTAAGGTTGATTAATTATATTGGACATATAATAAACTAGGTATTATTGGTTATGCATGTGTACGTGTTCTTAGAATGTTAGAAAGGGTATCATTGGGGAGAGAATATAAGATGTGGTAATGGGTTTTGCAAGAGAGAATTGATGTGTATGACAGTGCTAAAAAAACTAGTTAAACTATAATTTTGGTCTTAAAACCCCCTTTGTATGATTTAGTCTAGTTTCTTGAATGTGTCACTTTTTGTGAAAGGGGGTGGGTAGTTGCATTGTGATAATTAACCTTTTTGTGTGCTCTCATAATTAAGAAGCACAACATCGCTTATGGTTTATGATGGTCAGACTATTAGCAATTTTTGACAATAATACACTTGTAATTTTGAGATAATTATTAGTATCAACTACATGATTTAAAAAATTGAATTAACAAGTACATTATTAGGTGAATCGAAAGGTAGGTGATTAATAAATTTATAATTTAAACAAAGAGAAAAGAAATAAGGTAGTTAAATATATAAATTTAAAAAAAGCTACATGTAGGAGAGAAAAAGTAAAAGGGAATTAATGATTAAATATTAAGAGAGAGAGAGAGAAAGTCAACAACTAAATTAACTCTTCATTCCATGGATACATGGAAACAAAATATTGGTTTTAAATAAATAAATTATTGGATGATTATGCACATTGGGACATGGGTTTTGCAGAAGATTAAATGACATGTGAGTTAAGTTAACAAATTAATTATTAATGAATCTATGGTTTGAATTCCAAAATATGTGAATGGAGAGTAGAAAACATGGATTAATATAATAAATTTCTAGTTTTAAAGTAAACACAACATTGAACTAGAGTTTGGGGAATGCCAAAAATAGAAAGAGGGGAGTTTATTAGGGCCAATAGGGGCAGTTGGAAAAAGGATTTATTTTTGGAACACACGGAGGAGAGGAGAAAAAAGTCAAAAAATATAGATTGAATAGACTGGAGGGGAGAAGATTTTGTTGTGTAATGCTAGAGAGAAAATGGTATAATATCAAGAAATCAAAAACTGTACAGTTTGAGCAAGGGAGGTGAAGAAGAGGCGCCACTGTGAGTAGGAACAAAAAACTACAGCAAAGGGAATTAAAAACAAAGAAATTTAAAATATATTCTAGGCTCATTATTTTCATGTCTAAATAAAAATATAATATTAGTTTATTTGTCAAATCATTAAGCATAATACTTGAATGTTTGAGTTTAATTCAAGATCTGATAATATTGTTTTAAACCATACATGATAAGTATAAAATATGGATTTTATATAAAATAAATAAATAGGTGTTTGAACCAAACATTAATCTTTCAATGCCAAGGTTAAGGGTTCATAACCCACAACCCATACTTCTCTACTTGTAAATAAAAACTTTTCAATAAATGAGACATATTAGAATGGGAGAAACTATTATGTTTGAATATAAAATAAAACATAGGATACACAGCTTGAAAATAAGACATAGTTAAATGAGTTTCAAAAAGTAGAAGTTTCTAGTTTGATTAGTTATGTAGATAAAATATACTAATTAATCCCGCTTTAATAATATTATTATGGATTATAATGGATTACTAGCATGGATATAATATATATAGATCTGAAAAATAACATTTAATATACCCAAATTTTGTATAGATAACTGTAAGAACGCATGAATGTATTCATGGTAAAGAGAAATTATGGACATCATTAATGTCATTAAAAACATATGGGAGTAGTTTTTCCTAGTCTTCAGTAGGATTAGGAAACCAAATTAATCAAAATGAAGGTGGATTTGTCTTATATGTCTATTAGATATTTCATGTTGTCTAGATGTCTTTTTGTTGTTTTTACGTTGCAAACAAGTTGTTATGTTGTTGTTTTGTTATTGCTCTGATGTCCTTCTATTTTGCTAGTTGGTTGTTTATTATCTTTTTCCTTGTACTATGTTTATGGTTTTATTTAGACATTGTAATCCTTTCATTTGATGCTAGAATAATATATACATATGCATAAAAATAAAATTTGGGAAAGCTGATAGTGGATATATGCATGAAACCAAGATCGAGAATGATGATAGTGGTATTTATATCACCAATGAAACCTAGGGAGCTTAGAAGATATTGAGATCATAATGATTATCTTATTACATTATGATTTAGTATAATATTGAATATATTTTTATATATGTTGTTAGTGAACGTGTATGAAGTGTTGAGGAAGCTAGAAACATGTATAACTAAAGAATGATGTAAATAATACTTTTACATAAACTTATAGTCTCATGCTTGGAAAAAAAAACAAGTTCAGGACCTTGCAATAATGATCTCCTTAGGTGGTATGTGACACCTAAGAAGTTTATGATTGTGTTTGGCATGTTCATGGTTGTTGTGTTTTATTTTAGGGAATAAACAAATTAGAATAGAACACTTCTAACATTAACTTGTATAGGTGATATAAGACATTTAAAAGGGTTAGTGTTGTTAGTGATCTTATTCATTTTTCCCAAATGACACCTTGGAACTAGATTTTTTTTGTTAATTACCAAATGGGACAAAGAGATATGAATTGAGATATATGTAAGTTTAGGGGGTGATCTATACAAATAGGGATAGACATCCTAGTACATTGGATCACACATGACATACACTATGAGGGGATATATGGCAGTATATGGATTGACACATAGCCTACCCTATTGACTGGTCATTTTTCATATTATTTCCTGCTCTATCATCTTATCAGATTTCATGGATTAGGTGCGTACCTACTATTATGATTTTAAGATGTATATTATTCGTACCTCGTTTTATGTCTATTGGTTGATCATGTGACTGTATTACACATGAGACTCTCTCTTTCCTCATTGATTACCATTTATTCCTTCTCGTTAAGGGTAGGGCCAATATCAAGTTTTGAGAGGTGTGCGAGGATCCGTGAGGCTTTTGGTTGAAGGTAAAGCACTCTGATGATGCTCTTTCTCTCTCAACAGTTTGACGACATAATGGATATCTTACAACTAGTGACATGGTGTCACTTTGAAAAATTATATCATTGTATTATTATTGAGATTTATGTAAATATTATTAAATTAAAAATTGTAAACCTTTTTAATTGAAATTTAATATTTACAATGTATAAAATTATGAAAATATTATATGTTTTTCTATGAATGAAAGATGGTTTTCTTTAAACAAATTGTGTTAAAATGGTAAAGACATTAGGACATGGTCCATAATGGTAAAGTAAATTTATTGATGAGAGAATGGAATTATATTTCTGGATGATGAATTAATTATAGTGGAACACTAGTAAACCAAGGGAAATCATGTGGTTAAATTAGTGTGATGAATTTATGATTATTTGATATATAGAAAAATGGATATGTGAATGGTTAAATAAATGAACTTAATTAAATGAAATCACCACTTGGATTATGCTTGATCTTATGTATGGTTGTATTGAAATGGGATTATGGATACACATGATTTTAGAGTTAACTAGAATGCCTTACATAGTAATGGATGAACTAAGTTTATTACATGAACTTGTTTAATTTAATACCTAGTGATTGTACTGTTAATTCACTTATTAAATTTAAAGGAAAACTATACAAGTTAATGATGTGCACATTATAGTTTATTGAGATAAAATGAACCTTATATAAATGTATGTTATTATTATTATTATTATTATGCCTCTTGCATGTGAATGGATGTTTAAGTAGGACTAGGAAATTGTGAGACATTGATTTTCGTTCCCAATTGAAGGTTAATTATAAATTCTAGTAGAAAATAATTTTTGACATGTTTTTTTGGTCACCCATCAGTGGATCGCTACACACTTTGTATTTTCTCAAAAAAATGTTGTCCATAAGTGTTGGTGTCGGTACGCTCCATGATGAAACTTGCAGCACATATTATAGTTAATGTCCCTAGTATAAATTGAATTGTAACACAATAGTAACTATAAAATTTGTGCTTGCATAAAGTGAAATGAAGATACGTAAACCATGGAAAGAGTACACATGGTTATTTTGTGAAGGGGAGAGATTCCCATTCATTACTTGCAATTGTGTATTTTCATTTTTATTGTTGAACTTTGTTAAAGGATTGTGGGATGAATATTCCTTAATTATGTTAAAGAAGAAACTATAGTATTAGTGTGGATGTAACCTAACACTAAATAAAAGGTAGATAGAGAAGGAGAAGGGAGAGGTACTAAATGCACTCCATGAAGGGAAGAAGGTACCATGTATCAAAGTATTTAAGTAACTTATAATGTATTCCCATTTACTAATGAGGAGAGGAAAGACTGCCTATGAAGAACTTAGTTGCTCAGATAATTTCCATAACCCTACATAGGACCAGAACTGTTGTAGACAAATGTTAGCCCAATGTTTGAGTATATAGTATACAAGGTATAAAGAGAATGAGTTCCTCCATACTCCTTCTTGTGTCATAATGATATTGAGTAATAGTGTGTAATGTGCTAAAATATAAATTGATAAGGAGACTCATGCCTCAAAAACACATGTATTTAATAATAACTGGAACTGAGTATTGAAGAGTGAAGGAATAAATTATTTCATGCCCCCTGTATAACTGATTTAAATTTTTTCAATTAAGTATAACATTCTGCCAAAAACCTTTATCCATGATTGAGAATTATAAAACTATAAGAAAAATATGGTGTTTTTCCCCCAAGGAAAAAACATTATGGTATGGTCCGGGCCATTTGTATATGTCTCAACCATTATCTACATGGTTATTTACCATGTGTGTTTTTTTACAAAAAAATGATGTTTAAAGTTATTTTTGAGTACTTTTTCCCTATGAGAACCTATGTTCTAAACATGTTATTCTGACCTGTAACTGAAAAATTTACCTTGTTTAATTACCTCATCTTTTGATTCATGTGTGAATAACCATATCGGGATTATACAGCTTGAAAATAATAGATGTGTACCCATGCACTATATGTCTGAGAATCTATATGAAAACTAGTATAGCTATTCTAAGAAGGTGGCCACCTTTTATAATCTTATACCCATAAAAAGAGGGTTGAAACATGGTGGATGACCATGGCATCACAAAGATAAAAACAATCGTAGCAACAATAGCATAATAGTAGTAGTGATAACAATAAAAACAACAATACGAATGTAATAGATATAGAATAAAGACAAAACAAAAATCACGTGAGCAAATAGAGGAAATATAATCTAAAGAAAAGTCACATCAAGGCATATATCTACAAATGTGGGACACCTACAATGTCAAAAGAAAATTAAGAAACTTAGGCCACATACAAGAGAAGCAATGCCGTTCAATTAAAGCATAAAGCCATAAACATGGGACACCCACGATATCAAAAGATAATTGAAAGGAATGCTTGGGATGCATTACAATGAAACAGACTAGTAGTGACACACAGCAACTAGCGAACACGTAGTGATAGTAAGAAATAATGTTAATACATTGATAGGAATAATATACATAATAAGAGAACACATGAAGTAAGATATGTCATCGTTGCAAAAAAACAAAATGTGTTAGTCACGTTAGCTCAAAAAATAACATATTACATAATTTATGTAATCAAATTGTAATAATGAATTATAATGTAATTAGAATGAAAAAATAACACTTGTATAATGTGGAGGGATGCCCTTAATTAAGTTACACCCCCCTTTTGTCCCTCGACATATAAGCACCCTTTATTACATTTACCTAGCCATGACCCCCTTCACCCCACTAATATTAATTTAATTAATTTAATAAGATTAATGCATTATCCACACTGTATTTATTATTTAAATATCTTATTTAAATAATATCTACACATATAGTTCACTTAGACACCTCACCAAGCTAACTCAACCTAAGACCTATTCTTAGCAAGTTACCATAACTAACTAAGACTTACCCAAACCCTAAAAATCAATGCCTACATTCCCTCTAACCACATTCCTGCATGCTCACAAGAGGCTTCGAGTCTAATCCATAGGATAATGACATGAGATCCAAGAAAATCAGGAGGATCTCCCTAAGTTTAGTAAACCTAGGAAATCCTGCCTTGACCGACGTCGGTTACCCCTAACCATCACCGGTTAAGCCAGACCGCCATCGGTTACCCCTTTTAACCCCTAAACTACCTTATTCTCAAGGTTGGAAAACATTGGGAGAAAGTTGATGAGCAAGAAAAAAATCTCAGAGAGATAACGCATCTTCAGAGAGAAAATTCCAGCAAAAACTCACATCCAAGGAAGGAGATTGAGCATCTTCTCCTGCACAGCCATCCCAGCCATGATCTGATCTATCCAAGCAAAGAGGAGTGTGCATGCAGCCCATGCAGAATATTTTCTTCAGTTGGTGATCACTTGCAGCCTTCAAACCCATCATCAGCACCTCCATCCTTCACACACAGACCTTCAGGAATGAAATCCAAGTAAGTATAACATCATACTTCTCTGGTTTATTTTGTTACATCATTATTTTATCACCCATTGTTTATCTTGCTCCCTATTGACCTTCTCCAAGATTTTCACCTCCATAGACCCATTAAAACCTCACAAAAACCTATTCCAGTCACCCAATACCTTGTCCCGACCAACCAAAATCCTTTGTGCAATCACAAAGGAGACCAAAACCCTATTCTGTGACATTTCTAGATCTCACAGTAACCGGTGCCAGTTATACCTAACCATTGTTGGTCACCCTTGACCGATGCCGGTCTCTGTGTTTTGCCCACACAGCCTTAAACAGAGACCTACCCACCTAATTTTACCTCACCCTCACTCACCTGTGACCTACCCGAGACCTTTATCAGACCTGCAGAACCCAAAACCAACCATTTGACCTATGGATTCTATTCTAGCTTAGCCTGTTAGATTAGATCTATTTTCTTATTGTGTTTTAAGTGAGATACCTAAATCATTTTAAAATAACAATAGGATTTACTTTGTTTATAGCATTAATTTGTTTAAAACAGTGGACTGACAGCCATCTAGGAAGTATCATACTTCCCGGATCTAGCTCACGCTAGGCAGTTCACTGCCCATATTGTTTAATTCCTTCTGGTGGTCTTGTTTTCATTACAGGTAGTTCCTCCTAGCCAAAAGGAAGCTCTCATGGTCAGCTGTGGATTCAGAAGTCATACGCACGTGCAACAACCCATCAACTGACATTTGAACAGGTATTCCTCCTACGCCCGTTACCCTATCTATTTCATCAACACTTCAAAGAAACAATCTAAGAAAAAGGTGAAACATTTTGGCATGCCCGGTGGGACCCATCCGGGGTTCCTTGCATTTCATTCATTCCTAGGAAAAAATTGTGTGTTTGTTTCCCTTCTAAAAAGCGTACACATTAATTTTCTTCCCTGGTAATCCACATCTCCTTTCTATTTTCTCTAAAGGAAACTTTTCTTTTGGTGTAATTAAAAAGAATCATTTCTTCATGTTTTCTGCATTGTAGTGAAAGAGCATCCCTCTTCCTCTTCATCTTATTGTGTCATCCAATTTCACATTTTTGATTTGGGTTTAAAAACAATCACATTCCATTCTGATTTATTGCATTAGCTCACATTAAATGAGGGCAACCTATATGCTGGAGGTCATGACCAGCTGATGGTTGACAAACGAATCATAGAAAAGCACTTCTATCCTTTTCTCTTTCTCTGAGTCTTACCAAACCACACAAAAATTCAAAATACATACATTCTTAAACAACATCTTACCTAGAAGAAGTTGTAGGTGATCACACGATCATGGCATAGTGGGCACCTAGCTCACTGCTCTGTCGAGTCATACTTCAGAGCGAAGCCCACCCCCACCATAACATACCTGAAACCTCACCCTTTAGATCTCCTTCTTTGTAGGAAGCCATCCTCACCAAAAAATCTATTTCACAATTCATGTGTCAGTCCCTAAATAGCATAAGCTAAACAAACATAATAGAAAGGGCACTCCTAGGATCACATTTTCTTAGTGTTTCTACTTGGCTTGTGTTTTGAGGTGAAAGATCATGTTCATCACTTTTTTTGTTCATCCTTGCATGCTCCTCATCATAGCTGGTGTATTCCAGCTTCACCTGAGTGTGCCTGGGCCATATCATCATCATTTCTAGAATTCTAGGTCTGATTCCACATCAGATTTTAATTCACAACCACTTTCTTTCATCACTGTTTCAATTTCACAGTAACCGTCATCGGTTACCTCTGACCGCCATCGGTTATACCCAACCAACGTCGGTTCTAGGTCCTTTTGCTAACCTACTCAAAAGGACATTTTCACTTCACTTTCTTCCACTTTCCACAGTCTCTGTCATTGTCATTTTTCCCATTGATGTTTTACACATCCCCAGATTTGGCATACTTGTCAGATTTTTCCTTCTTCCTCATTGTTTACTCACTGTCTATTTTCTACAGTGACCGGCAGCGGTTACCCCTGACTGACGTCAATTTTCCCTAACCGGCATCGGTTAGCCTATTTCACATTCCACCCACCATTTGTTACTTCATCCATTTTTTATCACCAGATTCACCTGTTCCTTGTTGTTCTCTATATCATTTACAGAGAAGCAGCCCTACCTGATCAATACTGGTTCACATGGTGCTGACCCGAAGACAAGCGAATGCCCTCATGTTCCACACCAGTTGCCAACCACTCCCACCTAGTCCTTCACCACCTTCTATTTTATCACCAGCCATGGATCCCATCCAGCCTACTACTATCGCTACCAGAGATGAGGAGTTCACATGACTCCTTGACCAGAACCCTGCCGCCTTGCAGTTTTACCTCTCCCACTCATCCACTCGAGACACCTCGGGTCAGTTGATATATGACATGCCCGTATCTATCCCCCTAACTCTTGCACCCACTTCCACATCAGCCCCATCTGGCTCCGTGCTACCTGCATCCACCTTACCCCCAGTCGTTTCACAGTTAGGTTCTATACCCTGCCATGACTGCCACGTCTGTTATTTCTGTGGCACCCATTACATCCACCATACCCTCGATGACCACCCCAAACACAACCTCATCTACCCCTAATGTCTCATACATACCTGTAGCTACATTCCCACCTCCAGTATCAGTGACTCCTACCCCATTTCAGAATGTGGTTCTTTCCATTCCACAATCATTAGCCCCTATTGCCACTAGGGTTACCACGACCCTTCCACCCCCATATACATACTACCAACAACCACCTGTTTCATCTATCATTCATTCCAGGTATGTACCCCCTATTTCATTTCCTTCTTCTCCACCACCTTACATGGCAGCCCCATACACTAGAATGCCACCCCCATTATATGCCCAAAAACCAACCTCCTCATGCTATAGGAGGCATCCAATCATCACAACCCACCAATGACCTAATTAAATTGATGTTGGATAAGATGCAGACACTGGAGGCATCGGTTTCTGGCTCCCGCAACACTCTCACCTATGACGAGATTTGCAATGAGCCTATTCACCCATCCATTCCTATCCGTTCATACCCTGTGCATTGGGAAATGCCTAAATTCAACCACTTCAATAGTAAGGAAGACCCACAACAACATTTGTGCTCATTCAAACATGGGTGTTATTTGATTGCTCATGATGATGCCTTGCTTTTGAGAACTTTTCCCATGTCCCTCACTGGACCTGCATTAGATTGGTATAGTGGGTTACCCAAACACTCTATATTTTCATTCAATCAGGTAGCCCAAGCTTTCTTGGATCATTTCTCTATCAATATCACCAAGAAGGTTACCATGACCGATCTATATTCCACATGTCAGTACGAGGATGAATCTATCGCAGATTTTTTCACTCGCTGGTGTAGCCTGATCAATCAACTTACCTTCCAACTGCCACAAACTGAACTCATCGAGCTCTTCACACGAGCTTGTGCCAGACATATCTCCCCGACCTTGCAAGTCCAAACTTTCCAAACATTCGATGAGGCATTCACTATGGCACGAAAGTTAGAGATTCGGGCCATCGAAGAGAAGAAAATCCAATTGTGAAATAAGAATTTGGCATTCAAGTCGAATGAAACCTCTTCTTCTTCCAAACCACCAACCAATTATTCAAAGGCTAAAGGTACCGCTAACGCAGTGGTACTCAAGGCTGGCCCAGCTCATCCATCCAATCAAGCTACACCCTCATCTAATCTATCACCTGTCCAGGATTTTCGATTCAGACAAGAGCAGCGAAAATATACCCCAATTGGGGAACCTTACTCTTCTTGTCTTAGAAAAGCTTATCAAAGTTGGAGCCATCACCCTTCCACCCATAAAACCACACACTGGTTTTGACCCTACTCGCCCCATGCCCGCATGGTATAAAGAGCATGATTTCTGTAACTATCACTGAGTGAAGGGTCATAGTGACGGCAACTGCATCACTTTCAAGAATATTGTCCAAGAAATGCTTGAGAAAGGTGAGTTAACTATGGATAATCCCAATGCCACCCCCAACCAAAATCTACAAATCTTCAAAAAACCATTTCCCAATCATGCCCCTTCATCCAATCAAACTGGTGAGACATCCACTCACGATACCCATACCCGTGAGGTTCATGCAATCTTTAACGAGGTACCTGTCACCTCTCAATTACCTCACATCCCTTCCATAGAGGAAATCCTAGCCTGAAATCCTCCTTCCACATCTAAACCAACCTCCACCATTCCTTCACCAATAGAGGAACACCTTTCATCTTCTTCATCACCAACATAGGAGTCTTCCACTAACATCGAGACCCTCTCACCCATATTTTCTCCATGTAGAGAACCTTTACCTACCATACCTTCTCCACCCGTAAAGGAGAACCCATTACCTCCTCCACCCACTACCTTCTCCACCCATAGAGGAGCACCCATTACCTCCTCCACCCATAGAGGAGCACCTATCCATTCCTCCACTTATAGAGGAACTCCCATCATCTCTTCCACCCATCATAGACCCAGTGGAGATACCTTTGCCTCTTGGCAATCATTCTCCATCAGCTACCCAACATCCAACAGACCTACTTTCAGCTCTCTTACCCACGGAAGCTGAAGCTGGCCAATTCCCCATCTCTAAGATGCATTTTATGGGAATTCCCATTAGGTCCTCACCAACTCCACCCACAGACGTGTCATTCTCACATTTGGCTGATCACTTAGATTATGTGGATAGGGCTTTATTATGGGGGTGCCTCTTACTCCCTGTCTCAACACAGATGCAACAATCCCTCGATGACACCTCCACTATCTACCCAAACACATTTCCACCCATCAAACCAAATACAACCACTGTTGTCACAACCCCTTCCATGATACCCATTAGCACTCACACCACACCCTTACCCATAACCCGACCTATGCCTAAACCCAAACCCATACCCACAACATTTACCTCCACTAAACCTATTACCACTTTAGGGGTCACCCCGACCACCAGCCTTACTCATCCACCTATTAAACTGGATTTAGCTACATCCTCCAATGTCAAAACCACACCTACTCTGACACCCAAACCAAAGAAACAAACTCATCGACCTCATACCCTGACCGCACCAATCACACCCGCACTTGTCCCATCTGCCTTAAGACCTCAGCTTCCCAACATGGTCAAGCACCCTTCACCCATCCATAAACCAATAACACAACAACCCATTCCTTCCTCACATACCTCTAACCTACCCAGGCACACAACATGACTCATACCCTCACCTGCAGTCTCTTTACCACCAATACCTCCAATCCCTTCAGCTATTGCTTCACTACCCACTACACTTTAGTCATTATCCCTCACACCCCAAGTATGACCCATGTCATCTACCTTCATAGCACCCCTGTTATCCCCATGGGTAACTCGCCCTCTTCCTCCATCTACTTTTCCTTCTAGACCTCATACACCCACATCACCTTTACCCAAGAAGGTGCAACCCAAAAACAAAACCCCACTACCCCACAATAAGGTAGTCACAACAACCCCACACCCTCCTACCCATCCATCTACTGTACCCCTACCCAAATGAACCCAACTGATACCTCAAACCACACCGGCACCTAAACCCATAGCTCGACCCATTCCTACTCTTCCAAAAACAATTCCCAGACAACCAACCACACCTACACCCAAACCCACATTCACTTCCCATTGTGATCCACTAGCAGGGTCCTATGCCAAAATTTTAACCAACCTCCTCGAGACTTCTGTTATCACATTACTGCCACTCCGACCTTACGACCCCCTCAAACCCAAGCCAAAAGGGTTTGATGATACTAAAATTTGTGCATACCATCGTGTGCCAGGGCATGATGTGGAGAGCTACAAGGCCTTGAAAACCATCCTTATCCAATTGTGTCCACCAGAAACCAACTTTGACGATGACGACCTTCTTGACGAGGATCCTACTTCACCTACACCCATTCCCACACTTCCCACTCAACAACCACAACCTCCACCCTCACAGCTCCTAGAACCACACACAAAATTTGAAATTAACATGGTTCGCATCAGAGAACTTGCCACGCCACCACCCAAATGTCGTTGTGCCCAACTGACCTCACAGGGATTTTCTCCTCCAGTAGGTTTTTTCCCTTCATGTTGTTATACCACTCACCCTACACCTTCTCCATTTTCCAACTTCCCTCAAATCAACATGGTACACGTCACTACACATGCGCAGAAGGGTAAAGAAAAGGTAGCTGACCCACCAACCAATCCTATACCCAACATACCATCTGCACCCATACCTAAGATAACTATCTGCGGCCCCACATACCCCATTTCTAATGGCATCACACATCACACCATGCTCAAACAACTACACCAATCTCCCCTCAAAATGTCCTTATACGACCTCATCCAAACCTCGGAATCCCATCGTCAAGCCCTCATGGAGGTTCTTCAATCTATTGAGGTTTTACCCAATGACCCTACACCCATAGCCTCCATTATCACACCCCATCATGTAGCCTCTCTCACCAAATTACCACCTTCATCCTCACCTCACCTTGTTCACCAAGTGGCCTCCCTTAGCTTCTCAGAGGAAGAGATCACACCATACCAAAACGATGACCCAGACCCAGCCCTCTTCATCTCTGTCCACATTGATGACATATGGGTACGTTGTGTGATGATTGATGGAGGCACTAGCATTAACATCATTTCATCCCATGCATTTTCTCAAATGTGCATACCTGACAATTGCATGCATAAACATCCGGTCATGTTGTGTTCATTCAACGATGTTATCACCTCCACACTAGGCACTGTCATCCTTCCCATTCACATGGGCCCCTCGTATTGTTCCAAAATTGTTTTATGTTTTGGAAGGGGAATTCCAATATAACTTGTTGCTTGGTAGACCCCGGATCCATGTCATGGGTTGTGTTCCTTCCACTTTGCATCGTTGTGTAAAGTTTGAACACGAGGGACACACTTATACCATTCCAGCTAACCCATCACCTTTCAAAACATGCAACATGCTTTACCAACCCAATGATGTGCTCATACCTATCAAGCCATCTACCTCTGCAACCACTACCACTTCACCTACACCTCCACCTACCAATACAACCGCTTCTTTCACCGTACATACCTCCTCTATTCCTACCACTGCTATAACCTCCATGGCTGACCCATTAGCTACCCAATCCATTAACTCCACCTCCGCATCAACCTCTGACACATCATCCATACCAGCTACCCACATACCAACCACTAATCCCTTGGAAGGTGTTTTTCAATGCCTCACTCTGGGGGAGTACTACCTATATAGTGTCAACACATTCCTTACTCTGCACGAGTATGGAAGCCTTCACCAACACCCTCGCTATGATCACCGTATAGGAGAACACCTCCTTTATGGTCCTCCTCATCTTCATACTAGTCTCACCTATGGGGGACTTGATACTACCACTTACACACCTGAACCACCATCACAACCCCACCCATTTTTCGCTGACTTCCAATCACTTACCAATCACCGTTTTTCGCCCACACCTTCCTGCACCACTGTGCATGGAAGGGTTTTGGTTTTGGCTTTTACGAGAAAGGCCACCATACCGTTATTCCATGTACCACCCGTAAACATAATGACCGTAGTGGTATCAGCTTCCTTGAACCTCCTACCAAACAGGCCTACATTGAACTCATTACAGACCCTAGCCCTTCTCCACCTTCATCACCACCCTCACTGATGGAGTCGATGGATCCTGAATCTATCCCTCCTAACTTTTTTTTCATAAACACCATTTCCTTGGGGCCTTTGACTTATCAATGTGAAGGCGAGGCCCCTTCCACTCTCCCATTCCTATATCCTGAGATGATTGATGATGACACACCTACCATTAACGTCGTTCAATGTTAGGATGATGAATCCATACTCACCTACCTTGGTGTAGAAGACTCATATATTCATTGGCTGTTACCTTCTGAGATGCAAACCATGTTGAATGAATCAAACTATCGAGATCAACATTCATACTCAGGACGACCCGCACATCCTAAAGATCAGACAATCTTTAGATGTTGTTGAACAGGAAGCCATCACTTCTTTTCTCCAAGATCATAACCATGCTTTCACTTGGTCTTACGCAGACATGCCTAGTATTGACCCCACCATAGTGGTCCATAATATCGTAACCATTCCCGATGCCAAACCTATCAAACAAAAGCTGAGAAAAATGCACCCTCGCATTGCTCTTCTCATCAAAGAAGAACTTTAGCGCCTTCTTTCCATTTCCTTCATCTTACCCATTGATTATCCTCATTGGATTTCTAACATTGTCCCTGTTACTAAAGCAACAGGGGGACTCCACATTTGCATAGAATTCCATGACCTCAACCTCACCTACCCAAAAGATGACTTTCCCTTGCCCTGATATTGATCAACTGGTTGACCTCACTGCTGGTCACGAGATGCTCTCACTCATGGATGGATTCATGGGTTATAACTAAATTTTGCTTGCCCTGAAAGATCAGCACAAGACCGTATTCATTACCCCTTGGGGAACCGTTTGCTATCGAGTCATGCCTTTTGGCCTTAAAAACATTTTGGTGCTACATATCAGCGTGCTATGACTTACATCTTCCATGATATCATGCATCACATATTAGAAGATTACGTGGATGATCTCTTGGCTAAATCTAAATGTCATGCCGAGCACCTCGCCATCCTCAAAACCATATTTGAACTCCTCATTAAATATTGTGTCCTCCTTCAACCTAAAAAGTGCATCTTTATAATTCTCTCAGGAAATATCTTGGGATTTATTATTTCCCTCCATGGTATAGAAGTTGACCCTACTAAAGTCAAGGCCATTCTGGAAATTCCTTTGCCCACTAACCTCAAACAACTCTGTATCCTGCAAGGTAAATTGCAGTCCATTCGCCATTTCATTTCACAATTATCTGATCGGTGTCAACCATTTCATCATCTGCTTAGGAAGGATGTCTCCTTTAAATGGGATGATGACTATCACAAAGATTTTGAGGCCCTAAAACAATACCTTCTCCAACCACCTGTACTCATTCCACCTAAATATGATCAACCTTTTTACCTATACATATCAACTACCGATCATTCCTTGGGAGCCATGCTCGCCCATCATGATGAAAAACATAGGGAGAAGGAGGTTTATTACATAATCCATACTCTTTTGGACAATGAAACCCGATACAACCATCCAGAAAAACTATTTGCTTAGCCTTATTTTTCATTACCACCAAACTCCGCCATTACCTTCTCAACCAAAAAACCTATGTTGTGACCAACACTTGATCCTTTACACTTCATGTACGCCAAACCTTATCAAAATCAGCATGTCGTGTGATGGCTTATGCTTTTAGCTGATCTTGACCTCGAGTTCATTCACCAAAATTCCATTAAGGGCCAGGCTATCACCGACCAACTGGCTGATGCACCTATTTTTGGGGACCAACCTTCTAATTTTGACTTTCCTAATGAATCCATTGCTACCCTTTCCCTGGATGAACCCCCTTACCAAATGACACTGTTCTTCGATGGTTCCAAGTGTCAGTGTGGGGGTGGGGCTGGTGTTATCCTCGTTCCTCTAGATGGAGAACCCATGCCTTTGTCTTTCAAACTAGACTTTGAATGCACCAACAATATTTCCGAGTACGAAGCACTCATACTAGGTCTCCAGACCGCCTTATGCCCTAGATGTCAAATCAATCCACATCTTTGGTGATTCACAATTGGTCATAAACCAAGTCAATAGTATGTACCAATGTCGTAACGAGATACTTCAAAAGTATAAACATCATGTAGACATAATTTTGACCACCTTTGATCGTTACACCCTTCAAACCATCCCATGTTCAACCAACAAATTTGTAGATACCATGGCCTGCTTAGCTTCCCAAATACCCACTTCCCCTACCGATTCCAAAATATTTGTCACCGTACAATGCCTCCATTCACCTTCTTATTTACCTCATGATGTTTACTCAATCAGAAATGACACCCCTGACCCGAGTGACCTTTGGTATAAACAATACTCCGACTACCTTTCCCTCTCCATCTTACCTCCTGATCTCACCTGTAACGGACAATGCACCTTCCTTAAAAAGGTCTCTGCGTTTCATTATCCTAGGGGGACTCCTTTATAAGCTCGGCTTTGATGGTATTATCTTACGATGCCTCACAAGTTTCTGAAATTCCTTATACCATTAAGGAGGTTCATGATGGAATATGTGGAGGTCACTTTAGTGGCCTTGGTGTTGCTAAGCGTATTCTTCACCTAGGCTATTACTGGCTGACCCTTAACCATGATTGTTGCGACTATGTCAAACACTGTGTGAAATGTCAACAACATTCCAACCTTCATCATACACCCAGTCATGCCTTACAGGTCGCTCGTGACCTTTGGCCCTTCTCTCAATGGGGTTTGGATCTTGTCAGAGAAATCAATCCTCATTCTTCCCAATTCCATCAATGGATCATAAATACTACCGAATACTACACAAAATGGGTGGAAGACATACCACTCATCTCCATGAAAGCTAAGAAAATATGTGAGTTCATTAACCATCACATCATTTTCCACTTTGGTGTCCCTCATCGCCTCATCACTGAAAATGGAAAACAATTCAAAAACAAAACATTGCAAAAACTTTGCGACACCTTCGGCATTCAACTTAGTTTCTCATCACCTTATTACCCACAAACCAATGGCCAAGCCAAATCCACTAACAAAACCCTCAACAAAATTCTCATGAAAGTGGTTGACGATACTGGGAAGGATTGGCATACGCACATTCCTTTTTCCCTGTGGGAATACTGTACTAAGTATTCACACTTCCACTAGCAGCCACACCCTTTTCACTAGTCTACAATATAGAGTCTTTTCTACCTCTCGAATTCCTGATCCCCTGACTCCACAT
Source organism: Taxus chinensis (assembly GCA_019776745.2). Taxonomy (NCBI): domain Eukaryota; kingdom Viridiplantae; phylum Streptophyta; class Pinopsida; order Cupressales; family Taxaceae; genus Taxus; species Taxus chinensis. Next base: position 488,427,647 of record CM034156.1, read on the forward strand.
TTCTCTCCAGGACATGCTCATTGATAATGAATTTCCTTAAGACCACTTGGAAAAGCTAGATTTATTAGACGAACATCTTTTTAACACTCTAGATCACCTTCAATTTTACCAACTAATGTATCATACGTGCACTTATGAAAAACGTGTTCATGAACGAACCTTCCAAGTCAGTGACCTTGTATTGAAATAAAATCAACACGTAACCAAAGCAAAAAAAAGTAAACGGGGAAAATTCACTCGTAATTGGCTTGGACCATACATCGTAACTCATACCTATGGATCGGGTGCTTATTGTTTTTCATCACTTGAGGGTAAACCCGAACCTGAACCCCTTAACGCATTGCATCTTCGACCATTCTATTGTTGACTCATTTTCCTACCTCAACCTTTATATCTTTATAGGCTCGTCCCTTGAGTGCTATCTAATCCATACACCTCCCTAATTATTAAACAAGAATCGTGTGAGTACCCGTCACGTGTTATCTTCTCTTGTATATGTGTACCACAGCACTACACATAGCATGATTCTCATGGATACTTTACGTCTACCTTTAGATGAGATCCCATGGTCATTCAACCCTTCCTTTTGAAGATAGATTCCTATCCTTCAACTTGGTCTTGTCCATGATTTCACATACCTCCAATGGGACCAAACTCCTTGAGTCAAAATTATAATAAAAAATATGACTCCCTCAAAAGGACATCTTCCTCTCGACCAAATTACTAGTATAAATAGACTTCTCCCTCGAAATAAAGCATGTGAAGCTTTAAAATAAAAATAAAAAAATGAGAGATATCGAAGCTTCCCACATTGATCAGCTTCACAAAGACCTCAAGGAGTACCATATTATTTATCCCATATAGAATTCCCACATTGATCAGTCTATCACAACAAAAATACTTTTTAGTTATGGACTTTCCCATTGTGACCTCAGACCTCTTACCCAAAAGACCTGTCACTCCAAACATATACAATAAACTACCTTTCACCCACCTTACCATTTCCACTCTCATTTCCTAAATCACCTCAAGGGACATCTTGGAATTTCGACATTTAGTGATCCTGTGACTACTTTCATTGTAGAACAGTTAATCATGTAATGCCTTTCCAATCTTGTGTTCATCACCCCCTTCACGTTATGATCTACTTGGTATGATCCTACTGAATCAGGGGGCTTTATCACCTCCCTCTTATCTTTTAACCATATTTGTTTACATTATGATTACCTTACATAGGACTTGGTTATCGATGCTTACCTTTGGGGTAATACCCCCATTTCACCATAATCGCCTTCACCTACATCATTTTATTTATAATCTACCCACACATATTAAAACTAAACCCAAAACATGCCCAAAAACCTACCAGCTCATTCTCATATTTTTCCCTAGCTCATGGGAGAACTACATCGGCTTGAGGTCCCTTTTCACTGGGACTATGTAGGAAACACCCTGAGGGTATGGGGCCCTTGGAGGTTAGCTTGGCCACTCCTTACCCTAATCAATTCATCAACCATGCCTAACTCATCATTTCCCCACACTTCACTTAGTTCCGTATTTCTAATAAAAATAGAAATTAAGCCACATATATAACAATTTATTTACCATTTTATACATTTGTTACACTTACAATCATTCTACATAGATTATACAACATTTCACATATGACCCATAATATCATTCATTACAAACCAAAATGAATATGGCCTACCAAACCTGACTCAACCATGCCCATAACATAACTTATCCATGCCTAAACCAAACCTGACTCATCCATGCCTATAACTTGACTCAATCCATGCCTAAAAACCTGAATCAATCCTTGCCTAAAACCTAACTCAATCCATGCCTATAACCTGACTCAATCCATGCCTAATAACTTAACTCAATCCATGCCTATAACCTAACTTGATCTATAACCTGACTCTATCCATGCCTATAACTTGACTCAATCCATGCCTAAAAACCTAACTCAATCCATGCCTATAACCTAACTTGATCTATAACCTGACTCGATCCATGCCTAAACCAACCTGACTCCATCATTCCTAACTCACCTACTTTCCATCCATATCAAAGTAACAAATCCATATCTCATCTAACACAAGCCATAAAACCAATATCTCATAAACATATTAACACATCACCACATACCATAATCTCATCATATAAATCAATTAATGTGTATCTCAAAATACATGCCTATCTCATCATAACCATCATCTCCAAAATGTTGGTACACAAGCTGATATACAATACAAAATGTCATCGGCATGTAGGCAAGTCTCATATATACACAAAGATTGAATGAATCAATACAAAAAATCTTCTGCACGCAGGTCGGTATATGCTCACAATATATAAAAAAATCACTCGTACATCCTCACTATATTCGGCATGCATGCCAGTATGTGATCAAAATACAACTAACTTCGACATAAAGGCCGACATATATAAACATAGAACTACTACTATACATAAAAAATTAGGGTGGCTACATATCAGACATCTCACCGGATGTCCTCCAGATCTATGTCCCCTGCAACCTCAACCTCCTATCCCCCTGCTAGCACATCACCTTGCTATGGTTTTCGTGCACTGATGGCCTCACCTTGATTAGGCCACGGAGCTCGCTGCCCTCATGTTCTCTCCACATTATGCGTGTGGGATCTCGTCCTCTCACTGGAGGCATGTTGTGCCTTGTACTCTCCATATGAGATAAATTCTATCCCGGCTGCCATGATCTAGTCTTGATAGTATCGCACCTCACCTAGGGCATCCTATAACCTAGATATAGGCATGATCTGTGGTGGTCCCATAGGTCTCATCCCCTGTATCTACCCTGTACCAACCTATGAACTGGGACCATCTCCCTGCGCTTGTGGTGGTGGCCCTTGCCCCTGTGCATGTGATGGTGCCCACTACCCCTGTGCCTATATTTAGGCCTGTAAGACCCCAATTTGTGCCTGGGCTATGGCCAAATGACCCTGTAATCCTACCACCTAAGCCTGTAGGGATGCCACCTGACCATCTCTATCCCCATCTCCTCAATCTCCTCCACCTTCTCCCTCTGCCATCTGGGCCTGAAAAATAGCCACCTGTACCCATAGCTCTACTACCTCTGGCTCTAACCCCTCCAGTTGTGTCTTTAATATACCTATTTACATGATCAGTGTCACTACCTTACCCTGTAGGGCATCTCTCTACACTTTCATGGTAGCTAAATCTAGCTTCCATGGTCTAGGTGGTATGGCTTGTAACTGAGCCACCCACCACTACCTGTACCTATCTATACATTTGGCGTCATCAATCCGCTGATCCACTGGCTGCTCCTCCTCTCTTGTAGGCACTATAGGCTATGGTAGAGGGAGAGGCATATCCACATCATCTCTCTGATACTGTGGGAAGGGTAGAGGAATATCTTGTATGAGCCTAAATTGCCATTAGACCCTGTTGATTGGGATCATATCATCCTCCCTGGCACGACAACCTTGAATCTACCTCTCTAGCTGAAGCTCAGCTAGCTCCTCATACATGTGCCTATATGAGGGGAATCCTACATATGGTCTCCAGATAATGTCCACTCCAGACAACCCCTCCAACAACTACCAAAAATGGGCCACATCATATGTTGGCCTATTTGACCTCCACTCTTCTGCAACTGGCACCCATCTCCTATATCCTAACCACACAAATCTCAGTGATAATGCATCTTCTTGGGGAATCCCTATCAGTCGAACACAGACTATGTGCTCGTAGGCCCAACAGTGCAGTATAAATGTACAACACAAGCTAAACCTGCGCAGCCGCCCGTACGCCCATAACTCCCTTTAAAGATACACCAAGAATGTTGGTGCCTAGGTGAAACGTGTCTCATGTACCATCATATCATGGAGCACCCCCATCAGTGTTCAGGGAAAGCATCCACCCTCTACATCAGGCAGTGTATAACAACACACTGCCTCCATCAATAAAACTACTAGCCTCGTCTCATTCAGACGAGCTAGGTACATATCACCATAACTCAAACTGGTGCTATGGAAGCTCAGCTCCATCGCCCCCTCACCAAATATTGTCCTGATCAGCTCCTCTGAGGCCTTAGAGATGATAAAATAAACCTGAGCCCCCAATATGGGTAACCTCAGAATCTGGAACACGTCCTCCAGGGTGATGGTCATCTCACTCGTCGGAAGGTGGAACATGTTGGTTGCGGAGTCCCATCTATCGATGAGTGTGACCATCAAACTAGGCTGCCAAATAACATGTTGGTAGTGCCGAATACCACTCAAGCCCACTAACTCCATGTGTTGCAGCTCCAACAAGCTTGCTAGGACACACACTATCACCAATAGTGGTGGAACCCTATCTTGCATATGTAACTGTGATCGACCCTGCATCCAATCCATAACACAACATTAATCTACCTTTACCATGAGCTTATTCATCACTTATCATTACCCACCATCCTGTTTTTACCTTACCAATCCCAACCACCTAGCCTACACCATTTTTTGGACTCTTTTGCTTAAAATCCTGAGTGGTGCCAGTTCCTCCTAACCGACCCCGGTCACCCTTCAATCAACATCGGTCACCTATTTGGTGACCGATACCGGTTCACTTTGACCGACAACGGTTACCACATAACCGACATCGATCATCTTTTAGGTGACCGATCCTAGTTTTACCCGACTAATGCTAACCAAGCCTGACTGACGCTGGTCACTGTCACAAAAAAATCCATGACTTCCCAAACCCCTCTTTTTTGTAAACCCTCCCACTTATCCCTTTTACCCCACCTACACTGACCTACATTACCCCAAAACCCCTACCCACCCCACCTATCCAATTTCATACCCCTCCACCCCTCTTTTTTTCCCATTTTTCCCCCCCATACCTAATTTAACTTCTTTCCCACCCACAAAATACAAAAACCCACCCAAATCCAAAAATAAACAACCCTTACTCCCTCTACTCTATCTAATTAACATTAAAGAGTTAGGCACTTACCTCGTTGCACTGCCACTGTCTTAGTGACACATCTAGCCTCTATGATGGTGGTCCACCTAATCCCTCTCCCGCCTCTACCATCACCAAAAATCTACCTGCACCCTCAAACCAATCGAATTCCTTTCTTAGATCTCATGGACCCTCTACTACCCAACCCAACCATCGTCAACTCACTCTACCAGCTCACTATCCCATTTCCTCCTGATGCTTTTCTCATGTTTCTCTCTTTCTTGTCTTTTCTTCACTTTGAAAATCACAAATGAATAATCCAAACGCGGCTTTTTTGTTTTTATACCAAACCCGACCTAACCAACGTCGGTTCCCCTCGACCACCATAGGTCTCATGTCATACCTAACTGGCACTGGTTTTCCTATACCGATGTCGGTTATCCATGACCACCATCGGTCACCCTTACCTACACATTGCCTTTACTTTGCCCTTTTACCCTACCCTCTACCTTTCTTTTTACCCCATACTTTTACCCAATCCTTTAGCTTACCTTTCGGGACCTCATCACTTCCTCCCTCCATTTTTTCCTCCTTTAGGGACTCCTTATTTTACCCTTACCTTGGTATTACCCGTGCCACGACCTAGATATTTAGACCTGGACCATCGCTAGTGACCTTTGATTTCATGTGTTCTCTATACCTTGTGGCACTGATACTTGTGTTGATTGACCCAATGACCTTACCTAGACTATGGCCATGACCGTTTATCCTGACCCTCCCTTTGGTGTACCGGAACATACCTAAATGTTCCTGTACCTAACCTATGTTGTGTTTCCTGACCTTATCCTATACCTTGGATACCGGATTCACTTCAACCTTGTTTGGATAAACATATTGACCTTAGACGATGTAGAGTTTTCCTGCTCTTCAACCTAGTAGCATACTACAGTTTATACGTGTGCGTGCGTTTGACTGCTGCTATCTTTGACCTTGACCCATTACCTAGATCACCTAAGTAGACCTTTCACCCTTTTTTCCCTGTCCCATTTTCCTTTTCCTCACATTTACCTTTTATCAAACCACTCACCGCTTCAGCCTGCTACCTCATCAGTTCCTGGTTTGAGGGGGGTCACCTTCACCCTCACATGGGGCAACCACATCTTTTTTTTTTTTTGCATCGCTTACCAATACAAGCTACGCAACAAAAAGTGGAAAAATGTAGACACTAAAATTAGGTCACACACCCTGTTGTCCCCCGACATATAAGCACCCTTTATTACATTTACCTAGCCATAACCCCCTTCATCCCACTAATATTAATTTAATTAATTTAATTAAATTAATTCTTTATCCTCACTATATTTGTTATTTAAATATCTTATTTAAATAATATATACACATATAGTTCACTTAGACACCTCACCAAGCTAACTCAACCTAAGACCTATTCTTAGCAAGTACCCATAACTAACTAAGACTTACCCAAACCCTAAAAATAAATGCCTACAGTCCCTCTAACCACATTCCCACATGCTCACAAGAAGCTCCCAATCTAATCCATGTGAAAATGACACGAGATCCAAGAAAATCAGGAGGATCTCTCTAATTTTAGTAAACCTAGGAAATCCTGCCTTGACTGACATTAGTTACCCCTAACTGTTGTCGGATAAGCCAGACCGCCATCAGTTACCCCTTTTGACCCTTAAACTACCTTACTCTCAAGGTTTAAAAATATTGGGAGAAATTTGACGAGCAAGAACAAATCTCAGAGAGATAATGCATCTTCAGAGAGTAAAATTCTAGAAAAAAACTCACATCCAAGGAAGGAGATTGAGCATCTTCTCCTGCACAGCCAGCCCAACAACGATCTGATCTATCCAAGAAAAGAGGAGTGTGCATGCAGCCCATGCAAAAGATTTTCTTCAGTTAGTGATCACTTGCAGCCTTCAAACCCATCATTAACACCTCCATCCTTCACACACAGACCTTTAGGAACGAAATCCAAGTAAGTATAACGTCATACTTCTCTGGTTTATTTTGTTACATCATTATTTATCTTGCTCCCTATTGACCTTCTCCACGATTTTCACCTCCATAAACCCATTGGAACCTCACAAAAACCTATTCCAATCACCCAATACCTCATCTCAACCAACCAAAATCCATTGTGCAATCACAAATGAGACTAAAACCCTGTTCTGTGACATTTCCAGATCTCACAGTAACTGGCACTGGTTATACCTAACCGTTTTTGGTCACCCTTGACTGACGTTGGTCTCTGTGTTTACCCACAAAATCTTATACAGAGACCTACCCACCTAATTTTACTTCACCCTCACTCACTTGTGACCTACCTGAGACCTTTATCAGACTTGCAGAACCCATAACCAACCACTTGACCTGTGGATTCTATTCTAGCTTAGCCTGTTAGATCAGATCTATTTTCTTATTGTGTTTTTAAGTGAGATACCTAAATCATTTTCAAATAACAATAGGATTTACTTTGTTTATAGCATTAATTTGTTTAAAATAGTGGATTGATAACCATCTAGGAAGTATCATACTTCCCGGATCTAGCTCACGCCAGGCAGTTCACTGCCCATATTGTTTAATTCCTTCTGGTGGTTTTGTTTTCATTACAGGTAGTTCTTCCTAGCCAAAAGGAAGCTCTCACTGTCAGTTGTGGATTCAGAATTCATACGCGTGCAACAACCCATCAACTAACATTTGAACAGGTATTCCTCCTATGCCCGTTACCCTATCTGTTTTATCAACAATTAAAAGAAACGATCTAAGAAAAAGGTGAAACAGTTCCTTGTGAGGAGGTGAATCTAACAAAGGAGAAATGAGATTTACGTGCCTCAAGTGTGCCAATGAATAATTCTCATATGTGAGTGGTGTAATTGTGGTATTATGTGCCATAGAAACTTTGGAAGGAGAGCGAGGTGGACTAGATCCACAAGAATTAGTGTGTGATGGGATAGGTTTATGAGGAGGATTTGAAGAGTGAGAGTTGTGAGAGATGAAATATTCACTACGAGACCTATGAAGAATATTGGGAGGTTGATATCCACTAGATGTAACATGTGTGCAAGGACACTTGTTATAAGACTTAAAAGGGCTACAACCACTAGATATAACATGTGTGTTAAAAGGCCTATTAGGAGACTTAGGAGGGATACATCTGCTAGAAATCACATGTATGTGAGAAGGCCTATTAGGAGACTTAGGAGGGATACATCTGCTAGAAATCACATGTATGTGAGAAGGCCTATTAGAAGACCTATGAGAATGAATTATAGTAGCATGAAGAGATATCATGGTAATACGATACTTAGAAGGAATTCCTTGAATTATGCCAATTTGTTGTCGATGAATGAACTTAACATTGGTGTAAAGTAGATAGGAAACACGTAAGAGTGCTTAACTAAGGAAGACATAAACACATTTCACCTGAGCTAAGAGTGGAAGAAATGAGGAATGGGACTTGAGTAGTAACATAACCAACAATGATGGGGAGAACAATATGCCCATAAGAAAAATTAAAATTGTGTGCAATGTACTTCCTAGAATAACCAAGGGAGTAAAACAACTTAAAATTGCATAGATTATCCTTATTACATGGATCATCCAAAACACTATGGATAGAAACTTGATTGATAAATGCACATATTTATAGAGTATCTGAAATAAGAGAATTATCGAAATTAAAGTCATAAAAAGTAATAAACTATTTAGAAAGCGGTGTAAGGACAACAATTCCAATTTTTGCATCTAGTGGGTAAATCTAAATACATGCTAAATCTAAATTATATACCAACGGAGATATATATGCAATAAAATATAGATTTGACACAAGCAAGTAATCTTGAAAAATATGAAACCCTAGTTACAAGAGAGGGGATACAATACTTAGTTGATTCACAATAATCTTGAAGGTCTACCAAGATGGAAAAATGTTGGAATAGAAAGGTAACCTATCGCAACCAAGCCCACAAAATTGTGGGAGCATTGGAAATGTTGGGACTAGGGTGCCTAGAAATGGTCAAGGGCACCTAGGGCTTAGAAGACCTCCTCTGGGCACTTGTGTCTGCTCAAAACCTCAGAAAACTAGTTTTGTAGGGTCATGAGATGTTTGTTGGATGTCACCTTTAGTCACCTGTACTTCACTGAAAGATCGTCAAGTTTTCCTGAAACTTGCAAATTGAAAGAGCACCTGTAAAACCCCATAACACCCCCATTTAAGAACATTAGAACAAGTAATTTTTTTTTTTTTTAACGCTTCCTAGTTCTAAATACATAATTTAGAACTCACAAATCAAAACCACCATTCTTATAATAGATAACCATATGCAGCTGTAATGACTCGAAGTACCTCTGATCTATTCATTCCATGACTCGGTAATCCACCGATCTATTCATGAGTATCAAAGAGTTGGCATTTTTATTTTAACACATCACTCTTGTGGTTCTCTTCCCTAATCCAAGATTCAGAATGCTCTGTCCAAGGAACCTATTTGAATAATTGTTACCATTATTCATCGGCATCTCATCCCTTAGACTAGGTGACATAGGACAACGCAATCAACAACTTGCGATACTTTGGCCAAAGATTTGAAACATACTGCTTATGTCTCATATTCCTTGACAGCATACTTGTCATTCTGGAATATGTCCTTCACCCCATTCCTATGTTATGTAGAATGTCTTATACTGACTTCTGTCAGTCTCTCCTGCCCCAATTTATTCACTCAAGAATGGATTAGTAATATGACAGTGTTATAGGGATGCTCCCGAGGGCTAGGGATACGCTGGCATAATGGGTCAACCCTAGTTAACCCAGTGTGTCAAGATACCCCGAGTCTCCTGGGGCAGCCTTATAACATAACCACGTTCCTAATCAGTCCCAGAGTAAATCTTGCTCGAGTTTAAGGTGTAAATCTTAACGATCAATGCAAAGGGTGTCGCCATAAGTCACCTGTATTGATGTATCTTTGAGAAGATCCTAATCTTCTCGAAGGTACAACCCTGCAGTTGACTTGTGCCATCAACCTTCAAATCCGCCTCGAAAAGATATACTTATATATAAGTGTTACATATGTTGAGTTAAAGTTATACTTTAAGACGCTCCTTTTAGGGTAGTATTTTCCCAACCCCTGGGTTCCTCACCTTAGTATTACCTTTCTCAATAAAACCCATTACACAAAGAGAAGTTATTAAGACTTGAGGTCCCAACAACGAGTTCAGAGAAAAACATAAATCTAAATCAACGAAACTGGACAATAACCCTTAATCTTCACATGAGATTGCTAACCAAACCCTTTTTGGTTTATATCAGATCTCATAGCTGAAATATATCTTACTTATTAGTATTTAGATATAGTGATTAAAAATCCAATTAAACGTTGTCTTGACTTAGATCAAGACTAGGAAGTAATAATTTATTCAGCTCGTTTAGCTTCTTGTTGAGGTTTATTTTAACCTTGGCTTCTCGAAAGACAGTGATCTAAATTCCAATTTAGCTTTAGATAGAACATTATAGAACTACTAAACAATCATAAGTATTCAGTCACATAACCTTGCAAAGCTTACTTAGATAATCACAAATGTCTCCAAGTTATACAATAATAACAATGCTCTTAAAATCATTCGAACCAGAGAAGATCAATCCATCAAGATACGAATGCAAACACATAAGTAACAAATACCTCATTTCATTCATTTCAAAGCTAATCAAATACATTTTATGCATTCAACATATTTGATACAATACTCAACAGCAAAAGAACATCTTTCTTCAAGTAGTACATTTAGAGAATCAAGTTGAAATTCATCATAAAACCAAATTAAACAATCTGAACATCATATTAGATCTGCGTGCCTTTACCACTTACGGCAACCATCTGCAAAAATTGTCAACATGGGTCAGTTTGGTGAACTGAGCATGATAAGCACTAATTCTTAAAAAAATTGCAATCCACCAATTGTTTTCATTAAACAACCTGTTTAAATGAAATCATTTCTTCACATTCTAAACTTAAATCAGGCTATTCATCCTATATGTTAGAGACTAAGAACATATGAATACAACCATTCTTAAGATAGCAAAACTCCTACAAGATTGGTTCTACAATTTCTCAATGGCAGTTAAAACAGTCAACAATCTCACAGTCTTAATTCTTTTATCATCGTAACACATTTCAATGGTATTGACAAGTATACGTATTTATACAGCAGCACACATTTTATACCAGTCTCTCCATACAATACCTCAGTTTATTCTTGTTATGCCCTTACCATAGAGATCGCAAAAGGATGCAAGAAGAAAGCACACAAGGTTTCTTGACTAGGAGAGAGAGAATTTTCCCTTCAACCTATTTATACATCAACATATAAATTACAGTCTAGAAGAAGAAACAGAGTCCATCAGAATCCTAAGTCAATAACATTCTGAACTGTACCGATTCCTTTATATTAATGCAAATACATTTACGCATGCAACTAAACAGTCAAAATTACAAGAATAGCTACAGTTCCATCTGATTCCAAATATAAAAGTCACCTGTAGCTACTAAATGATTCAAGAGTTCATGCAACAAGCATTAATAAATAATCCAACTCCAATAGGCTCAACAAAACTTTCCATATTATTCAACAAACATGAAAAATATCCAACGCCATCGCCTGTCATGGCACAGCTAGTAACTCTTTACCTTGGTCAAGCACAAGACTAGATAACACAATAACAGAAGAGCTAACCATGTGCAAACACATTGACATTCCCACTGAGTCGAAACACTCAGCAACATACACAGCTTCATTCAACTAATCAAATCCCTACGATTATACAGCAAGGATATAAATTAGAAGCCGATTTCGAGAAGAATAATCACAACAAGGTCTTCACAGAAGCCGAATTCCCTATCAATAATTTTCCTCAAAGTTTCATCGAGCTACTACGAAATATAACACAACAATATTAAGAAAGAGTCAAAACGATATGCATGCTCAGCGAAGACTCAAATCAAGAAACGAGCTAACACGCAGCATATCATGGACTCCAACAGTGTCAATTCCAACCAGTACTTATAACCAAGGTTTCGATTGAAGTTGAATTCATACGACAACAATTCAAGAATCCTAAAAGTACTCACAGAAAAAATTCTACAGAAGTTAAAACATAAATTACATTTCAAGGACTCCATCGAAGTCAATAACATTTAGTATTCTTAACAAAACAACAACATTCATAACCAAGCTTAGACAGAAGTTTGAAATACGAGATACATTTCAAGGACTCTCACTGAGTCAATACCAACCGTATTCACAACTGAGCTTACACAGAAGTAGAAACACTAGTTACATTTCAAGAACTTCAACAGACTCAAAACTAATGAGTATCCACAACAAGCTTCCACAGAAGTCAATAACAAACCACCCATTTCAAGGATTCCAATAGTATGCACTATGAAACTACTACAGAAGCTAAAAACATACTATACATTACATGGATTCCAACAGAATTCTCAACAAAACTTCTTACCGAAGTCGAAACATTAATAACGTTTCAAGGACTCGAAAGGAGTCGAACCCATGTAGTATTCTCAATTAACCTATACAGAAGTCGCAACATACTATCCATTTCAAGGATTCCAACAGAATTCACAACAAATCTTCTACAGAAGTCAAAAAATACTATCTATTGTAAGGGTTCCAATAGTATCAATAACATATAGTATTCACGGCTGAACTTCTACAGAAGCCAAAACATACTATCATTTAAAGAATTCCAACAGCAACAATAACATATAGTACTCACGACCAAACTTCTACAGAAGTCGAAATATACTATACATTTTAAGAATTCCAACAGTATCAGTTTCAACAAGTGAAAACAGCAAGGCTTCGACTGAAGTCGATATCAAACAAGAAAACATTTCATGGACTCCAACAGAGTCAGTTTCATACATTATCCTTGCAAGCATTTCATTGGAATCTACCAAAATGCAAAACACAGCAAGATAATTCATACATTGCTACCATTAAAACCAACTGAACCAAAAATCATCTGAACAGAGTTGTTCTAATGAAATCATTTGAAGGAAAGCAAGATTTTTAAAAGTTAGGGCCTAACATGTCTGGTAATGTCGCTTAAAAATCCGAAGAAGACCTCTAAATGAGCTCGAGCCTTCTCCTCTTCTTCCACGTTAGATTCAACAACAATAATTTGTTATTTCCATGCCTTATAAACTTTCCTCGACAGAGAAAAGAGCTAGTTATTCTCATAGTTGCCATGCAACACCAAGTAGACTGGTTCAAAGAACCAGTGATCAAACAGAGAGAAAACCGGAGCGTATGGAAAACCAAACAACCAACTAGTTTTCCATTTTGCATGCCTTCTTGAGAAATCCGTGCTCAGGAACTGAGTTCATTAATTGCATTAACTCCAAAATTCCCACTCAATCTCCATTGCCACTGACTGCCATAGTTGGCAATGGACAAATGCAAACCAAAGTTCATTTCCAGATTTGGTGACTCTGCCACGTCGGTCTCGTTGGCCATTTGAAATCTCCACTAAATCCCTTGTCCTTCATGCGTATCCCCTTCATTTAATGCCATAGAAACTACCACCCATGGCTCGCACCCCTTCATAGGTCCCCCTTCATCCATGGTCATTAGTTAGGTTAGAAACATAGGTTAGATCTTAAGGTGATACTTAGTCTAACTTCCTTAGTGCTAGGTCACTAACCTTAGAAACATTTAGCTTATAGTTTAGGGCTAGGTTAGATTAGCACTAATCCAAACCATAGGTTATAGTTTAGGTTTAGGTTATTAACCTTAATAAATCCAGTCTAGGTCTAACAAATAGAATCGTTCAGTATAAGAACCAACAGATATACATTCCCAAAATGGATTCAATCCACCATTGATAATAAGCTAGCAATATGTATACCAGAATTTATTACCTGGCTCAAGGTCTAGACCTTCCTGATATTACGATATCGGGAACCAATTCATATAACAAGATCAGCTTGAGTTAACTCCTGAATTGCTCATTCCACACATTCAGACCTTACAACCTTCGTAAGGTCTATAATTTTTGGTTCATCCAGAATAAACTTAAAACATCTCTTGGATCAATGCAACTGATTCAAGGCTGAGTCATAAAGATGGGTAAATCCACAATTCACCCCGAAATCAGATTAAACTCAGGTGCTAAAAATGAAAGAAATAAAAGAGTCCAAGCATATCCTAACTCAGTCAAAGATCTTCAAGAGCAAAGAAGATACAATCCATATCAAGCATGACTTCACAATCAAAGGAACACATCCTTTTTACAGAAGAAATCATATATCAACACTTGAATGCTCAGGAGGAAGTAACAATAGTTCAGAGTGTTACATGTTTGTTGGATGTCACCTTTAGTCACCTGTACTTCACTGAAAGATCGTCGAGTTTTCCTGAAACCTGCAAATTGAAAGAGCACCTGTAAAACCCCATAACACATCAAACCCTAAAAATAAAAATATGCAAGTGGGGATTTAGATTGACCCCAGTGGTCACCTGACTGAGTTAACTTACAATTCGGTCACTTTACTACATTTCAAAATCCATTTAGTTTTGTGTGTATGTAGAATCATGCCCTAGGTGGCACTTGTGCAAGATGCACTGAGTAGTGAGAAATAACTAGATGTAGAGAATATAAGTATATGTGTGCATGAAAAAATTAACTTCGCCTCCTATGAAGTGTATGCAGAAGAATACAATCCCTTGTCCCTTGGATGGATGCTAGATAGATGCTTTGATGCTCTTGTTATGGCCTTTGGATGCAACCTTAGGTGGTGATAATAGATGCTTAGTGCTTGGTCCTTTATTATGATCACATAGCTTTGTATTTATATGATTCCCTTGTTTTAATTCTATAATTAACCACTAAAAGGATTACTAGTAAGAAATAAATATGCCCAACAGCTAGAAATGACCCAAAATATGCGAGCAAGATACAAAGAGGTTGGAGTGCCCAGAGGGGATGGGGGTGCCTGGGTGCTGGTGTCCAGACTCAAAAAAACTGAAGCGTCGAAAGTCAGACTGAGAAAGAAGGTGTGTAAGACCAAGAAGGAAAACATAAAGTAAGCAAAGAGGCCAAAGAGAATGATTAATTAATACTTTTCTCGCTTAGGAATCATATGAATAGTGGTATGTGATCAAGACTAAAAATATATCCAAAGTGTGTTATTTAGTGTCTACATTCTCCCCCACTTTATGTTATTGAGAAAATTATCAATTACATAAAGTAGATAAGAGATGCGTACCTAATAACCATGTATATCGATGGTAAAAAGTGTGTTGAGGAGATAAGAAAAAGTGTTGAGTGATAAAAAGTGAAGCATGGAAGCTAGAGAAGAGGAAGTGAAAAATGATCTTGGGCCCTAGGGGCGAAAGCATATATGTGAATAAGAGATTCAAAACTTAGCACAGGGCATGAGGCATGAGGCAACGTCTGAAGAAGAGATTCTGAATTTGATAGGAAGGAGAGCTGAATTTGGTCTCCCTCTAAATGTTGAACTGGAAAAATATGGAGGCTGGAAAAAATTTTGAAGTGCAGAGAAGTTTAAAATATGGAAAAGTGAGAGGTATGGAATAAAATATTGAAATTCTATGGAATGTTGAAAGGCAAAGAATTGGTAGATAAAGGCTTCAAGGATTTGGTAATTAATGTGCTCGATGAAGCCTTGTAATTGTGCAATGGGCATTTCTTACACACATCTCCATCTATAATGTGGCGAGTTTGTATTATCGGATGGCTATTAATTGATTAATAGTATACTAACATTCAACCACACAAAGCGATTGGAAAATGTGGTTTGTGTCAGTCATACAAGGAAAAATATGTGTTCTGAATTTTGTTTCAAAATACTCTTACAAGGAAGTTAACATATGCCTTTAAAATACAATTATGAAATAGTTTTTCACTATCAAAGACGGGAAATAATATTTTAAGGCTTATGTGAAATCATTGCGATTGTGGATAACAATTTTCATTGTATTTTTGAGTATAACAAATATCGTCCTTAGAGGATGTAGTCGATAATATCATGTAGATGCCACTCAAGAAAATGATACCAGACAGTCTTGGATGACCGTCCACATTAGCTCCTTGACAATGTTATTTCTCTCCCTTTCAACAAGCTTCTCATACAGACAAAACTTAACCGCATCCCAATGACATTGCAAGATAACACCAAGATAAGTAGTGTGTTAGGTGGATAGCAATCTCTAAATACCTGCAACAACTTATTATAAACTTGTTTATATAAAGTTTAATCTAGAACCATAAATCCTACAATTTCAAATGTGTTAGGATGGAAAGCACAGAGAACAAAAACACAACATTTTTTTAGAATTGTTCAGAGAGATAGAATGGCTTATCTATATTTGCAAGTAGATAGTTGACTGCGTAGTACGTCTCAATTTTTTATGGTGAAGAATTTGTGGGCTTAAACGTCAGAATCCAATGGCATTATGTTTACTGTTATAAAATTATTTAACTTACATTTGTTTAGATATATGTGCTTACGTATTTTAAATTTTTTGCAAACTGAGGGAGAGTCGTTTGCCCGGAAAGCTAACGAACTAATTTTGTTTGCAAAATATGGTGTCCCTCCCCGTTGTGTGTTCTAGGCTACTGCATAGGTTGCCTAGGGTACGAAACACCTTTGCGAGGTTCCATACCTCTTTCATTTTGACATACATGTGATAGAAAGATCCCCACTAGACATTATTGTACCAAAGGTAGTTTCAATAAGGTTAATGTGTACGAATCTAAATCAACAATATTTTACATACAATAGAAAATAAATAAATTAAAAATAAGAAGCAGCTGCCAAAAAACCTCTGGTTTCTTTTCAAATAACAATTTTAGAGGACGGCTAGGCATAAATTTATTTTTTCTCTTAAAGTATTCGTAAATTGTTCTATCTTTTTCGATTATCTAAGAACTTGAATTCAATGCTCATAGATTCGTAAATGAAATTAGAAATAATGATGAAGTTTTGGTGTCAAAATATTTTTAGGAATTATCCATGCAACTTTTAAATGAGATTAAGTAACTTTTAAATAATATTTAATATCTTCACAAATATTATTGTTTACTTCTTATTTAGTGAGTTAAGAAACATTGTCAAATATTTAGCAAGTTACGTAACATTGTCAAAAATTGAGTGAGGTAAGTAACATTATCAGAAAAGCTAAAAAGAAAGAGATTTTGCTATATCCATAAATAGTTTATAGAGCAGAACCGTAACTCTATATTACTAGCTAAATTTACATCCTTATTTGCCCAGTTGCATAGAGGATTTAAGTCCTAGACATGGATAATGTATTTTTATTAGAGGAAGATTTAGTACTGCATCAGATCGTATGGAACATTGTGAAATGTGAAAAATTAATGAAAAATATTGCAAACATAATTGAATGAGGAATAGATTGTTTCATTCAAATGTGTTTTGATAGCATAGAGATGAGAACTCTTTCCATATATTTTATATCACTTTGTTGCAAGTGTGAGCTTTAAACATCACATCCACATCAAAATGTGGAAGAAAGATGAAAATTTGTTCAGATATCTTGAAAACATATTTCTTATTAATTATTGTTATTGCTTCTATTGCATCCACAAGGATAAAAATGGCGATGTCTACCCTCCACTAAAAATGCACCACTAGGGTGCATCGCAACCCATGTTTAAATGGATGGTTGCGATGCACCCTAGTGCTGCATTTTCAGTGGAGGGTAGACAATTCTGATAAAAATAGGGCTTGCAAAAACCACGTCCAAGTCGATGTAATAGTACACCACTTTGACCACCACTTTGACTCGCTATGCTTTGTATGTCAAATTGATTGTAGATGTTGATTTCTTAGCTGCATTGAATGTCATGGATTTTGTCTCTAACAAGATTTACAATCATTGTGTTTATCAATATTACAGTATTTATCAATATTTTCTTTTGTAAAATTGTTTTTATACAATTTATTAAATTCTCATATTATGTTAAAATGATTTCAACCATTAGAACCGTGATAATTATACAGTACCATAGAACCATGGTAACCCTCAACACAAGCTCCTAGGCTCACGTTCTTGTTTTCTTTATAAGTTTTCAAATGCCACGACCAATATTGGAGGGAAAGGAGGAGAGACTATTTTAGTAATTTACAAGTTTTGCAACATGAAGATCAGAGCAAAATAGAAATCAAAACAAAGGGAAAAAATACATGAATTTCTTTAAGAATCCAACTATCGTCTACAAGAAGGATCCCCAAAACACTCAGATTTCCTGAGGCATCACATGACAAGGTATAACATGATCAAATATTGTATATCAGCAGAGTTGTGCATGACTAGCCTTAAGTTAAGCCATCCAGAAAAAAACATTACCGAGTAAACAAAAGTTTTAATTTACAATCAAGCCTTCCATTAGTTTTATCAAACAAATTATCCTAGAAACTAAACAACTGATCTATAAAATCTGCCATGGTCATGAATAAAAAGATCGCAGCCAATCTCCTGGGCACCTGAACATCCTCCTCTATTTTGCCTCAGTTTTTTGCAAACTTTTATCTGATTCCTTCGGTGGAGAGATCAAGTCTTCATCCGAGAAATGAAATAACAAACTATCATGAATAAGAGGCTATCTGGGTAGAATACAGAACATGTGTACAATTTCTTCTGTGCCATCCCCAATAAGATCTCTCACTTTCTGCCTATTAACATTGGGTTCAAAAATTGCAAGATTGACATACAAATTAGAATAAGAAGAATGAAATAAACCACACCTTGCAATGGAATTGGGAGCATTCCATAGCTTGAGAATTCTATAAACATCCATGGGATGTTAAAAAAATCTGCCATTCTTTTGCCAGCACTCGGAGGCTCCCGCTTCTTTAAAACCTTTTGAAAACATAAATCAAATAAGTTGTAGAGAACAATAAAATTTAGATGTATAAATTATCAATCAATGTAAACACACACAAGATTTATTATCAATCTAAACTTCCCCCAAAAATTACATTTACAAGAAGACCACTTTTAACTTACCATTTATGAATTTTTTTTCCTAAAAAATATCAGGACATAGCACAGACAACCTAAAAATTTGAGAAAGCCATACAAGAAACAGACAGATTGCATATAGCAAAGAATTTAAAACCAAATATAATCAATTTGTAGCTCTAAAATTAGCAAATGAAACATAAATCGGATGAGGTATATGATGAAGCTTTCACACTCATATAATTTTCAATTTTTTTTTTTCAGAAAACATTTTGCAAGGGCCCAATAGACCATCCTTGATTATAATATGAACAAGTGGTGCATTTGTTACTAAAATGTCAAGTAAAATGTATCCAATACATGAATTATGAAATGTGAATAAAACAACGATTCATCAGTATTATGAAAAAATAGAGTTATGTCTGTTTAATAGCATTGTTAGAGAACATATCCAAAGCCACCTTGAGGAGTTGTCGTTTCCAGACTTCACTACAGTATAAATACATCTCCTTACATTACCACCAGTTAATAACTAGCAATCGCATGTGTACACTGCAATGTGAACACCGAACGGTATATGTTATTTGATTTAGAGGGATAGTTATTACTTTTATAGTTGATGTTATTTAAATTTAAGTTTATTAATATTCATACATTTTAAATTTGTTTGTTTGAACTAAACATGAATACTTAAAATCTGTCATTACTCATTTTGATAACATGCATCCAACCTGATGTGCTCTTTAACAGTTGTGTGGAGAAGCAAAGTAATAATAGATTCACAACAGTCTATAACAACAATGACCAAAACAATATATGAAATTAACAACAATGCATTGCAATAGCACCTGTGATGATACCCTTTCAAAATCATAATTAACTTAAGTAAACGTGTTCAGAAGCATAATCTACTCAGTTCACTTGGTGCTCAGCTCTATACTAATTGCACCTAAAGTACTCTCTATGTGTCCTACACTATCCCAACATCCCTTCTCACACAAAATGGACATATTTTTGTTTGTATCTTGCAGAGTGGGATAACATTGTTGTTGTTGCCATGTGTTGTCTGCCACTGCCAGTGCCATCTTCTGTGCTAAGCTGAGGGCCTTGCTAAGCTAGGTCGATTTGAGGTTATGCTTTATGCGGCTTCTTTTCGCTGGTGAGAAAGGAAAAGGAAAAGAAGAAGAAAAATGTGTTCAACCTTCAGAAGCAAGTAAGGATCTGGAATGATGAAAGAATCCAAGTCTTAAAGAAGCTCAAAAACCTCTTGAGGATCCTCTTCAATCAAAATAAGTTTTGGCATGGATGTTACAACAATAGGTAAAAGAGGGGATAACAATAGCTTCTGCCTCTCAAAAGATGAGAAAATAATGAAGTTAGGATGGTGGGGGTCAAGAATGTGTTTGAAATATTCCAATTTCCTTCTCCTTATATCCAACTCATGATTTACATGGCATTGGTGTTCTTGGATCTCAACACCCCACACAGAGTGAGGAATTTGTTTTGTAATGTGTTTCATTGCTTTTTTATCAATTCAAAAAAATACTTAGATGGAATTTCATATCCAGATCAATCAGATTAAAGAATAAAAAAAAGGAAAAACAAATGCAGTTGTAATGAATTTTAAATCTATCAAGAGGGAAAATTAAAGGAAGTACCTTGGAAGTAACTACAATGCTCAACCCATTCTCTGTCCTAATCCAACACGAGATCAAGTAATTTTTCCCCCTGAGTGTGATAGCCATGGCGAAATTCATCCCATGACACTGCCTCTCTCTACCCATTTGGAGAAACATTAAATCCACAGAAGAACATAGGCTCTGTGTTTGAATCCAGAAAACGTGTTTTGAGTTTGGATGGAATTTAATCTCCAGAGCACTTGCAGTGTCTTCAGGGAAATTCTCTCTACTAGTAACATGTAAAATGCATGTGAATTTGGATTGAATAATAAATCAAATAATGAATTCCCAGCCATAACGGGAAATGGAACTTAAAGAGAGAGACGGTCAGACATGAGTCCTTGTAAATGGATAGGTTAAATGGGTATATCAAAATAAACATGCGCTCCTATCCTCTACAAAAAATCCTCCACTGCTACCTCCACCATAGCCATCACTTCCAGGGCCGGCACCACCGCTTGTATGGCCTCGATGGCATCCATCTTCACATACAAAACGAGGAATATTATACAAAATAGAAATGAAAACAGTACCCTGAACTTTGCAGCAATAGACATAGATATACACAACCCATGTAAAATGAAAAATATACACTTGACAAATAAAACAATGACAAACATCAGTTTCCAAACACTATTAAACCCACGTCAGATATAGATCCAGATCAATCAATTTGAACTTAGTAAAATAAGGAGATAATTTGGGCTTACAGATTTATTTCCATGTGCAGGATTGATTTCACAAATAATGGGGATGGCTATTGCAAAGCTATGACTTTTACATTAAAACCATCCAATCACTGCTAATAGTAACTGTATATAGGGAATCCCTAACTTACTTGGATCAGTTACAGTGTTGAAGGCATATGAGGCGTGGTCTGTAACAGTATTAGGCTCATAGCAAGTCCCGTTGGGCTAGATAGGCTGGCAGTCCGTCTTGCTCTTCTCGCAGGCCCAGTCTAAAGTTTCCTGAAGATGTTTTGCGTCCTCCCCTGCCATAGCCACATAGAACATTCCGCCTGTGGTGTTCCTGTATGATGGAAAAGTGACAAGCAAGCTTGGGAATCTACAAGTAACTCTTCCTCACACCTGACCTCCCGAGGTCGTGCCGAGACAGCCGGTGCGGATGAAATATATGTGGGATGAAGACAAACTAGTTAGGCAATCTAATGTCTTCGACACG
Organism: Taxus chinensis; assembly: GCA_019776745.2. Classification (NCBI taxonomy): domain Eukaryota; kingdom Viridiplantae; phylum Streptophyta; class Pinopsida; order Cupressales; family Taxaceae; genus Taxus; species Taxus chinensis. The sequence goes on from CM034156.1 coordinate 488,449,519, forward strand.
CACTAGTGGAAATTACAAATCTAAGGCAAAGAAAGCCCTCCTAACTTGAACTGGTGTGATAGATCGATCAACAAGGATGACTGCTCGAAGGCTCCAATCAATATCGAGATCTGGCGTGATTCGGTCTATAGGTTGTGGGATACGCAGAAAATGTCCTAGGATAGTTTCGTGTATATCTCCAGATAAGGTCATGAGGCAGATGGTAAATATAATTGACTCTATGGGTGATTCTCTGGCCTAGTCCAGAACTCCTTAGCTTTGTTAGCTGCTATGTCTAACCAGGATAACTGTTCGATGATGATAGGTGGAAGTGGAGTAGATCTAAATACTAGTGTACGTAGGCCAGCATCTATGTCTGATTCACCTATGGATTCATTAGGCTGTGGGATTTGTGGATCACAACCGTAGATTTGTATTTGTTGTAGTCCTGCTATGGTCATGTGTAGAATAAATCCCTAATCCCTAGTATCCAATAGTCATATGCCTTTTCAGCTTCTATATTCATAATCAATAATTGTGCGATCTTCTCAGAATATCTTACAAGCGTTTGTGCAACCTGAATTTTCAAGTTGGTATCTATATCTATGAGAGTGTCTCCTGCATCTAGCTGTGGGACTGAAGGATCACAACCAAAGGTCTTATTTCTTTCAAACCCTTCTAAATTCATGCGGATATGAATCTAGGGTAATCTGTAGTTTGGTTGATTTGACCAAAACGTGTGTGCTTGGTCGTCTTCTATGTTTAACCCGTGCAGTTGGAAACTAATTTGTTGTAAGTTTACCATTGTTTGGAAGACTTGGATCCTAAGATTATGATCTATATCAGTTATGGCTGTGACGAGATTGGGTTGGGGCACGATTGGCTTGAATACGTATTCCCTGGGCTCTCTAGGTCCCGTGATTGTCATACAAAAGCAACAATGTAAATTAATCGTAGCAAAGTGAAATTTAACTACTTTAAGTATATCTATAGCATATATGATTTCTCTATTTTTGTATTTTCTGATGAACTATTCGAATGAATTTAAAAGAGTAACTTTTTAACATATCTAGAATTGACAGCAAAATGACAAATTAAAACAAACAAGATAACCGAGTATAGCTATTTGTCTATGCAACTGTGGATCTATTCTAAATAATGAAATACTTGATCTAGTCTATTTGCAAGACTCTCGATCCTACCTCATGAGTGAGGAATGAATCACAGTCTCTCAGAAACTATCAATCCCCACAGCTTCCCTAACAATATCGAAAGTAAAATTGACTGAAATAAAGTGATTAACTACTCTATTTGATATGTTTCTAATTTAGAACTTTGAAAGTTAGAACCTGGATTCTGCATAACAATGGCGAATCCTATGGTGTGTGTGGCTATCTCCCCTCAGTGTGATCTCCTCATTCTTTCGTGTTCACGTGGATCCAAAAAAGCGTGTAATTCTAGCATCAACATAAATAGATATTGGGACAAAGGCAGCTCAAGATACAAACTGAATACAATGCGAGTAGGAGAGGGATAGTGCAAGAGTATAGAGCTTGGCTTATGTAATTCCTAGTGGGATTTATTGTGAGTCATACAACATAAAACGTCCAGAACCTGAAACTATCCTGTTTAAAGAACAAAACCTGCAACTTTAACGGCTTCCTATTGAAAACGGACTATTCTACTCCAATGGATTGGGTGAAATATCAACAGCATTTGCACAAGATGGATACGTGGCTTACTAACAGTAAAACAATGCTAACTAAGCATGCAATGAAAGAAACTAAGAATTCTAAGCAAAATGAAATACTAATCTATTGCAATGAGAAATTCAGAGGCAAATTTGAGGGGCCATTTGCTTGAGCACAAGCCAACTATTTATAGCATTTGGATTTACTCAAGGTAAAAACCAAATAGAACTCTTAAACTATAAACAATGGCAAAAAACTATTCCAGGGAACCAAAATCATTAATGCAAGCTTATGGCGGTGAAAAAAAGCTGGTGAATCGTTGAATTTTATGTGAGTCGTGTTAAAAGAGCTTTCTAGAAAACACGTAAAGGACCGCCACCCAGGTAGGGCGGTGGTTTCGTCACTGAAGATCAAAAGGCCAAGAAAAGAGGGGAAAAGAGAAAAACAAAGCACGTGGGGGCTAAGCGGGGCATGCGGGATGTTAACACACACTTGGAGAGATTCTCCGGATCTCGAACACCTTGCGAGGAGACCTGTATCATCATTGGGGTACCTGTTACGGTGTTCCGGCAGTACAGTACCTTACAATTTTGGGTACGTACATATTGCCCCCTCGGAGAAGCGTTTTAGCTATGAAGAGGCATAAAACGGTGGGTCCAAGTATGGCGGTCCCGAAATGGGAAATTAGAAGTTATACGTGATACATCCGTGTGTTGAAATGATGTCGTCCTATCAACACTAAAATTTTCCTCCGTAATTTCTATTTCATTAATGTATGTATTAGGAATAGGATGTTGTTAAGTGTAATTAGTAGTAGTGTCTGATAGAAGATAATGACGCCGTCAGTACGGTGCCGCCAACAATGTGGAGTACGGTAACAGTCAAAGTACAATAGGAATGTTGTAAAAAGTAAATATTTGTCATAAGTGGTCCGGTAATGTTAAAATGTCAAAGTTTGGGTAATTAGAGAAGTAGGGTCTACATGATTAGGAATTAGAAATATTATATTGGTAATAAAGGCAAAGAGTGAGGTCATAAATATTTTGTGTATTTTATTTGTAAAAAGTCTAAAAATGTGGAACCCATGTAAAATGATAAGGTTTATCTTATCTTAACAGATAAGCTTACATGTACAGATAAGAGTTAAGGTATGGAATATGATTCGTCAGAGTGGATTTCTTATCCTATCTTAGAGATAAAGTGGATAAGCCTCGAAGTTCTATAAATAGAGAGGCCACCCCACTCATTTGGCATAGAAGGAAGTAGTGAGAAATATTGTAGGAAGTGTGCGAAGGAAGCCATCAGTTTAAAGGTGTGTTGAAGAAGCCATTAAGAGGTGTAATTGTAAAGTTTCTCCCATAGTCTTGGTGAAAGGAAAGTGAAGTCAATAACACTTGAAGTACCTCATGGGTGAGATTGTAACAGTTTCATGTTAATATTATAATTTATTTTGATATTTCAGATTTGTCATCACTCTGTCTTATCATAGTCGATGGTATTCTTGTGTTATGTTGTTGTTTTGTTTCTAGATTACATCCACCAAACTAAAGGCTGTGCATTAGTCAATAATCATAGCACGAGGAGTTCCCGGTGAAGAATTATCATAGTGCCGGATTGGTGATGACATTTTGGTTCCGTTGCCGGGACCATTCCTTGTTGGTGGATTTTCTGGAGAGATATTCCCACTTAGTCATAAATCAATTAGAAGGTAACCTTGTTTTTACTATGCATACTAGTTACCATGGTAAAGTTATTTTTTCCATGAATAGTAGTTACCATGGTAAAGTCACTTTTTACCATGAATAGTATTTACCGCAGTAACTTCACTTTTTACCATGAATAGTGTTTACCACAGTAAAGTCAGTTTTTACCGCAGTAAGTCAAGTTTTACCATAGTTTACCATGGTCATTTCTATTTTACTGTAGAAAGGTGTAAAGTCACTTTCTAGTATAGTGATTCCAATTATTTGTACACATAAGTCTTGTTGATTATACTTGTGAGTTGGTATTTCACGGTGGTTACTTTTGAAAATGGGAAAGATTCCTGTTTTTTCAGCTCAATCTAATGAAGATGCTTCTTCTTTCATTCAAGAGTTTAAACGATCTTGTATTTGTAATGGCCTCATAAGAAGGGAACAATGGACTGAATTTTTTCCTACCTTTTTGGATGGTTCAGCACTTAGGTGGTTTGAAACACTAGGTGATAATGTGAAAAATTCATAGGATTTATTAAACTGAAAGTTTTCTTAAAGAATTTGGTGAACAACAGAAATATGCAGATCTCATGATCGAGATCACAAAGCTATCCCAAGGAGAGAAGGAGAAGATAAGGGATTATCATGCTCGTGTTCTAGAGCTAAGGAGGAAGCTCGATGCCTAGATCCAGAAGGAAGGATTAGCGGATGGATTGATGAATGGCGTGGATAATCTCCTCTGTAAGCACTTCATTCTTGGGATGAAGCCAGAGATCAGACAACGAGTGAAGTATGATCGCCCAGCTACCATTGAACAAGCAAAGGAGATTGCAAGAAGGCAAGAATAAAGCATGGAAGAGGAGCCCAAAGAAATTGTTGCTAAAGTAGAGCCTACACCAGCACCTTTGGTCCAGAATCCACAACCACTCCCGGTGAGCACAAATATTTCTCCTAGTACATCTACTGAGTATGAAGATCTGCTCAAAAAGATGGGTCAGTTAACTATTAATCTTCTTCAAGGAAAGGAATTTAGTTCTCAGGGAGGAGATAGAGGTCCAAAAAGAAATATTTCTGAAGTTGTTTGTTATGGTTGTTATAAAAAGGGTCATTATAAGTATAATTGTCCAGATAGAGCTTCTACATCTGGTAAAGGAGATAATGATAAAGGAAAAGCACCTATGAATTCTTTTGATGTAGTAGATAAGAACAGAAATAATGAAGTAGATGTGTTTGTAACAAAAAGAAATAAAGAAAAAGATAATCAAGATGGAAATGATCCTAAGAAGATGAAAGAAGAAACTAGTAAGAAACCTAGGAGAAGAAAGTTGGGTGTGCATGATTTTCTGATTTCACAGGGGCAAGGACCATACTCCATCTTGGAAGATCTATCCAAAAGGCCTGCAAATATTACATATGGTCAACTCTTGGCTATGTCTTCTGAGAAGAGGTAGGAGTTACGAGGTGGACTCAATGCTCGAAGAAGGAAGGAGGTTGAGGTCCCTGTTTTGGAGGCAGAGGCAGATCCCTATGCTCCACAAGCTGAGGTATTATGTAATGGTATTTCAATTCATGATGTCTTAGTTGATGGAGGTGCTGCAGTTAATGTAATGACCGAGTCTGTAATGAATATGTTGGGTTTAAAAATTGATCGCCCTTCAACACTTATGTTAAGGTCATTAAATAAAGGAAAAACTAAACCAGAAGGTGTAGTTTCAAATGTGGCAATATCTGTTATGGGTGTTGTATGTGTGGTAAACTTTCAGGTGATGAAAAATGGTACTATTGCATACCCAATGCTGCTGGGAAGACCATGGCTAAGGAGAGTTCATGCAAGAAACTACTGGAATGAAGGTTTCATGACACTTGGACGTGGTAGAGAGAGGGTGAAGATAAACGTGATCCCTCGACATCATAAGGCAGAACCTATGGATTCAAGTGATGAAACTGATGATTGGACATCCACTGATTACTCTAGTACCAATGAAGTGGATACTGAAGATGAAGAAAGTGAGGTTGATGTTTCAGTCATGGATATCCTTCCAGTCACACCAACTCATGACCCCATAAAATTATCTGAAGAAGAAGTTGATGATCATCTCCAACAAATAAAGATTGGTGATGCTGTGATGGAGAGTGAGAAGGAATCCCACCTCCATCTCTTTCGAAGGTACATACACCTATTCACTTTTGATTACAAGGAACTCTGTCAAGTAAGTTGGGTAGAACATTATATTGAGCTGGTAGATGGTGCTAAGCCCATAAAGTAAATGCCATATAGAATGAATCCTAATTTTTCCAAGACTGTAAAAGAAGATATAGATAAGTTGCTTGATGCAGGATTCATATTTGCTGTGGAGAATTCAGAATGGGTTTCTCCCATTGTGATCTCAATAAAAAAGAATGGGAAGCTACGCATTTGTGTTGATTACAGGAAGCTCAATAAGGCAACAAAGAAGGATCATTACCCTCGTCCATTTTCAGATCAGATCTTGGATGAAGTAGCTTGCCAGGAGGGCTATAGTTTTGCTAATGGATATAGCGGCTACAACCAAGTTCGTATAGCAGAGAAAGATCAGCTGAAGACCACGTTCACCACTCCTTGGGGAACGTTTGCTTATAGAGTTATGCCTTTTGGGTTGTGTAATGCTCCAGCAACATTCCAGCGTTTGATGAATAGGGTGTTCAAACCCTACATTGGGACCTTCATCAGAGTATTTCTGGATGATTTTTGCATCTATGGGAGCAAGTTGGACCACCTGCACCAAATGGAGACAACATTTCAAAGGTTAGATGAAGCATAAGCCTCATTAAACCCTACAAAGTGTGTCTTTGGATGTTCTAAAGGCATTTTGTTAGGGCATGTTGTATCCAGAGATGGTATTGGTACTAATACTGATAAAGTTTCAAAAATCAAAGATTTACCATTTCCTCTTAATAGAAGTAAGTTGAGATCATTTTTAGGCCATGTGGGTTACTATAGAAGGTTCATCAAGAATTTCTCAAAGATTGCACAGCCACTAACCCAGTTCTTGAAGAAGGATGTTACTTATGAACCAACAAATAAGGCGCATGAAGCTTTTGGACAATTGAAGGAAGCCATGGTGTCTTCACCTGTTTTGAAGAATCCAGATTGGAGCAAGCCATTCATTGTGTACACTGATGCCTCAAATGCAGCACTAGGAAGTACTTTGAGCCAAAAGGATGGAAATAGGAATGAACATCCAATTTACTTTGGGAGCAGACAAATGAGCAGTGCTGAGGTAAATTATACTGTAACTGAAAAAGAGGCTCTGGCTATCATTTTTGCTGTAAAGAAGTTTAGAAATTACTTGCTAGCGAAAAAATTTATAGTTGTAACAGATCATCAGGCTCTAAAATATATTGTAAATAAGCCTAACCCATCAGGGAGGATAGCAAGATGGATAATTTTGCTACAAGAATTTGAATTTGACATTATAGATAGGCCAGGAAAGAAGCATGTCAATGTAGATGCACTCTTTCAAGCCTATGATGGTTTAGGATCATCTTCTGATGATGATGATTTCCCCGATGCAGCATTGTTCTCCCTTGACACAATCCCTAGTGAATACATAGATATTTGGAATTATCTGAATGAATTCAAGTTTCCTGATGGTGCCAATGCAAAGACTAAGAGAAAGATTACTCAAGCCAGTCGTCCATATTCTATTCTGCATGGAGTATTATTTTGAATAGGACCTGATGGACAGTACAAGAGGGTAGTTGGACGTGATCAAGGGAAGGAACTGCTAGAAGAATTCCACAATGGTACATGTGGAGGGCACTTCTCTGGACAACTTACAGCAAGAAGGATCTTGGATGCAGGTTATCACTGGCCCACTCTTTTTAAATATTGTTATAATTATTGTAAGACATGTGATATTTTTCAAACACATGGTAACCGTAAGACTTCATTAGCTCCATTATGTCCTATTCTTCCCCTTGGTCCCTTTGAAAAGTGGGGAATAGACATTGTAGGTCCACTTCCAACTACATCACGCCAAAATAAGTATATTGTAGTTGCCATAGATTACTTAACCAAGTGGGTTGAAGCTAGGCCATTGAAAACAGCTTCCATGGATGAAGTGGCAAGGTTCATGTATGAATGCATTGTCACCAGATTTGGTTGCCCATTAGAAATCGTAACAGATCAAGGAAGCCACTTCATTAATGAGGTGGTAGAAGCCCTAGTCAATAAGTTTTCTATTAAGTACAGGAAGGCAAAAACATACAAGCCAAGCACAAATAGACAGGTGGAATGAACAAATTTTGTGTTGTGTCAAATTCTAGCAAAAGATGCAGCCTTGCAGGTACATAAATGGGATAAAAGGATTCATGTAGCATTGTGGGCATATAGGGCAACATCAAAGTCAGCAACAGGATACTCCCCATTTCAGTTGGCCTATGGCATTGATCCAGTTCTTCCTACTGAGTTTGATATTCCCACTGTGAGAGTTATGAAAAATGAAAGGATGGATGAAAGTGATTCAGTAAAAGAAAGGTTGGTACATCTTCATTTGCTGGAGGAAATGAGAGAAATAGCAAATGATACAAGCCATAAGAAGAAAATGAAGCAGAAGGAATACTTTGATCAAAAGATCCGGTGGTATCCATTTCATGTGAATGACTTGGTTCTAGTATATGATTCCAGATACAAAAAAGAAGACAAAGAAAATTTCTTCCAAAATGGATGGGGCCCTACAAAATAGCAGCTGTGCATGAAAATGGTATATACCAACTGGAGGAATTGGATGGCACTCCCATTACGAAATGGGTCAACCACGACAAGTTGAAGATTTTCCAAGCACCAGAATAGTCTACTCCGAGGACAGAGTAGAAGCTAGGAAGGGGGAAGATGTCGACACTAAAATTTTCCTCCGTAATTTCTATTTCATTAATGTATTAGGAATAGGATGTTGTTAAGTGTAATTAGTAGTAGTGTCTGATAAAAGTGCCAATAATGTGGAGTATGGTAACAGTCAAAGTACAATAGGAATGTTGTAAAAAGTAAATATTTGTCGTAAGTGGTCCGGTAATGTTAAAATGTCAAAGTTTGGGTAATTAGAGAAGTAGGGTCTACATGATTAGGAATTAGAAATATTATATTGGTAATAAAGACAAAGAGTGAGGTCATAAATATTTTGTGTATTTTATTTGTAAAAAGTCTAAAAATGTGGAACCCATGTAAAATGATAAGGTTTATCTTATCTTAACAGATAAGCTTACATGTACAGATAAGAGTTAAGGTATGGAATATGATTTGTCAGAGTGGATTTCTTATCCTATCTTAGAGATAAGGTGGATAAGCCTAGAAGTTCTATAAATAGAGAGGCCACCCCCCTCATTTAGCATAGAAGGAAGTAGTGAGAAATATTGTAGGAAGTGTGCGAAGGAAGCCATCAGTTTAAAGGTGTGTTGAAGAAGCCATTAAGAGGTGTAATTGTAAAGTTTCTCCCATAGTCTTGGTGAAAGGCAAGTGAAGTCAATAACACTTGAAGTACCTCATGGGTGAGATTGTAACAGTTTCATGTTAATATTATAATTTATTTTGATATTTCAGATTTGTCATCATTTTGTCTTATCATAGTCGATGGTGTTCTTGAGTTATGTTGTTGTTTTGTTTCCAGATTACATCCACCAAACTAAAGGTTGTACATTAGTCAATAATCATAGCACGAGGAGTTCCCGGTGAAGAATTATCATAGTGCCGGATTGGTGATGACAGTCCAAAATTCTTTCCACCTACAAAACAAAAAGAGAACTCAAGTGCAGATAGACACAATAATTTGGAAAATAAATGCTAAAATAATAGGAAACGAGAACGTACCATTCATGCGGGGATAAAAACTTACCTTCGTCGGCGCTCCAAACCTGGAAAAAGGCATTTTTAAAACAAGTCAGGTTTGTTATATATATGAAAGTGGGCCCATTTTCCTATTCATTTACACGAGTTGATTTGATTGATTCTGAGCTCTTAAACCCACAGTGATGGTTTCTTGCGCGAGTAGAGTCAAAACGTTCGTGACGGGATAGTGATCATGCCTCCATGAACGGAACATCGACCCGCGATATCACAGGTTAGTTTTCTTCAATTTATCCTTTTTACCCCCTTAATTTTAAAATGCTAAAATCTTTGTTGTGGGGGGGTTATTTTCAAAAATGCTAGGTTTAAAAGGTCCATCTAGGGGGGGGCCTACTGGGTAGGATTTTTTTTAACTAAAACGGTCCTTTTTTTGCGTTTTTAGGCTTTTTAAATTATAAAACCCGCATGGTTTTTCGGAACACGACCACCGCCCTACCCAGGGAGGCGATTACACGACCGCCACCCTTAAGGCGGCGGTTACAAAACCGCCTCTCTGCTCAGGGCGGCGGTTTTGCATAGAATGCCAAAAGAACATCTGTTTGAGATTGTTTTTGCATTTTTAGTATTTCCACGTGTTTTCATGATTTTTCCCATGTTATTCAGATGCTAACTTGCTCTATTTTGTGTGTTTTTGGGTGTATGCAGGCAAGAGAGGAGTATATCTGGTGGAGCCGAGAAAGGGAGTGTGACTAGCTCCCAGGAGTACTAGATGCCTTTTCACAGGATGAGGAGGACACTCTTCAGAGGGCCGGAATACTACGTATCTCATGCGTTCCACATGTTGCACCATCCAGTCACATTCTTTGTGACCTATTCTCCTATTGGGATGCTGATCGGAACACCTTCCGATTACTAGGGGTCCGAGGTGAGTGGACCATCACATTAGAGGATGTTTACCGCATTCTGGGGGTCCCAATCATTACGAGACGTCTGACCCTTGAGACAACAGGCTCACGGGCCCAGATAGCACAGTGGACCACTTACATGAGAGATGTAGTCATCTCCATGGGTTCGAAGAAGGGAGTCAAAGTTCGATCCATTCCTAGTTTACCCATCCCCTTGCTTCGCCAGGCCATTATGGGGATCCTTGCCTCGAGACTGATTAGGGACAAGGGAGGAGACACACTATTATACTGCTGGTCCCCCATCATTACACAGATAGAGGGACATGGCTGGATATATGCCCTGGGGAGCAGATATTCTTGGGACTACCTACCATGATTTATACAGGGTAGTCCGTTTACAGGGGCAGTCCTTGAGCCACCCGACCCTGGTCATGAGTTGGGTTTACGAGCACTTCATTCCTTATGGTAGAGGAGTAGAGGTGACAGATCTCGGAGCTGTGAGGGCAGCTAGATGGATAGATATGTCGGTGCTCTGAGCACCTCATCAGCCGGTTGTTTCTCTGACTACTGCTGACATGTAGGCCACACCATATCAGACCATGGTAGGTATATGGGGCGATGAGGTTCTCACTTTGATCTCTTGCTCCACCATAGGGCAGCTTATTGATAGAGTGGGGTGAGTGGAGATACACGCCTTTGGCCGAGTTCCTCAGTAGTTTGGCCTACCCTACATGGGCATGCTTCCCTCGGTATTGCCAGTATACAGGTCAGTCTGAGAGGCCAGAGGGGGTCCTAGAGGCCGGGGTTGGACAGTTGTTACTCCTGGCATCCCTATTATGGCCAGGAGGGTAGTACGTGCTCGAGGGAGAGCCGGTGCACCTCAGGCACCTTTGATTCGGATTGCCACGGGTCTTACCCATAGCAGTGATGACCCCATTGACATAGACTCCGAGTCTGAGGAGTTTACAGGGGGAGAGACAGAGGAGGAGACTGATCGTGAGTGGCATGATACTCAGGATATCATGCAGGTAGAGAGGGCTGAGCAGAGTGTAGAGAGGGTGACTCTGGTTTCAGAGGAGCCACTCTCCCAGGGCCATGGCATGGAGGATGAGTCCATTGCGGGGCACTACGTTGCTCTAGTCATAGGAGCAGTACCCCAGTCAACGGCAGCATCCATGGCAGGTGCTGACCCTAGAGATCCATCCTAGAGGCCTGGTGATCCGAGTAAGCTACCATCCTTCTCTTTTAATGTTTGTTTTTAATTAGGATTTCCTTATTTGCTATCTCTCCTTTCGTTTTCTCTTTGTATTTTATCTCTTGTTTTGTTTCTAATTTGTTTTCTCTTTTGTTTGCAGAGACCGCCGATGAGTGGCGGGACTTGATTCACAGGGTATGCACCGATACCCTGATGATCCCCATGGAGAGGACCTGCGCAGAGTTATCTGTGGATGCTGGGGAGCCCTTGGCAGCTGGTAGACATACTAACGTCTTTGCCCTAGTTGGCATATGGCCAGGATGGTATCGACTCTCCGCACGGAGCTAGCGGGGTATAGGATAGCCGAGCGCTTGATGAGGAGTCATTCTCGCGGTGAGGCTGCGGCTGCCCCTGAGCTCTTTGTGCACTCAGAGCGCCGGCATAGCCAGAGTCCTAGGCGTGGGTGTGCGCGTTCAGAGGGGTCTCGTAGGGATTGAGAAGCCACTTGGCTCTCCTAGATTTTGTATGATATATTCTTTTGTATATCTTGGGATTTTTGAGTGTTTTGACCATGCTTAGCGCATGATGGCATTGTAAAGAAACTTTGATCATATATATATATATATATATATATAAATTCTTTTTGGATCAAACCCTTGGCATTTATGGCTTTGTTTCCTTTATAGTTTCCTCATGTAAATTATGATGTTATGCTTGTATGCCTTTTAGAATGTATGCAATGGAGAACAAATGATACAAGTGTTTACTTTCTTTATGTATTTCATGATGTTGATATATGGTAATGTAGATACAATGTGATGTTGAATCTCAGTTTCTGTAAGCAATTTTGGATACTTCATATTTGTTTTGGCAAAGTGGTGAAGATAAGCCGGTATGATGAACAGATAAAATTGCCCCTACTCCTAACTCCATGCAACTAGTGAGATGCGAGGGCTCATCACTGAGATTCAGGAAGGGCGCAAGTTATGAAGTGTGTTGAAATGATATTGATGAAAGATAGACAAAGCTTTAGCAGAACCAAATTAGGATACCACAAGCCTACTCCACTCGAGTGACTTCATAGTTTTGGATGCAACTTGCTTTGCGGTTTATCTAGACTTAGATCCGTAGATGGCCACATAGTAGACAAAATCTGGGTTATTAGGCTTTTAACTCTTTTGGAATTTTGAGCATTTGATTCATTTGTTTTTGACTGAAAGCTTCAAGGTTTGAATTGTTTTCTTATGACCTTTTACGTTTGTTTATCAAGAGGACCCCCTACACTTTGCCCGATGCTACTAGTAAGAAGCATGGGTTTATCACCGTGGGTAAGGCATAGGCGAGTAAGGGCATTTCCATCCTTTCCCAACCCTATGTCACTAGTAAGAGACGCAAGCTCATCACCGAAGGTTGGTGGGGTAAGGAAATGTGTAAATTTAAAATTTTCTGTTTGACTTGTTTATTTGAGAAAAATGTCAGTGTGTTCTTATTTCCAAAGAGATATATATACGGGATAGATGTGACACCATGAAGCTTCTAGAACAGACCATAGGCAAGACACCTATCCTAAGAAGAAACCAAAAGTGAGAATAAACCCGCAGATCTTGGCATGGTTACCGTTAAGACCTTGTCATATCTAGCTTTATTTGATGAAATGATTCCAAGAGAGTTTGATGATATCATGGAGATGGAGAAGTATGATTAGAGTGTTTATGCCAACAACATCATGAGTTTGTAATGAATTGCTTTAAGAACAAAATTCCTTGACCACAATTTTTGTACGAAACAAGCGGACAAAATGATCCTAATCTATATGAAGATGCAATGTAGATATAATTATAAATAGTGCTAGTTGCTTACTTGTAGAATCATTTGAGGTGTAGGGAATTGACTGTTTCGCCAAATTCCTCACCTTCCAACGTACATAAGAGGTATGCACCATTTCCATAGTCCTTCATGACTTGGTATGGGCCCAACCATTTGGGCCAGAACTTCTTTCCTTCGCCAGTCTTTTTTTCAATCCGACTGTCTAGCCTTAGAACTAGATCACCTTCATATATGTTGTGTTCATATACTTTCCTGTTATACTACCGGCACATCCGGTCAGCATAGACTCTATGCCGATGTTCAGTATCTAACCTAGCTTCATCTAGGCTTTCTAGTTGGGAAAGACGTGCTTCTCTATAAGCGTCTTCATCCAGGATCCCTTGTAATGAAATGTGGAGACTGGGTATTTCAACCTCAAGCAGGAGAACTGCTTCTACCCTGAATACTAGCGAGAAAGGAGTCACTCATGTTGGTGTTCTTATTGAGGTTCGGTGGGCCCATAAGGCCCGATATAACTTCAAGTGCCAATCTCGTTTGTTTTCTTTCACTGTTTTAAGGAGAATGGCTTTTAACGTTTTGTTCATCGCCTCAGCCTGTCCATTGGCTTGAGGGTAATATAATGAAGCCATATGATGATTTATTTTAAATTTATTGCACAATTTTTGAACTTCTTCATTCTTAAAAGAAGTTCCATTATCTGAGATAATGACTTGCAGGATACCATATCTGCAAATGATTTGGTTTAAGATGAACTTGGCAATTACAGAACCCGGTACAGTAGTAAGAGGCATAGCCTCTACCCACTTGGTAAAATATTCGGTGGCCGTGATTATAAAATTATGGCCATCTGTAGACGAGGGAGAGAATTTCCCTATTAAATCTAGGCCCCACGTAGAAAAGGGCCATGGAGTAGCAATCGGTTGTAGAGCTTGTGCTGGCATGTGGATCTCATGGGAGAACTCTTGGCATTTATGACACCTTCGTACAAACTCTACTGCGTCATGTTCTAGAGTAGGCTAGAAATAACCCATTCGATGTATTTTACGGGCGGTGGCATGGCCGCCGAAGTGGCCTCCACACATTCTACTATGAGATTCATGGATAATCTTCTTAGATTCTTCTGTGTCAACACATATTAGAAGCATTCCATCGAACTCTTTTCGATAGAGCACTTGCTCTATAATGACGTATTTTGCTACAATAATGTGTAACCACCTTCTTTGTTATGGAGTAGCACTTTCTGGATACGTGTGGTCCATGACATAATTAATGATATCAATGTACCAAGGACACTCAGAGATAGGAGGTCTGGTTTCAATGTAGTATACGCACTCATCTAGAAAGTACATATCTACTAGATCACCTCCATCTAATGGGTTATCAGCTAACCAATCCGCGATGATTTGTCCCTTAACGAACTTTTGATTTACAAATGTTAATTCAAATTCTCCCATCAAGGTTATAAAACGTCCAGCCTTCTTAGACAAGGACCCTTGTGTGAGGAAAGTTCGTAAATGGTCCGTTTATACCATGACCCTTGTTTCTTGATTTAACATGTAATGTCTTAAGTGTTTTGTTGCAAAGACTATGGTGAGGCATTCTCATTTTGCTTGTGTGTAACATGTTTCATAGTCGAGCAATGTATGGCTAATGAAATAAATCACACGTTCTCTCTTGTCATCATCTTCTTGAGCTAGCATACAAGCTAGTGAGACATTGGTAGCTCGCAAATATAAAATTAACGGGTGATCTAGCTTAGGTGGCATTAGTGTAGGTGGTGATAACAAGAAACACTTAACTGTGTTGAAAGCTTCATTGCAGTCTTCGGTCCAATCAATGCTATAGTCTTTCTTGAGTAGATTTTTGATTGGATGAATGGTGAAACTTAAGTCTAGGATGAATCTTCAGATTGCACCAAGCTTTCCGAGAAATGACCTGATTCCAGATTCATCCGAAGGTGGGGCCATTTCGAGGACATCCTGGATTTTGGTTGGGTCAACATCAATCCCGCGTGATGATAGAATGTAACCTAGGAGCTTCCCTCCTGTCACACCAAAAACACATTTTTCTAGATTTAGCGTGACTCCGTATTCTATCAGACATGAAAGAATGATGCGAAGTGCTTCCGGATGGTCACAACGCTTCTTGGCCTTAGCCAACAAGTCATCTACGTAGGATTCCATAATTTTATGAATAAGATCATGAAATATATACGCCATAGCTCGCTGGTATGTAGCACCAGCGTTCTTGAGACTGAATGGCATAACAACATAGCAATAGGTTCCCCGAGGAGTTATAAATGTGGTTTTAGCTTGATCTTGTTTAGATATTCTGATTTGATTGTATCCCAAGAATCCATCCATGAGAGACAAAAGTTCAAATCTAGATGTTGCATCAACAATGACATCAATAGATGGCCACAGGAAGTCATCTTTAGGACACGCTTTGTTAATGTCTCGGAAATATATGCAGATGCATATCTTCCCATTCTTTTTGAGAATGGGAACGATATTAGATACCCATTGAGAGTAATCGACTGGTTTGATGAATCCTACTTTGAGGAGCTTTATTACTTCTTCTTTCACCATGAGAGCTACCTTAGGTTTCATTGGTCTCGATTTTTGTTTAATTGGTTTTGCATCTGATTTAGTGATGAGGTTGTGCACCGCAATGTGTGGTGCAACTCCTGTCATTTCCTTATAATTAAATGCAAAAGCCTTTTGATGTTCCTTGAGGATTCAAGTGTGTATTTCTACTTATGATGGAGTTAATGAGGATCCTAGCTTTAAGATCTTTAGTTCATCCTCTGTAATATGATGGAGTTAATGAGGATCCTAGCTTTAAGATCTTTGGTTCATCCTCTGTTCCGATGTTAATATCAATTGTTTCTTCTATCAAAGAGGCATTAACTTCTTCAAACTCAGGTGGGGCTGGAGGTAAATCTAAATTGTCTCCATTCTCGACTGAGTATATGCTGAGTTCCTTTTGTGGGGGAAGCTCTGTCATGGGATTCCTGTAATAGGAAGATGAATACGAGATTAAAGATTAATCTACTGCGTGATGAGAGAGATGTAATGCCGCATAGGCATTTAAGTAATCAAGAGTGGTTGTATCACTATCAGCGTGGTCTAGGATAGCATATTTTTTCTCATCCTTGCTTGTTATCAGAGAATTTGACAGCAATTTTTTTACCAATGGTTCGGTACAAAGGGACACCATGAAATGGGTATCTTGGAATTCATTGTTTGGAGTGAAGTGTGATGCCGAGGTTACTATAGAATCGGTAAGAAGATTTTGTTCTCGTGGGATTGATTCAATTGATATGAAGTCAAACTTTTTGCTTAAATCTAATACAACTGTCTTGTAAAGTTGTAAGTGCTCAGCTTTGGTTTTGTATATCTCAAAGACTTGGTTTGCTAACAATTGTGAGTCTCCTAGCACCTTGATGTTACCAACACCGATTCTCTTAGCTAGGATGAGGCCAAGGAGGAGGGCTTCATACTCAGCGCCATTATTTGTGCATTCAAAATTTAGTTTGAAGGTAAATGGTAGAACTCTTTCCTTGGGAGAAGTAAGGATTATACCTGCTCCAGCTCCATAACGACATCTAGCTCCATCAAAGTGGAGAGTCCAATATTTAGCTAGGAGTATGGATGTTGGGATATTTGTTGTGTTAACATCTTCTACCTCTACCGTACAGAGATCTACTGCTGGGAGAGAACCGACACCTAGGGTGCACCCCATGCCTATAGAATCAAATGGTAGGAACATTGGTAGATCATGTTCTAATAATTCAACAATTTTTGTAGTATTTCCTAATGATACTATTTCTATAGTGTTAGCCACATTTTTGGGGACTGGGGTTGCCTTGGCTAGGCTCATAGTTTCAAGATCTATCGTAGGTACTAACTTTTCTTCTGGTTTCGCATCGGTAGGTTTATTAAGTTGGTTTGTTGGGAGTTCAAACTCCGAGTGCACGCCTAGTATTTTCTTTAAGTCAGCTAAATGTACATCGAATGGTTTTGGATCACCTTTGGCTACGAATATCTTTCCTAAGTGTAAAAATCTTATTTCTTGAAATAGCATAGAAGGGATTGCCTTCATGCGGTGTATCCATCGTCGGCCGAGGATCATATTATAGTTGGTTTCCCAATCTATAATATAAAACTCAGTCAAGATGGTTTTAGGTCCTAAGGTGATAGGTAGTATTATAGTTCCAATGGAAGTGGCTTTAAGGCTGTCATAGCCTCTTAGCGTATTTCAGATTGTGGAACAATTTGTTTCTCCATACTCTAGCTTTTGAAGGAAAGAGAAGGAGACTATGTTGACCGCTGCCCCATCATCTAGCATTACACGCTTTACATAGTTGTTATAAACCCATACTTGTAAATGTAAGGCTGGATCACCTCGGCGTGCGATCTCAACATCTGTCAGCATTTTGTTTATTTTGAATATGAATTCGACATCTTTATCCGCCTACCCTAGAGGATGAACATCAAAGTCTATGTAATTTACCTGTGTTTCAGGAGGTGGGGTGATGTTAACTAAATGACCTACACCTAATGCCTCTAAAAGAGCGGCCCTGTGGGTAGGAGAGTAAAGTCTAAAAATGAAATGTGCGAGAAGGTTTTTGTTAGGTCATTAATTAAATCATAGGAACCCACAGTTTTTGCTACTATTTTTTGGATGTTATATGTTTCTAGCAGGCTGCTTGGAATTAGCTGAGAGGAATAATCTTGTGTCCTTGTTACAGCTTCTATGGGTAGTTCAACGTCCAACTCTACTAAACCGACTATCTTGGGTCGTGGCTGACTTCCTAATTGTGGCACAACTAATGGATTTAGCGAAGTTGAAGCTTCATGATCATTGTTTCCTGTCATTACACTCTTGTTTGTCCCAGTTAGATTAGCCTATTGTTATCGTGATTTGGGAGTGGATCATTGAAGATTTTGAGGGGTGCGTTTTGAGGAGAAACCGCCCCTGTAAAATTATTTGATGTTGGCGACATAGGATCTGCCAAAAACATATCTATGAAAAGTTGTCTTTGTTTTTCTAGCAAGCATTGCATGAATTTATCGTAGTCATGGCACGTTCTAGTGTCGTGGCCCTGAATTTTGTGGAAACCACAATACGAATTAGGATTGTAATTCCTAGTTTGTTGGTTTAGTGCGTATTGTGGCCCAAAACTTTGACCAAACCATTGCCTATTAAAGTTTTATGTCTGTTGTTTTTTATTTTGATTCTGATTTTGATAACCAGTTGAGCTTTGGCTTGAATCCCATGTAGGACTTCACCATCGTTGTTGTTGTTGTTCCCGTGGATGATTAAAATCCACTGCATTGATTTTTGGGGTAAAGTTGTTGTTTTGTTGATTGTTTATTTGTGGCGGAGTATTCACAACGTTTGCCTTCTTAGGCTGATCGGTTACTCCATCCATTGTTACGCCATGATTTTTATTAAGGATTTTAGGTCCTTGATTGATATTCGTGGTAGTAGGATAAGTTGTAGTGTTCTGGTTGGAGGTGATTAACCTCCCGTTTGCTCCATATATTTTGCGACCACTATCAATTGCCGCTTGATCTATTCAGAGAGCACTCTCAAGTACTTCATTATAAGTTCTTAATGGGAACTTTTGGACTTCTTCCTTCACCTCTCTACTAAGAGAATGAAGGAATAGATCACATAGTTCCATCTGATCCATGTTTGGAGCACTTGTCGAAGAATAAAGAACTGTATGCCAGCTTTGGATGAAATGGGTGATAGATTCATTGTGTTCTTGCTTAATGTGTAAGAATTCCCTAATTCCTATCCTTAATAATTTGTTCATGTCAAAGGCCTTGATGAACTTTGACATGAGTTGCTTGAACGAATGGACGGAAGCCTTAGGTATTCTATAATACTAGTCGAGAGCGATACCTTCCAAGGTTTTGGGAAATATCTTGGCAACAACCCCGTCCCATGGGAGTAGTTCTTGAATGGCTGTAGCGTAAGCCTTGATATGTGCATTCGGATCTCCCTCACCTTTGTACTTGGGAAAATCAGGGAGAGGCCTTGGAAGCATTACGCTTCGTATGGTGAAATCTAAGGGTTCTTTCAAATATTTTGAGTAAGTTCCTATTGCATAGGTTTCGACCATTGATGGTACTTGCTGAGGGAGCGGAGTTGGAATGGGTTGTTAATATGGCGTAGCGTATGCGTTAGCAGGGGCGTAAGGAAACCCTTGTGTTTGAGGAACCATACCGGGAGAGGAGAACATATCCCCTTGTGGTGATTTGGAGTACATGTTTAAGTATGAAGGGGTATTGTCCAAAAATGGATTACTTTGTACTAGATCGGGAGGAGCGGTGTTAGGAACGGCAGCTCTTGTTGGGGTTTGTTGTGAATACTGAGGAGTCATGCCTAACGTGCCTACTCCTGTGAGGAGGTCTACTTGGCTAGGATGGTGTGGAGGATTGGAACTTCCTGCCTGCATGAATTGAGAATTTTGACTTACTTGGGCAAGTTCTAACCCCCTAACCTTTTCTACTAGAGTTGAAATGACTTCATTTGGTGAAGTCCCGATACTTTTCCTTGGCGGTGTTTGTTGTATATCATGGTGTTGTATAGGCATGTGATATCCTGCTATGAACTGATCACTGCCCTGCCAAGTTTCTCTGAGGGTATTTTCTGTATGCAGTGGCATAGAGGTATTTTCTCAAAAAAAGACCTCAGGTTGTGTTTGTAAACCTCCTATAGGTGGGTACATACTTCGAGAACATTGTTCATTCCTGGCATAACGTACCAAATGTTCATCATCTGAACCTAGGTATAAGTCTGATTGTCTACTAGTTTGTGGTCTAAGTAGTACCTGAGGAGATGAACCTGATTCTCCTGTGAGCGTCATATTGTTCAAGCCTGAAGGCTCTATTTGCCGTGTTTGAGCGAACGGATCCAACTCCTCTGTTCGGAGGGATGAGGTATATCTAATCCTTAGAGTTTGTGTTGACAACTGGTTAGTTGAGTAGTTATCACCCCATACTGAGAGCGAGGGTGATGATTGTCTGTTCTTTTGGGCGTAGTATGCCTCAAGACCCAAGAGGGGTCTGCCATATGCATCGAATCCTGACATATTTGAGGGGTATATGAATACCCGTAGAATAATGGGAAGGAGTGAAGGTGATGGTGAAAGCTGATGAGGTAGTAAAGACGAAAGAGTCATTTTAATTTAAAAGAACTAGTAGAAATCTGACTCTAGACCAGAAAGTAGAAAGCTTCACGTTGGGTTCACCAATTTTATACGACGGAAAAGTGACAAGCGAGCTTGGGAATCTACAAGTAACTCTTCCTCGTACCCGACCTCCCAAGGTCATGCCGAGACAACCAGTGGGGATGAAATATGTGTGGGATGCAAACAAACTAGTTAGGTAATCTAATGTCTTCGACACGCACTAGTAGAAATTGAAAATCTAAGGAAAAGAAGGCCCTCCTAACTTGAACTAGTGTGATAGATCGATCAGCAAGGATGACTGCTCGAAGGCTCCAATCAATATCAAGCTCTGGCGTGATTCAGTCTATATGTTGTGGGATATGCGGAAAATGTCCTGGGATAGTTTCATGTATATCTCCAGATAAGGTCATGAGGCAGATGGTAAATATAATTGACTTTATGGGTGATTCTCTGGCCTAGTCCATAACTCCTTAGCTTTGTTAGCTGCTATGTCTAACCAGGATAACTATTTGATGATGATAGGTGGAAGTAGAGTAGATCTAAATACTAGTGTAAGTAGACCAGCATCTATGTCTGATTCACCTATGGATTCATTGGGCTATGGGATTTGTGGGTCATAACCATAGATTCGTATTTGTTGTGGTTCTGCTGTGGTCATGCACGGAATCAATCCCTAATCCCTAGTATCCAATAGTCATATGCCTTTTCAGCTTCTATATTCAGAATCAATAATTGTGCGATCTTCTCATAATATCTTACAAGCGTTTGTGCAACCTGAATTCTCAAACTGGTATCTATATCTATGAGAGTGTCTCCTGCATCTGGCTGTGGGACTGAAGGATCACAACCAAAGGTCTGCTTTCTTTCAAACCCTTCTAAAGTCATGCGGATATGAATCTAGGGTAATCTGTAGTTTGGTTGATTTGACCAAAACATGTGTGCTTGGTTGTCTTCTATGTTTAACCCGTGTAGTTGGAAACTGATTTGTTGTAAGTTTACCGTTGTTTGGAAGACTTGGATCCTGAGATTCTGATCTATATCAGTTATGGCTGTGACGAGATTGGGTTGGGGCACGATTGGCTTGAATACGTATTCCCTGGGCTCTCTAGGTCCCGTGATTGTCATATAAAAGCAACAATGTAAATTAATTGTAGCAAAGTGAAATTTAACTACTTTAAGTATATCTATAGCATATATGATTTCTCTATTTTTGTATTTTTTGATGAACTATTCGAATGAATTTAAAAGAGTAACTTTTTAACATATCTAGAATTGACAGCAAAATGAAAAATTAAAACAAACAAGATAACCGAGTATAGCTATTTGTCTGTGTAACTGTGGATCTATTCTAAATAATGAAATACTTGATCTAGTCTATTTGCAAGACTCTCGATCCTACCTCATGAGTGAGGAATGAATCATAGTCTCTCAGAAACTATCAATCTCCATAGCTTCCCTGGTAATATCGAAAGTAAAATTGACTGAAATAAATTGATTAACTACTCTATTTGATATGTTTCTAATTTAGAACTTTGAAAGCTAGAACCTGGATTCTGCAGAACAGTGGCGAATCCTATGGTGTGTGTGGCTATGTCCCCTCAGTGTGATCTCCTCATTCTTTTGTGTTCACGTGGATCCAAAAAAGCGTGTAATTCTAACATCAACAGAAATAGATATTGGGACAAAGGCAGCTCAAGATACAGACTGAATACAGTGTGAGGAGGAGAGGGATAGCGCAAGAGTACAGAGCTTGGCTTATGCAATTCCTAGTGGGATTTATTGCGAGTCATGCAACATAAAACGTCCAGAACCTGAAACTATCCTGTTTAAAGAACAAAACCTGCAACTTTAATGGCTTCCTATTGAAAACAAACTATTTTACTCCAATGGATTGGGTGAAATATCAACAGCATTTGCACAAGATGGATACGTGGCTTACTAACAGTAAAACAATGCTAACTAAGCATGCAATGAAAGAAACTAAGAATTCTAAGCAAAATGAAAGACTAATCTATTGCAATGAGAAATTCAGAGGCAAATTTGAGGGGCCATTTTCTTGAGCACAAGCCAACTATTTATAGCATTTGGATTTACCCAAGGTAAAAACCAAATAGAACTCTTAAACTATAAACAATGGCAAAACACTATTCCAGGGAACCAGAATCATTAATGCAAGATTATGACGGTGAAAAAAGATGGTGAATCATTGAAATTTACGTGATTCATGTTAAAAGAGCATTCTGGAAAATGCATAAAGGACCGCTACCCTGAGCAGGGCGGTGGTTACAGGACCGCTGCCCAGGAAGGGTGGCAGTTTCATAACTGAAGAGCAAAAGGCCAAGAAAAGAGGGGAAAAGAGAAAACAAAGCATGTAGGGGGCTAAGCGGGGCATGTGGGATGCTAATGCACACTTGGGGAGATTTTCCGAATCCTGAACACCTTGTGAGGAGACCTGTATCATCATTGGGGTACCTGTTACGTTGTTCCAGCAGTACAATACCTTACAATTTTGGGTATGTACAGTTCCCTTACTATGTCTATGTGAAATCCAACGACATCTTCCTACTAGACTACACGTTGTTCCGCCCTCTCGCGGCCAAAAAAGATGCGGTCGGCCCCAACACAACAAATCTTCTCTAAGCTCGTTAAAAATTCTAGCATGAAATTCTAGATTGTGTATGAATCGTATCACTTCAATCACAATATTTTTCTCTGCATATTATGCGTAATCCCCCTGGTGTTTGGCCAATTTAAAGCATGTAAAATGCGATTCAAAGCATGCAAACTGTAGTTAAAAATAACTTAAGAAAGCAAAAACTAAAATTGTTAATTATTAAAAACAAAATTATTAAAAATAGTAGAGAAAAGCTAAAATAGGGAGGAAAAACACAAACGTCAAGATGACTGTCAAACCGTCAAATTTAACACGGACGTAGAAATGTCCGCAGGGGTCTTTCCTTTTCTCTGCATATTATGTATAACCCCCCTGGTGTTTGGCCGATTTAAAACATGCAAACTGTAGCAAAAAAATAACTTAAGAAAGAAAAAACTAAAATTTTTAATTATTAAAAATAAAATAATTAAAAATAGTAGAGAAAAGCTAAAATAGGGAGGAAAAACACAAACATCGAGACGACCATCAAACCATCAAATTTAATACAGTCGTAGAAACATCCGTAGGGGCCTTTCCCATAGGGCGAACGCCTTCGGTGTAATAAGAAAAAAATTAAAAAGAAAATTCAGTAAAAAATTAATGTGAACGCTGAAAACCAATCTCTAAAAGAAATTAAGATACAAAACAAAACAAAAAATCCTACTTGGATCTTTATAGAAATTGCATTATGTAAACATGCAGATAAAGATATAAAACGTAACATGTAAATTGTCTAAAATAAGTATCCTTGATCAATCAATTCATACGAAACTAAATGTATTATGGTGATTCTATCTTACATCAAATACAATGGAAATTGGTAAACATTTTGTTGACAAAAGAAATTCTCTTCCCGTGAGCAACCATTTATTTTTGGCTTGGTTATACGATCTAAATCTAAAGACTTTGGAAAATATAAAATGTAAGGCATATCCTCTTATGCGTAATGATGATTCCATTGGAAGAACTTTTTTTTACCATGTAGTGTGTGCTTGTGAATTCCTGCTTCCACCAATGGATGAGGTGAGTACTTCAATCTTCTTATTAGAGGCGTGCCTCTAATCCTTATATATATATATATATATATATATATATATATATATATATATATATATATATGGATGGAGACTATAGATAGCTTTATATACTATACCTATATAGTTAGTTCTATAGACTATACTATATCGACTCCGACTTGAAAGCACCAACCTTAGGGAAGGTGTGAGTAGGTAGTTACAAATGGCCCCCATGCAGGATATCATTTTTTTGCATGGAAAATTGGTTTTTGGGTATACGGTGCCCTGTCTCTGATTACAGAGACTATACAACCATCCCATCAATAACTATCTCTATCTGTACAACACTAGATTATCTCTCTGTCGAACAATGTCCATCTGTCTGACCAGGCCTAACTAACAAAACCCCTCTATATTTCTCTAGGCATATAGACCATCCCATCGGGGGGAGGGAGGGGACAAAGATATATCTGAGGAACATGAATGAAGATGAGATGTAAGAAAAATTATGAACCTTATGCTTAACCCAGTTGCTATATTTGGTTATTTTCTCAAGTCTCCTTTTGGAGGAGAGGGATGGATTGTTAGGATGGATAATCTAGATCTCTCTTTCGTTTGATTTTATCTCGGTAAGTGAAAACTAAGGCTCTCACTTTTTGTTAGACAAACAAAACAACAAGGAATTTTGTTACCCTTGTTGTCTTGTCTTAAGTCCCCAATACCTAAATATTTACCACCTAATATATTGACATAACTATGTGGTTTCATGCAAAGAGTAGAAACCCAACCTCTAACACTATTTTTTAACCTCAAACAACCTATGTGAACTATTTTATAACTTAGGCAGCACACACCAACATAATTATTTTTGGGATGTAGACATGTTCTCACATCATAGCCAAGTTCATGGATAGTTTTTAGGAAAGAAACATTGCATAAAGGATGAATATGATCCATTATGTCAAAGGAAATATTGAATTAATTTACTAAATGTAAAATAAAAATACTACTTTCTTTGTAGAAATTTAGGAAGAATATATTTTTGGTTATTAATATAAGGAATGATTTCTCATCGCAAAGTTTTTCCTTATAAGTTTGTTCTAAGTACCCATTTCATATTACATAATTATATTTTGGACCAATTTTTTAACAATCCTGTTACAAATCAGCTACTTTGTATTATAGAAAAAGGATTGGAGAACAACCCCTCCCTGGGTAATCTCAAAGAATGAAGAAGCCAACAAGTCTTCCATGTTCCCGAATATACCCCAGGACATTAGCTTCTAATACATATAGGAAGAGGGATAGAGGGAGACTTTTCCAATTATATATTTTAAGGTTATTCCTAGAGTTGGATTTTTGGTTAGTTAGCAACCATTCTTCTCCAATTGTTTTAGAAGAGCATTTATATCATATAGATATAAATCATTTTCTGAAATCTAAAGAATAGGGTCTTGTTGTCTATTTTTGCACCCCTTGCAAAAATAGAACAACTTGGACTATTGTGGACTTGAAGTAAAGGCCGCGAAGAGTTGGAGTATTTTGTGACCAAAGATGAGATGTCGCTGAAGTTTGAATAGGAAGCAAATGCAAAATAGAGGGCCGCGGATTGAAGAAGAGGGACCGCGGGTGATGATTCAAAAGACGCGCCAAAATAGTAGAGGCTGCGGGTCAAAATAGAGTAGTTGATGGAGTTATGGAAGCATTTCAGCATGTCGCAGAGGTTTTAGGAAAGTCACAGATTGAAGACAAATGGTCCATAGACGATTGAAAGAGTTGTGCTACACCGGACGAAGCCGCAGGTCAATACAAAATAACTTAAGCGAAGCCACGGGACTAACATTGCCGCGGATTTTTTTGGAAAACCACAAATTAAGGTGAGATAGGACAAGGCCATGGAACATAAGAAAGAACCATAGAAATCAAAAATCCCTGCAAAACTAAGAGGAGAAATTCGCGTATCAAAGGAAAATGACAGTTTTCCGCTGGAGACTAAAATTGCCATATCTTTCGATCTGATAATCCGATTTTTGCAAACCTTATATCGATGGAAAGATCTTAGCATCCTCTATGCAATGGAAACTAGATTTCTTAATTTTATCGGGGATAGATATGCATAAAGGTGGAATACTTCTCCAACACATAAAATATATAGTTCTAGGTGGTGTAACTACCAACATTTAATGCAGTATGGGCACCCATATTTTCTCCAACAAGGAAAAAGGCATGTGGCAGTGGATAACTAGGGGCACCCAAATTTTTTCAAGGAATTTATTGCTTGTTGTTGGTGGTTGGAAATTTGATTCCAAGTTTCCCTCTCTTTCTCCTCTCTTCTCTCCTTCTTCATATATAAATATGAAACTTATGCATTGTAAAATGGATCCTTCCTTGTTCTAACGACACCATGCCAAAATGGCAGCATACTTCCCATGATTTTCAAACCTTGGACTTGGTCTCTGCAATGTATCCCTACCTCTTGCTATGAATGTAAACAACTGTGCATCTCTTCCCTGGTCTTGTTTTTTTTTTCCTTCCCTCTTTGTTCACATTTCTAGCAGGTTGTGTGTTTCCTTCACTTGCAGGCTCCATTTCATGTGTTATTCGGGTGGGGAATGCATGGTCTACGTGGTTCTCATCTATGGTGCATCTATTTCACCCTCTCTCCCACATTTTCCATATTTCTTTCACCTTTGTGGAGAGTGATCGACCCTTCTTATGGTGCCATCGCCTTCTTAACTTAGGATTTCCCCCTTTTTCTACATCTCCTTCTATCCCTGGTCCCTTGACATGTTTAGTTCAAGATTTTCTTTTTGCATTAGGAGTAGTGTTAGCATTAGGATAGGTAGAGGAAGCCAGCGTTCTCTAAAGATTTATCTCAGTTCGTAGGTCCCACAACTGAGAGACAGTCCTATGTTACCTCAAAATCTCAGGTTGTTTATGACTCGAGGTAGGGTGCAATTTTGAGCTCCAACAGGTCCATTTAATTCTATCATGTCCTGTCAAAATGTAACTCAAAATAGTGTAATATTGTTTGTTATTTGATTCCACATCTCTTAACTTTTTGTGGATGAAGCTAAATTTAAACAATATACCTCATCCCCAGTCCTAAAATACCCTTGCATGGTTCATTATTTTGTACAACCCTATGTTATACATATCATTTTTGTTAACATATGAAACATCTATTCAAAAATAAATAAAAATTGAGCCATACACATTCCTTTACATAATTTGTATTGTAAAGACTACACAAGATCTCACATGTTGTTATTGAATAAGTTAAATGATGAAATAGTGGTTCCCAAATGAAGAAGTAAAAAACAACAATGTCACAGAGCTAGTGAACTAACTCAGTTACAAAGAAAAATCACAAACATGCAAATTTGAACATGTACAAGAACAACCTCACAATTTAATATGATTATGTTATATTGATCCTCTTCACAATTTCTCATTTTATTTTCAATCTTCATCATTTTTGAAGTCAATTCCATGTTGGAAGAAAAAAAATTCTAGAGTAGCCTACAAAGGATATGCATCTGTAAATAATGTTAGTGTAATTTGAATGAAAATTTCATATGTCGTAAAAACGTTATTGACTACAACAATGCATCTGTTTTTTCACAAGTGGCTGATAATCAAGTATCTAAAAGATTCAACAATCACATTATGCAAAATACTAAAGCCCGCGATAGCTTTTTTATAGGACAATGGAAGTCCAAAGATAATCTAGAAGAAAATTGTGAACCTCTAAAAGATATGAATGACTGTATCATGGTTATTACACACTAGACACTTAAGAGGACAAGTTGCAAGAAACCAAATGCTATCTCTAATAGGTAACTTGTGGAAGAGAATATTCCAAGCAATGGTTTGATCCATGACATCAACTTTGGACTTCCTAATGGAAACTCCAAGGTGCTTCTGTTTAGCTTCATTGAATTTGTATTTTCACTTTCAATTGATCATTTTTCCTAAATACAACTTGGTATGAGTTTTTGATAAGCACATTCAAGCGAGAAGTTGTCAAACTTGTTGGTATTAGGCCATGTTCAATCTTTCACAGAGTTGCATTGAACAAAAGTGGGCATCTTGACAAGGAGTGAGATATACATGAGTTGAATTAATTCATTTATAGTAGCGACGTGCACGTGTAAAATACCCTTTAAAATAGAACAATGTTTCCATTGGCAGCATGACAAATGTCAAAGATCTCCAAATTTATGTATGCCTTTTTTTTAACAGGCATTTTCCTTTTAGTCTAAAATATATAGAAAGGGAATCTCATTTATTTACACGTCTGTTCCACTAAATGGAGGAGGTGGAAAAACTAAAATCGTTTCAAAGGAAGTTATTATTCCATTCCAAAAACTATAAATTTCTTACCACACTTTCCACATAGTACCAAGAGAGACATAGGTAGAGAGTTTGAAGTATTTAGCAAGCAATAAATTATCATTAATATTCACTTTGTCCTATTGGCCTTTGGAAGTGGCAACAAAAATCCTATGACGAAAAAAAAAAAATTAGGATTCAAAGCCATGAAGAGCACAAATTATCCATTTCTAAATTAAACATTTACTTTACGTCCAAGGATCCATGATGTCAAGGCTTATTTTGTCTTCAGGTTGAATGAATAATTTCAAAGAGATGCACAACGTATTTTTGTTTCCATCCTACTTGGCCCAAATAAATTTCTTGATAAGTTTTTTGAATCCTTTATAGAATGTTTTAGAAGGTAGCCATCCTGAGAAGTAATAGACGTGAGATGAAACAAATACCTTGCTAGTAACTTCAATTTTTCCAGTAAAGGAAAGGAATTTTGATCCCCAACAGTAAATTTTTTTCTAAAATTTATTCAAGAACTAGCTCAACATGTCATTAAGCGAGACTCAAATTCCAAAGGGAATTCCCAAATATCTGGTGATTTCTCCATGTTAGATTTGACACAATTCAGGATAAATCGAATGGGGAGTGGAGTCGGCTTGAATCATAACGAATTCTCTCTTACACATCAAAATTTTAGAGCTTGAAATAGAACAATAAAATTCAAGTATGACTAATTTCCTCTTCTTTGCTATGAATAAAAATCATACTATTCTAATAAAAATGAGAGTTAATGGCAAAAGTGTCATTAGGAAGAGTAATCCCTTTAATAAATTTCAAGTCATGTGCTCTTTGGATTAGGTATCCAAGAACTTCAATAGCCAAAATGTATAAAGAGCAAGAGGAAAACCTTGGCAAATGGTTGATTGGAGCACAAATGTTTTAGCGAGTGATCCATTCACCGAGATCTTGTTTAAGGACGCATTAAATAGAATTTTGATGCAGCTAATCATATTATTCCCAAAACTTGACTATCTGAGCATATCGAGGATAAACAACCATTGATTTAGTCATAGAAGTTGTTAAAGTCGAGAATTGTAATAATATATTTTTGGGTTGTGTGTTAGGACCAATCTGCAATTTTATAGACCAAAAATAGGTTGTCCAAAATGTACATCTCATCAAGAAATCCTAGTTGCTTATTTCTAACAATCTCTTGCACCAGAACTTTGATATGATTGGGAATAGCCTTAGGAATGATCTTATAAGATGTATTAAGGAGAGTGATGGGTCTCCAACTAGTTATGTTCATATTTTTTAATTGTTTCTTATTAGTAGGATTATTCGTCAAGGTTATAAAAGCATTATTGTATACTGTGAAATCCCAAAAGATACCACAAAAACAACAATGGATATACAAAGAAAATAGAGAGAAATGATACTACAAGATATGTGTAGCATCAAATAGAGTTTTGTGGCATTATTCCACACCTTTGGATGAAGAATGGATTACCAAGTTCAGATAAGCATTTATAATAATGTGAGATCTATAAACATACTATAGTTATAATGGCGACAATAGAGAAATACGAGGAAGCACTCTAAAATTTGTGCGACACTAGATGGATCTTCACAACTTATTCCAAAGGATTGTATAATGAATGGACACGTCTTATCTTGACATGTTGAGGCATTAGAAATATTGTTGTGATATATAAGGTAGTGTTATAGTTAAATACTATAGTTTACACAAGAAAAATGCATATATACTTAGTTGGTAATTAACAACACAAATAATTGTAAAATTACTAGTTATGAAAAGTAACCAAGATGTGAAGAGGTGTAACATTTTCCTTTAAAGGATATATAAGAATGTAAATTAAGTGGTGAGAGATATATCCATAAAATATGATATGTGAGTAGAAGAAGACAAAGACATTGTGATCTTTGCACACTTGTGCATCTCTTTCTTTATCCATCTCTTTCATGACTTCACAAATTAAATAGCATTTTCAAAAGATTTAAAAGTATTTTGGAAGTGAAAAATGAATTCACACTAATATTTAGTTGGGTAAACCTATATATCAAAAACTGATATTTCTAAAAAGATAGTATCTTTCAATATCAAAGCTAACCTAGAAACATTATGAACACTTCAAGTTGGCTTGTACCATCTGTTCGGCTCACCCCAGATTGGTAACATCATAGTTGGATTTATTTGTTACATGCTCCACTTGAATCACACAATTCAATGTAGCACATGAAACCAATGACTACGTAGGAATCACTTGACTCGATTGGTCCATCTTGAGTTGAGGTGAAACATTAAGGACATAATGTGCCTTTCGTACTATACCGCACACACTCATGCTCTTTTATACAACACCATGTCACAATATTTCACGTAGTCATATATTCTCAAATTACCATGCTACATCACACACATTTAGATGCATCATGTGCATCTTATAGTATTCAAAATTTCTACAATGTTTCATACTTGCTTCACAACACTCTTAGCTTTTGCAGTTCTACACAAGCACACTGCAACACTCAAAACTCATGTAATCTTATGCCAAATTATCTTGTAGTATTCAAAAATTCTACAATATCACACCCTTACTTAAAAACTCTCGTATATTTTACAATTCCATGCAAGCACATTATAACACTCACAGCTTTTGGAATCTTGCAACAACTCATTTCACAATACTTGTAACTTCTACAGTGCCCCACACTTGCTTCAAAACACTTGTAGCTTCCATAATTCCCTATAAACACACCACAACACTTGTAGTTCATGTAGTCTTATAAAAAATCATACCATATTATTTTAATATTTTTCAATGTTACACACTTGACATACCACAACACTCAAAGCTTGTGCAAACCTAATTGCATCATGCACTACCTCTTAATGTTCACATTTTCTCATAATATTGCATAGTGATCTCCACATTTCATATTGCATCTCATGCACCTTCCCACTTATAATTTAAATTTTAATTGGTTTTCTTCTTGCCCATAGTCCCACATAGAGCTTTAATTTTTTGCATGCACTTTGCAGTGTGCAACCACATAAGTTTGTTGGCCAAATTATTCATGTTCAAAATATCATACATAACTTGCGCACACAAAATCCTTGTAGTCTATTCATTCTCGCTCATGGTTCCTTTAATACTTTTGATTAGATAGCATATCCTGTAAACCCTTGCAGTATGTTTTTCCCTTACACAAAAATTTCCTCACTTAGTCTTGTTCCTCCTTTGTACCATACTCTTGCATATTTCCCTGCATTGCACACAAGAACATGGCTCAACATTCATGTGGAGCCTCTTGAGTTTTATGTAGCTTGACAAGTGGCATCTTCCTAGTTCTACAACATGTCCGGAATCTCATTGCATAACTATCGACGTGTTTTTATGCAAATGTGTTGCATACAAATTTCAAACTTTCAAACATGACAACTAAGCCAAATTTGAAAATTTGCTCTCGAGTCTTCTCGAAAACCTCTCCTGGTTAGTTTTTCAGTTGTGTCAATTTCATATTAACCTTGTGGGTACTTCTACGGTGATGAACAAGAAATTACAGGTGTTCGGAATAATATGACAAGGTCATAAATTTTATTTAGTGAAATTCTTCCGACTAGTTTCTTTATAGGCCTAGAAATGTGAATTCTGACCTTTCCAAGACTAGTGTGCATCCTTCAAGATGGAAACAAAGGATCAAACTCATCCGGAGGTGGTATTGAAGAGATAAGAACATTTTAAAACTAATTTAGGAAATGTTAGGAAAGTTTTGGATGTTTAGGGACAAACAGTGTAACATCAGGTTTTTTAGGTATAAGGAGTGGGTAGTCAAAACAAGTACCTGATCTTCTACGAAAGATTCCAGGAGCTATGTAAGGAGTCAAAAAAGTATTCATTTTAAATCTATAAGAAATATGTACTTGATGGAATTTTCAAATATTTCACAAGACTTAATTATCTCTCAGGGAAACAAAAACTGTGCAAATACACCCTGTTTTTTCGAGAAATAAAGAGAAATTCCATAGAGTTGTAGGTAGAATTGAAGGATAAGAGCCATCCCATTGATCTTGGAAGGCTCTTGGGATTTTTTTCAAGTAATACTCACCAAAAAAACCTCTCTCTCTCTCTCTATGAGGTTGTGTCACTTGTCAACATAGGGTGAGGGTGTATTTTTTCCCTCATGTACTTGTCCCAAGAGTACAAAGGGGAAAATAAAATTCACCCCTCTCTAGCAACCAATCAGGATTTCCATATGACCCAGTCTCATCTCCTCAATGTTTATGTCTTGTTTTTCCTCACTT
Organism: Taxus chinensis; assembly: GCA_019776745.2. Lineage (NCBI taxonomy): Eukaryota > Viridiplantae > Streptophyta > Pinopsida > Cupressales > Taxaceae > Taxus > Taxus chinensis. The sequence continues at coordinate 488,482,163 of CM034156.1, forward strand.
CCCTCTCATTCAACCATGTTGTGACAAGTGGGAGGCCCAGAGTGAGGTGAATTTTCTTGCACCTCTTGTCCCTATACCAAGGGGGAAATGGGGATTAAAAAAATTCCCCATGCTAAGCCATTTACAAACCCTAACTTTTCCCTAACTGCTTCTACCCTTCCGTAATTAAATTTTACTGTCAGATGACCATCAAAGCATGAAATTGACTAATTGCAAAGGATTTTCTCACTAAATTTGAGTTGGTAGCCATTATTGAAGCCATGAATCATCCAATAACATGAAAATTATTCATAACACCATATCCACACTATCTAATACCTTCTAGAATGATCATGACTATAAAATTTGAATGTTGTGCATAGTTCTTCATCCAAAAATTGAAGCAAAAGATCCATGTATGAGGCGAAACACAACTAGAACTCATTGTTTTCACTTGGATCATTTTTATTTCTATAAAATATTTAATCCACCATTAATGGTTGTCATGATGAAGTAGTGAGAGGAAAAAAATGATCATCTTCACTTCCTGAGAATCCGTTATGCATAATCATTTGAAAATTGGAGGAAACGAACCCTGAAAAATCTAGTTTCACGTATGCTAGTTTTCATGCCATGAAGTACCTTTTTTTAGGGATATTGAGGATAGTTTTTTTCATCAAAATTCTTCCCTCCTCAAATAAATTTTTAATTTCCTGAAGATATGGTAGACTAAATCATTTGAAACTCAAAGTGAGGGAGCTTCGAAAAATCTAGTTTTATGTAAACTACTTTTCACGCAATGGAGTTGCTGATTTTTTTAGATATTGAGGACTGATTTTTTCTTACTATTCTTCCCCATCTGATGAAAAACTTATCTTCCAGCTCATTTATATGAAGGATTCATCCAATAGTTGGAGCAGGGAATCTCAAAATAAAACCTAGAATTTTAAGACCTCTTCCGTCGTAATGTGACACCCACAGTGCACTTACTGGAATGGCATGTGTCCATGGAAAGGCATGACTAAGGATATTAAGTGGTCAAATAATTTGATTTCTCAACATTTGTTTTCCTCTAGGAATCTAAGAATCATTAGGGAATGTCAACAAGTCAAAATTGCCAATAATAACAGTCCTAGATAAGACCTACTAAAGATAGAAAGTCTCTATTTTGGATACAAAAAGTTGTAGTTGGTTTTGATTTCAATCATCTCACTGATTTTTGAAATCTTCGTCAGGTTTTAAGGTGGTTATATATCTCAAATAGGGAAATTAATTCCTCACAAAGGTCTTGAAGCATCATTTTGATCGCAATTGCATCTGGGAGCAAGGTGGAGCATAACGGAGCGTAACAGTGGAAAGTTAGAGACACTATGTAGCTGGAGAGGATCCAAAATGTGTCAAGCACTCCTTTGATTCATCATAGGAGGTCATCATTCTCATCATATTGTATTGAATAAATCATCATCTCATTAAGGTGAGATGGGTGAGCTCAGTGAGTTGGGTGAGTTGGACAAGTCAAGAAAGCCAGGAAATATCTTATCCTTATTCCTTAATGATATCACATCTCGCAAGTTAGTAGAGGCAGAGGTTGTAATATTGTTGTGTAGTGTATGGTATAGGAACACAAACATCAAGATGTTTGTTCATCGTGAATGAAATTGTGAAAATAGCAGCTGTGCATGAAAATGGTACGTACCGACTGGAGGAATTGGATGGCACTCCCATTACGAAATGGGTCAACCACGACAAGTTGAAGATTTTCCAAGCACCAGAATAGTCTACTCCAAGGACGGAGTAGAAGCTAGGAAGGGGGAAGATGTCGACACTAAAATTTTCCTCCGTAATTTCTATTTCATTAATGTATGTATTAGGAATAGGATGTTGTTAAGTATAATTAGTAGTAGCATCCGATAGAAGATAACGGCGCTGCCAGTAGGACGCCACCATTAATGTATAGTACGGTAATAGTCAAAAGTACAATAGGAATGTTGTGGTAAAAAGTAAATATTTGTCGTAGTGGTCCAGTAATGTTAAAATGTCAAAGTTTGGGTAAGTAGAGAAGTAGGGTCTACATGATTAGGAATTAGAAATATTATATTGGTAATGAGGACAAGGAGTGAGGTCATAAATATTTTGTGTATTTTATTTGTAAAAAGTCTAAAAATGTGGAACCCATGTGAAATGATAAGGTTTATCTTATCTTAAAAGATAAGCTTACATGTACAGATAAGAGTTAAGGTATGGAATATGATTCGTCAGAGTGGATTTCTTATCCTATCTTAGAGATAAGATGGATAAGCCTGGAAGTTCTATAAATAAGGAGGCCACCCCCCTCATTTAGCATAGAAGGAAGTAGTGAGAAATATTGTATGAAGTGTGTAAAGGAAGCCATCAGTTTAAAGGTGTGTTGAAGAAGCCATTAAGAGGTGTAATTGTAAAGTTTCTCCCATAGTATTGGTGGAAGGCAAGTGAAGTCAATAACACTTGAAGTACCTCATGGGTGAGATTGTAACAATTTCATGTTAATATTATAATTTACTTTGATATTTCAGATTTTTCATCATTCCATCTTATCATAGTCGATGGTATTCTTGTGTTATGTTTGTTGTTTTGTTTCCAGATTACATCCACCAAACTAAAGGCTGTGCATTAGTAAATAATCATAGCATGAGGAGTTCCCAGTGAAGAATTATCATAGTGCTGGAGTGGTGATGACAGAACCCCATTCAGAGATAGGATGAACGTAAAATGACAATACAAATTGGGCATGTGTGGGTGTAAAACTAAAAGTGATGATAGAAAGCAAAGTAAAAATGGCTAAAGATATGGGTTGATTAGTACTCTCTTCACTCAAAAACTCTATGAATAGTAGTATGAGAATGGGAATAAATAATTACCCAAAGTGTGTGATTTAGTGACTACAAATACAACACACTACATACTTTACACATCACACACTCATCTCCTTCTCACAACATATATTGTACATTATACACACTACACACTCTACACATTCACAATATTTATTTTTGACATCTACTTTCACATGTTGATCATTACCCTATGATGCACTCTAGTTCTACTGTCCATACTCAACTACTAAGGGTATACATATCAAATGGACCTCACCATACTCACGCTTTCAATCACTCACTTATTTACTCACATGCTTACACTCTAATCTTTGTGCTTTCACGATCACATATTTTTAAGTACACACAATTCAAACCATTTCTCAATGATGCACTCTTGTTCTATAGTTAATTCTTAATTGCGTAGGGGGCATGAATAAATGAACCTCATCACATGCATACACATCCACACTCACCCAGGGGGCATACGACTCCTATCACACTCACTTTACATTCCATTCTATCTACACTCCACAACATACTATATATCTTGGTCACATTTAGTCTTTCTTAGATTTTCTTGTTACATGTACATTTTATTACACATGCTAGATAGATATTTTCTTTATCATTATCTTTCCATACACACATGTGTATTCACTCACTTTCTATTTTTGATCGCATATTCTATAGATCCACATGCAAAGCATGGATGTTTGGCACAGTACCTATTACCAATTCCATAGAGGCTCCTGGGGGCATCCACTTTCGTACACTACATGTGCTATTGTTTCATTTTTCATAGCACATTACTTTATCATATTATACATGCCTTGACATAATTTTTATCTTTCTAACATGCTAATGGGTGCTTCATGTGCAACATTTGTATTGCAGGTCTATTTATTTCCATGGTTGTCTATTATATTGCTTGTTCTTGTTTTTCATTATTTTCTATTGTTTGTGGGATTTTCCCTTGGTCTTGATTGTCTTGTGACATCCCGAGTAGTGTCCCATGTTTAAAACCTACTTTTTCGCAGTCTATATTGTCTTCTTGTGTATCTTCTTCTTGCATTTTAGATTACACATTTTTGCTAGCTTACATTTTACATTCATGTTTGCTTGTGCTAACACTTATCTCCTAACCACTTGATTTTGTGTGCCTTGGTTTCTACCAAGCACACTCCCTCCCCCTATAGGGCATCAACTTCAGCATCGCATTTGGTCCTCCTTTGGGCTACATTCTCCTCAGTGACATCACATGCACCCGAAACGAGGGGGCATCATTTTGGAGAATCAATCACCCCATACATCAGTTCACAGTCGTAGTTTAAAGCACAACACAATCATGATCATTGGACAGGGCTTAGATCCTGACTTGGGTCCTTGACACAGTAAAAACACCAATTCCCAAAATAGGAAAGTAGCACTTGGGCACCCCTGACCCTTCCTGGATACCTGTGACTAGGGGGAATTACACAGAATTATTTAGTACAACACTTCATACAGTGGCTTTTATAAGGTAGATAGTCCTTAACACCCACCATACACACAACATACAAAATTTTATTCTTCAACATTGGATCAGGATTGGTTGAACTAGATCATATTTTTACACATTCTGCAGTGATGTTCCATACATTGGGAAGTAGTTAAAGGTTGGAGGATAACACCAGAATTTTCTTCCTACACTTCTTCTAGATCATTGGCGTGATATCACCCAAAAAACTCAGTCCTCTACAACATTTACAAGATCCTTTCTACACTCTTTCCTCATCACGGATTAGGTGCACATGTTACTTTTTCACATTTTTCATTTTACATACATGCATTTTACACATATACATGTGTATTTGACTACTTGTTCTTTCTTCTCTTTTGTAGGTCCATCCGTATGGGAAGTGATAATCAACATCATTCAACATCATCCTACATCAAGAAAAACATCACACACATCATCATCAACATCAAAAATAGGCACATTGGCAACATCTACAACATGTGTTTTCACTTTAAGTCATCATCGTCACTTTTTGCACTTTCTCCTCTCTAGTTTCCACGCTCCACCTTTTAATCACTGCATATTTTTTGTTGTCTCACGGCATGCTTCTCGCCATCTATCTACATGGTTATTAGGTATGCATCTCTATCTACTTTATGTTATTGATCTTTCACTCAACAACATAAAGTGGGGAAAGTGTAGACACAAAACCACCCACTTTGGGTAATTATCTAGACACGATTGCATACTACTATTCATATGACTCCTAAGTAAGAAAATTACTAATTAACCCATGTCTTTGGCCATATTTTCTTTCTTTCTATTTCCAATTTTGGTCTTTCACACCTTCTTGCTCACTCTGAACTCCGACCCTTCAATTTCTCTGAGTCTGGACACCAACGCCCGCAGGTGCCCCTACCCCTTTCTAGGTGCCTCAGTCCATGAAGATCTTCATCTCACACAGTTTTATGATCTTATGTGTGACATTTCTCCCTCTCTGTTCATCGGGTCAACACTTCGACACAGTCCAAGATTAATTATGAAACAACTAAGTCTTTCTTCCTCCTCTTTTCAACTAGGGTTTCATATTTACTAGCTTAATTTTCTTGGCTTATATTTATTCTTATTACACATTCACTTTAACTACTACATTGTAATCAATATTAATCATCTAATTATTTCAATATTTGCTTAATTAGTTTGGAGGGTTTTATTTATCATTTTTTTTCCATTTCTAACTTGGGCACCCAATTTTGGGAATTCAAGATGGAATTTCTATTTGATCCCATTTCTGTAAAATTATGTAACAAATATATATGATTGTTTTCATCCCATAGGTAATTTTTAACTATTATATGTGTTATAATCCCACATTTTTCTCTAGATATGAATTTTCAAAGTTTACAGTTGATTAGCATGCAAATAAATTAAATAAATTCAGATCTATGTTTTCATTTGAAATAAAAGGATGATTTGGTTCTAAAAATTATTTCGATTGTTTTGCAAGAGTTTTAAAAAAAATTGAAAGGGTTTAGAGTGAAAAAATCGAATTCTTTAATTTTTGCATAAGGGTTTTATACAAATTTCATATATGTTGTGTTTTTTTAATAAAAAGTATATATTTTTTTCCTTTGGTGAGAAGTTATATGCCACTATCTATCTTGGGATGGATTTTATTTTGTATTTTTTTGGATATTATAATGGTATCATAGCATGATTCATATATAGTCTGTGGTTTTTTTAATAAAAAGTGGATATTATGAATGTGTATCATATGAAGATGATTCTCTTAAAGTACTGTGGTAGGAAAATAAATTTTGATGTTTTGTTGTTTTTAATGTAAAATTCAGGATTTGATGTCCACTTAATTGTCCCCCAATGTGTACATATGAAGAGGATTTCAAATACTTGTATTAAAGAATAACTTCAATGTAGGGCACAATGGGTGATCAAGATCAAAGACCACCTCCAACAGATGAGATAAGTTTTTTTTAGGAATTCCTCACTCGAGATCAAATAGAGGTGCAACATTCCTTAAGGGAGTCTAAAAGAGAAATGTGGGTGGCTTTCACGAGATATTTTCTTGAATTGACTAGATATTTTTAGGATTTTAACACAAACAAGCCAAATAATCATGGAGTGTGAAATAATGATGAAGAGAGTTCTGTTGGTAATGATAGTGAAAGAGTTTTAATCAATCCTTCTTATGGAATTTTTAAAGTGAAATTTCTACAAAGAGAATATCCACAAATAGAGACGAAATATCCACATGTAGTAGAAGACATGGAGACTTAAGGTGAAGAATATGAAACCCTAAATTTTGCAACACGAGATGTTGTCATTTAAGGACTCTTGTCAACTAAGGATGAATAATGGCCCCAAGAAGAATAAGGGATCTCAACAAGATCAGCCACAAAAGGATCTACAACATAGATTCGGAAACATAGCTCTTACTTCATATGATGGATCAAACAAGTGTTCAACTAGAGAATAGTTGCATAATATGGATACATAGTTATCCTTGAACCCCATGTAGGAGGAGGAAGCACTCAAGTTTACCACCTTACATTTGGAAGGATTTTTACATTAATGGCAGTACCATAGATTGATTATTGATCACCCAAGGGCATGGATCTATCACTACCCTTGATGAGTTCAACCAAAGAATCATGGATAAATTTGATAGAAAATATCCAGAGGTCCATTTTAGGGAGTTGGAATAACTTAAACAAGAAGGATCAATAGACACGTATATTATTTATGTTTAGAAACTTTGAGTGATGATTATGTATGTTAGAAAAATAAGGTTGGTTTTCTTATTAATTAAATGGGTATATAAACCTCTCAAGGGATTTTTCAAGGTTTTTTAACCCTCATCCCTTCAAGATTCAATCAAAGGGCACTAAATTTCTTCATCTCCTATAGGTAATTTTTTGTCTTTTGGATAATAAAAGGGAAACTCTTTGGGGCATCTTAAACCCCCATTTATGGGTCGAAAAAGGATAGATCCTTTGGACGAACAAAGGATACCATTTTAGAAAGGAAATGCACCACAAAGAGAGTTTCCAAAGTCCAACAAAGAAGGGGAGACACAAATTAAATTAATGAGGAACATTTTATTCACTTGCAGGGATCCATAGACATCAGGCAGTGTTTCCTTGGGAGAGTGTAAGTTCACTAAATTTAAGTAGTGTTGGATGGAGAAGAAGAAGTGGAGGAAGGAGAAGAGATATAATAAATTAAGGAACAAGGGAAATAATAAGAAAATGATCACACCTATAGAACCCTTGCCACGTTATCTGGAACTCCTAGATATCACTCTTTTAGAGTAAGCGGTCAGATATAAATTAAAATATTTACTTTTTTGATTGATAGTGGGGCAACCCACAATTTTATTGATGTTAATTTGGTCATTAGATTAGGGTTGCAAGTAGAATATTTCAAAGGATTCAAGGTGACAGTGGCTTATGGCTTCACCATCCCATGCACAAAGAAGGTACAACAATTGAATATCACTCTAGGGAAGCATAAAATAGAATATGACTTCTATGTAGTGGGAATTGGAGATATGGATGTGGTCTTGAGAGTGTGATGTTTGCACTCACATGGTGAGGTTACACAAAACTACCAAACAATGGAGCTGAAATTAAGATCAGTAGAAAAGTAAATAGTGTTGTGTGGTATGGCTAATGGAGCACCAATGGTGGTGACAACAAAGAGAATGGAAAGAGTGTTCCATAGAGGGAATATTGCAAGGACAGAAGAGTGTCTTGGGACTCCTATGGATAAAATTCCAGAGTATTAACAATACCACAAGGATCTTCAACCCATTTATGAAAAGCATGCAAGATTTTTCAATAGTTTTCTACATGGTCATCCACCAGATAGGAGTTTTGAGCATACCATTGAGTTGGATTTGGGAACTAAGGTAATGATTACAACTCCATACCACCACCCTAGAGCATATAAAAATATATTAATAAATCCATAAAATAATTCTTGGAGATGGGGAACATAAGGCATAGCCCAAGTCTTATTTTTCATCAGTGTTGCTAGTGAAAAAGAAGGATGGGACAATACAAATGTGCATTGACTATAGACTCTTGAACAAGAGAACCATCAAAAATAGGTATCCCATACATAGAATTGATGAGTTGATTGATGAGATGCATGAAGCCCTCTATTTTCCTAATATTGACTTGAGATCTAGGTACCATTGATTCTAGGTAAGATAATATGATGTAGACAAGAAATATTTTAGATGCCATTTTGGTCACCTTGAGTTTTTGGTGATGTGATTTGGATTGACTAATGCACCTGCTACATTTAAGTATTCATGAATCATGTGTTTATTTAACAACTAAGAAAAAAAATTATTGTATTTTTTTATGACATCCTTGTGTATAACAAGACTTAGGAGGATAACCTCCAACATTTGTACATAGTGTTTGAACTTTTGGAGACATAGTCATTCTTTACAAATAAGTTTAAATTTTAATTCAGAGTGACTGAATTATTGTATTTGGACCATGTGATTAATGTTAGGGGTATTCATGTTGATCGAAAAAATATCCAAAGAATCTTGGATAGGCCTCCACCCTCTACTATGACACATTTGAGAGGATTTTTGGAATTGCGAAATTATTATAGGAGATTTTTCAAAGGATTTTCTCAACTAGCTACCCCCTAGACTAATTTAACAAAGAAAGGAGCTTTCAACTAGTCTAGAACAACCCATTCGACATTTGAAAACTTGAAAAATATAACGAGCTCATGTATAGTGATTTTTGTTCCTAATTTTTCTATCCCTTTTGTATTAGAATGTGATGCTTCCAGAGAGGGAATATGGGTTGTCTTGATGAAAAAATGGCACCCAATTGCATTTGAGATCCAAAAGCTCAAGGAAATTGAGCTTGGATTTTCAATTTATGATAAATAAATTCTAGTTATCATGCATACTTTGGCGTTCAGACAATACTCGATGTGTGGAAAATTTGTGGTAAAAACGGACCACAATAGTTTGAATTTTTGGGGGGAAAAGGATTTAAATGATAGGCAGTAGAAATGGTAAGCAAACTCTAATCCTATGATTTTGATATTAAATATTTTAAGGGGAATAACAACACAGTTGTTAATGGCTTGTCTAGGAATCCTATCTTATGTGCTATGAAAAAACTTACAATGGAATGAAAGGCCTACATAATTGTTGAATATGTGAAATATGAGTTTACAACAACCATATGTGAAGGAAAATTTGAGGAAGAAAGGTACAAGGTTATGGATGGAATGATTTAATACAATAATAGGGTCCTTTTGACACAAGATTCTAAGACTAAGCACAATTTTCTAAGGTTTTTCATGATTCAACATTGGTGAGACATTCAGGATACTTCAAAACATACAAACAAGTAAGAGAGAGGTACTTTTGGAAGGGTCTTAAAGATGAAGTACTTCATTACATTATGGAATGTGTCACATCCCAACATAATAAGATAGAACATTTTATCCAGTTAGTCAATTACAACCATTACCCATTCCTACTCAAAAATGGGAGAGCATATCCATGGACTTTATCACGAAGCCTCTTATGGTTCAAGGTAAGAATTTATTTTTTTGGTGGTTTATAGGCTCAAAACAAATGACCATTTATTCACACTTCCAACCAAGTATGATGTTCCCTTAGTGGTTGATGTTTTCTTCTAAGAGGTATTTAGACTTTACAGGTTGCCAAAATATATTGTGAGTGATAGGCACATCATATTTATGAGACAATTTTAATAAGAGCTTTTCAGATTGACCGGCACAGAAGTGACTCCAAGCACTAGTTACCACCCACAAAATGATGATCAAACTGAAGTAGTGAACAAATTGGTAGAGGGATACTTGAGCTTATTTTTTATAGGGTAGAAATAAACATGGATTAGATGGTTGTACATGTTTGTGTATTGTTACAATACTTCCTGTCATATGTCTATTTGAATGAATACCTTTAAATTTCTTTATGAGTATGATGCCTTTTTCTTCATAGATGTAGTCTTAATAAATGTAGAGTGTTTGGGGCATATGATTTGGTATAATAGTGTTAAGAAATCTTGGAATTGCTCAAATAAAATCTCCAAGATTCCCAAACCTAGTAGAAGCTATATGGATACTAGCACCATTTAGTGAGGATATATGAGTTGGGTTACATGGTCTTTTTGATATTACATCCCTATTGAACAATATTCAGTCAAAAAAGTGGGGCAAAGAAGCTCAAGCCTCATTTTAATGGGCCATACAAAGTGCATAGAATGGTTAAAGAGGTTAAATATGATTTGAATTTGTTAAAGCATAGCAAGATACATAGTTTGTTTCATGTTTCATGCCTCAAGAAGGCACGTAGATAGAATATTATCCCTTCTATAGAGTTGCCACCCGTGGATGAGGAAGAAAATCTATATTTATTTCTAGAAGCCATCATAAATGTTCATTAGAAGAAGTTAAGGGGTCGGATTATAATTTAGTATTTGATTTGATGGAAGGGCCTTCCTTTAGAGGATGTTATATGGGAAGGAGCATCCATTTTTAAGCACCCAAATTTGTAATTTATTGAGGGTGAGAAATTTTGGGAAGGGAGGATTGTAATGTCCCATTTTTAAAACAAGCTCACCATGAGACCCTTTTTTCCCTAGTTGAATTCCTGGGGGGCTTAAAGAGAAATGAAAGGGAAGTACTTTATCATTATATTTTTAATTTGCTTTATTAAGCCTTGTAACATTTTTAGTAAAAACAACTTTAAGTTATAAAAATAATTAGAAAGGGGGAAAGTGTAATGATATACTAGACATAAAGGTGGTCACTTGGATTTAATAAAGTGCACCTACCACATGAAACGACCCACATGGAGTAGTTTTCCTAATAAAAAATATAAAATAAGATTATGGGTTTATTTGTAGTCACCTTGATTTACTATTTTCTTATATGAGATATCATTCTTACTTCTTTTTAGTTGTTAAGAATGAAACCCTTTGAGAGAAATTTATTGACGAAAAAATGACTCATTAGTATTCAAATCTAAGGATAGAAACCCTCATTTATTTCATTTTGAATCTTTAGAAAGATAGATATCAGAAAGGACATTGAGTTAGAAGAGAGTTGTAGGGATTTTCAATGGTTTTGAGGGTTTTTTAATCAATTTTTTATCATTTCCATCCTAGGCACCCCATTTTGGGAATTCGAGATGAAATTTCAGTGTTCCCATTGCTAGAAAATTATGTAAGAAATATATATGATTTTTTTCATCCCATAGATCATTTTCATCTATTATGTGTGTTGTAATTCCACATATTTCTCTAGATATGATTTTTCAAAGTTTGTAGTTGTTCAGATTGAAAATAAATTACATAAAATTCAAATCTATGTTTTTATCTGAAATAAAAGGAGGATTTGGTTCTAAAAATTATTGTAAGTGTTTCCCAAGAGTTTTTAAAAATTTTGCAAGGGTTTAGAGTGAAGAAATAAATTTCTTTAATTTTTTGCTCAAGGGTTTCAGATAAATTTCAGATCTATTGTGTTTTTATACAAAACGGATATTACAAAGTCCCACATGATCCTAGTAGGGATACATTAGCTCATTGCATTGCTCATTTCATGTTAGAACACATCATAAACAATATCATTGATGAAAAAAGTGTTAAAGAGTTAGATAAAAACATTCCTAAGATTAGAGAGGAGGATAAATAGTTCCCATTGTTGTCTATGATGGGCATTATCCTCTCTTTTTTGTGATTTTGATTTAGGTACTAGGAAAACAATATGAAGCCTTTTCCCTCTCTCTAATCCATGTGAGTAAAAATCATACAAGATCCCCCTTGCCTCAATAAAAATCATATTCTCTTACATTATTTTCCATAATAGCCATTTATTTTTAAAGTGTTTCACTCAAGGAGTAGACAGGATTTTATGTCCTTCATCATGCATCCTCCTTAGAGATCGTTCCCTTCTATTTTTTGCCTAGGCATTAAGTTAATAATAAAAGCAAAGAAAGGAGGTGCATGTGTCTAGGGTTTTTTTCCACCCAAGGTTCCTGTTATCCCCTTCATGGGGCTTGGGAACTAAATTCCAAACATATACGAGGGTATCCATACAATCCTTATTGTTAAGGTGTTGAATATTGGTTTTGAAGGGAAATTTTCAATGACGATCTTCAACATCAACATGGGAGAGCTAGGGATTTATAAAAATATGGTCATATAAGGTGGCAGTGAAATCTAGTGAAACCATTTTCCCTTGAGAAAAGGAAATAATTTGAAGATTTATGATAAATACAATCTATGCAGATAGCTAAATTTTTTTGTCAAGACCAAGTGAGATAAGGTGGCAGTGAGATATAGTGAACCATTTTCCCTTGAGAAGAGGAAATCATTTGAAGATTTAGGGATAAGTAAAATTTTTCCAGATAGCTAAAACATTTTGACAAGATCAAGTCTATAATTTTACCAAATGTACCAATGTTCCTCATAGGATTCATACCTTCCATGTACGGGATCATAAGTTCCTAAATTATTCCTACAATACAACTACACCCCAATTTAAGTAGGAAATATTTTATAGCAGCTAGCCTAACTTCCGTCCATTTTTTCAATCATATTAAAGTCTTCTTAAATAAGCCACTTAGCATATGGTAAGTTCTCCTTGTTAGCGTAAATATAATGTATTGCACTATTGTTGGTTTCCTCCACCGACCTGTAGGTTCCACAAATCAATTCAATTTTCATACCCAGCCTCCTCCAAAACTATTTTCACATGTATTTATACTCTTTCTTACGTTTGAATAAATCATCAAAGCATTCTCATTCTTCTAATGTTTAGTATATCATTGGTGTTATCGCTCCAAATTGCACCTTTGAACTCGAAATGCAATCCAAATCTTTACTTTGGTCAGTACAATGAGAACTCATATGAGTTGTGGGTGACTTTGGTTGCGGATAACCTCTAGAGTGGGTTGGTTCCCTCAGTATATCCCCTAAAAATAATTCTCTCATGGGGTTGAGGGAGAGAAAAATAACATAAACTTGAAGAAAGTGAGTAAATAAGCTAATACACCAACATTCTACGACCTATACTTGCATAATAACACACTTGATTGAATACAAAAAGATTGATAAACTTTGTTACAACTGTTGCATGATGGATATTGCACTCACAAAAGGCATTACATACACTAAAATGACTTACAAAACTCACAAAAAAACTTAATGGAGGTGCTGAGAGTTTTTTTAGCATGCAAAGGAAAATAATTATTCACTTAAACAAGTTGCAAACATGTTGTAACACACTTCAACAAGCTTCAAATTGGAGGAAAAAATAGTCTTTTATTGCTCAATAAGGTACACAAGTACAAATTATTGCATCACAAGTGTGTAGAATGAACAAGCCCCCCCCAAAACACTTGCACAAGAAAGGTATAAGTAAAAAATGTTTCACACCACCCTGCTCCAAAAGTAGCCACACCAACCCAATTTTAAACCCATCTAATTAGAGACAAATTGAATTTTATCTATTACATACTTTTGACCTCTTTTGCATCAAATTCAATCTCTAATGATAGCAATCCCATGCATGACACTCCATGGACTAAAAATAATCCTGAAAAGTCTATCTTTATCCTAGTTGACTCCTTGTTGACCCAAGTCAATATTCCCTTTTGTTGAAAATAAGGTATGTGTACGAGCATGTTTGCAAATATTAAGGTAAAAGTGGTAATGCAAAATCTATTTTTGGCATGCATAATTTAATCATGGGTCTTTCGACTTGGCACATGTGCATGGTGGGTAATTGATTGGTTTGCTTTCAATTTGGAGCTCATGCATAGTAAGTTGATTATTGGCTTCCCTTTGACTAAGAAAAATAAACTATCTCCCCCCCTCTACCATGCAAGATTGGCAATACTTAATCATTAAAATACATTCCCACTTACATGGGCATCTTAACCAAGCATTATTGGGATTTTTTTTGGAAGTTAGTGATAACTTAACTACAGTCAAAACTTGGTCCTTTTGATATCATTAGGGTTATAAATCCTAGATATCCTTTTACATATGGAAACTTGTGGAACTTTCTAGAGATGCTAGGAAGGCCATGCCAAAATTTTGGCCACCATTGATGTTGTGAAATCTCTCAGTTTTCCTTTGGGTGAGTTGTTCTACTATGCATTTGTATTGGGTTTGCTCTTATTTTCAACATGGTTACCATTTTTTAATCTTTTAGAGCATCCCAGTTCTTATATTCCATGTTCAGATTTTTTTCATTGAGTTATATTTCATTGTTTTGCAATGGATTTTTAGCTTGTGCTCTATGTTTTTCTTTTTTCAGAGATCTGGGCAACTTGTTTGTATTGGGGCTTGGTGTGCTATTAGAAAAACTCACCATCGTGATCCGCTACTCAACTCTATGATCTATTCGACTCATCTCTTTTTATTTGCATCTGGGTTTTGTTTTGTTATGGCACAAGTGTTTTGTGTTGGCATTCATCATGGTAGTGTAATGTATTTTGATAACTCGACCATTGTGGAAAGTTGGCTTGATAAATGGGCTCCATTGAATTGCTCATGATTTGTATCCTCTTTATCAAGATATGCATTTATTTGAGCTTGACCATGTCATTTTTCTAGCTCGACCATGGGTTTAATGTTGCTCAATGTGTTGGTGTTCACCGTTCTCTAAGCCTTCATGGCTCGGACTCGCTTTCGATCTACGTGTATCCACCTATAGCTCGAGTAGTAATCTACTTCTTGTACTTTCTTTGCTCATTGTGGACCTTACCCAGTTCGATGGTATGTAATACTTGTTGAGGTTACATCCTTAAACATCTCATTGTGTGGTTTTTGTACTAACACAGATCTATTTTTGACTCACATGCTCGTGGATTTGGCATAGATTAGAATAGCTCACTACTAGAGAAGGTGAGGCATACTCCATTTTACTCATGCTTATCTCCTATGCCTTGAGTTGTGACTCTATTTTTCTTATTATTCATTCTTTGTGTTTCATTTATTATTAAAATCTAGGTCTTGATATTCCCATTGATGTGGCTCCTTTATTTTCCAACCACTTTCTTATGGCTCAAGACCTAACACGAATCCAATGTCATTTGTAACATGTCTGAGTTTGATTTTACTTTTACTTTGAGCTCAAACATGTGTCTCTACACGTTTATTACAGCTCACCATGCATTTTTCATTGTGAGTCCTAACTTGGCCTTTACTATGTAACGACCCATCTTGATAGAGTGGCTTGACCCTTTTTGTGACTTGTGGTGTTTAATGTATGGCTTGTTCTAGGCCAAGCACCATTTTACATCTCATGGTTTCCTTATTACAAATATGTTTGCCTTTTGTCATAATGGTATTTTTGAGCTTTTTTCAAGATGAGTTGTACATTAACATATTTAAACTCCTTGTTTTTTTTTTCCTTCCAAGGGAAAGATTCATTGGCACCTTCTTCACATCCTTCTACAAATATAGAAGCTTCCAAAATAGCCACCTACTGAGAATCATGAGATTTTTTGGGGATATAGGTTTGGAACTAGCTCTCCTTGTAGAGAAATGTGCACTCTTTTATTTCAACATTACTAATCCTTGTTGCAAACTTATGTTTCTCTTGAGATCTATAGATCTGGAATACATTTGTATTTTGATAACTGGTTAAAAATATGTACTCTTGTACCTCTTGTATATTTTTCATTTACATGTGTTCATTTCCAGATTGAAGTATGGTTTAGTTTTTCCATTTAAACACTTAATGGTTGTACTAGAACAATGAATTTTATCAATAAATCTTGTTGTAAGAATAGAATCTTGAATTTTTTTGGAGTTATTATAATAAAAATTACATTCTCATCATAGATTAATTTCACAATGAAGCCTATTTTGAAAATTTTTCCTCGCTCTGTAAATCTACATTTGTAAGTTTTCATTTCTAATTCATTGAATGCAACTATTTTTTACCTCTGCATTAATTTTTCTTGAATGTATATCAGTTAAAAATTGAAGATAAAATGTAGTCAAGAAATACTTGAGCTCTAATCATCCCTTCTCCTTCTTCTTTTTCAGGTATACGAAGTAGTGAAGCGAGATGGGATCCAATCATCAGGAAATGGCAGGTCCCTTCTCTCCATTTCATTCATTTTCTCATTTATATGCATTCTTTTGTAATAGTTATTTCCCAAATCTTGTGTGGGGAACTTGTACAATTACTTATGAATATATACAGTTGTTGTACATAGTGATTTGTTTGATTCTTTCCTTTCATTTCTTTTCAGTTGCATAACTTAAAATGAACATTTAAAACTCCATACATATACAATTGCATATAATCACAAGTAATTGACAACTTACTTGTACCATTTTTTGTTGGATTGAACTAAAACTGAATGAATGATCTCCCTGCACTTGCAACTATACTTTCCTTCAACCCCTCAAATCTGCAACTTGAATTGTTGCTTAAGTGTGTACTTTCAGATGTATGAGGTCTTTCCCATCCTTATCAAAACCCTACAGTAGTCATGAGTGACTACTACATGATTTTGGAAAAGACAACAACTAGAAAGACATCTTATGTGGAGAATAAGCACCCTAGAACAACAATCCAAGTTGCTTATTGCCTGTGTGTTTTCCCAATTACCCACTAATAATGAGTAACCTAAAATTTTTGTATACCCCTTTTTGATGATGGAAAAAATGGTCAACATATTTGGCTGATCTATGGAGCTGATCACCTTCTAATCAATAAGAACCCATAAATCTGATCACTTTTAGCTATGAAAACAATTTTAAACCATCCTTCAAGCTTGACCAAGAATGCCCAAAACTGAGAAGCACTGCTAAAGATTGGAAATCCTCCAAAAAAAATGAAATTTAGTGGTAATAACTTGTGTAAAAATGCACTTGGAGGAAAAAAAATAACTCATAACAAGACTAGAAAATCATACATGCTCCAAGGGGAAGCATGTAGAGTGTGCACAAGTACTTATTCTATAGAAAATAGACCTATACTAAGCTACTCTAACCAGATGAAAATGAGAAGCTAAACAAATTGTAATACATGTAGAGAGAAATAGCTTCCTTTTATTAGAAAACGAGGCCATGAGATTAACTTGACAATTAGATCACATGGAAAATATGGAAACATTTGTACCTTTAACTTGCTCAAAAGATCAGTCCAAAAGATGAAAAATACCTCTATTGGATCTGCAATCTATTTTGGGAGGTACTAGGGCTGACTTTGGAGAACATGAAGCTCATCCTTATGCTCTGAGTTAAGGACAACTGCTGGTAATTCCAATCTTAGTCCCAAATCATCCAAGTATTTGATTGGGCATGGTCTTCTCATAGCTGACAAACTATCCTTTCTAATATGTCATGTTTCCTTGCTTTCCCCTTCACTCTTCACCACATGTGTAAGTTGATAAGAATGTTGTTATGATTCTTTGGACTGCTCTACCTTTTCTATGAAAATTGCTTCAACAATGATATCCACTATGTTTTCTCCATTCCGATCCTCCAAGTAGCTTAAAATCTCAAATTCATCCTTTTGAAAATCAGCTTTTCCTTCTTGAAGTGTTGCAATGAGTGATGATGTCATTGATGGATTATTGTAACATTTTAAAAGTACAACAATCTCTAAGCATGCATAGAAACAAGGGTCTTTGCATTCATTTGCATCATCTTGCTCATGTTCTGTCTCCTCCTCATCTTCATTCCTATCATCATCTTCTTCTAACAAAAGGTTGGAAGGCTGAAATAACCCTATTTCTCATCATAAATCAGCTCTAGATATGTTAATATTTCTTCAGATTGGATCTGAAAATATACTTCATTCGGATCTGATTCTTGATCAACACTTATGGGAAAAATTTCTTGCATGGTTAGCACATTTTGGTCCTCAAAAACATTCAAATCAGTAGTTGTTATTGAATTACTTTTTGTGCTAGAAGTTGATACAAGATCAAAATTACCGACCTTTACCTAATGATCATACTTCAATTGTTGCTCTAAAATTTCCCCTTCTTACATGCACTCTTTTTCCAACTACGGAATCCATTTGAACTCAAATTTTATAACCAAAACCTACAATTTTTGTATATATTCATCTTTGTTGGTTTCTTGAATTGGTTGTTCCTCTTGACTGATTTTCTAATTGTTACCTTCTTAAATTAGGCTCGGGGATGAAGGAAGAGGGGTGGCCTGGATTTCAACTTGGTTTGGAGGTTTTTGTACAAAGGGTAAGGTCTCAAAATCTATTTGTAGAGGAGAGGGGGCAGAAATTGCAGCATTGACAAAACTTGGAATTTGATTATTTGGCTACGATGGTTGATAAGGAATGGGCATTGGATTTTGATGGGGAACATAAGTGGGAACTGTCGACACTAAAATTTTCCTACATAATTTCTATTTCATTAATGTATGTATTAGGAATAGGATGTTGTTAAGTATAATTAGTAGTAGCGTCTGATAGAAGATAACGGCGCCGTCAGTACGGTTTCGCCAATAATGTGGAGTACGGTAACAGTCAAAGTACAATAGGAATGTTGTAAAAAGTAAATATTTGTCGTGAGTGGTCCGGTAATGTTAAAATGTCAAAGTTTGGGTAAGTAGAGAAGTAGGGTCTACATGATTAGGAATTAGAAATATTATATTGGTAATAAGGACAAGGAGTGAGGTCATAAATATTTTGTGTATTTTATTTGTAAAAAGTCTAAAAATGTGGAACCCATGTAAAATGATAAGGTTTATCTTATCTTAAGAGATAAGCTTACATGTACAGATAAGAGTTAAAGTATGGAATATGATTCGTCAGAGTGGATTTCTTATCCTATCTTAGAGATAGGATGGATAAGCCTGGAAATTCTATAAATAGAGAGGCCACCCCCCTCATTTAGCATAGAAATAAGTAGTGAGAAATATTGTAGGAAGTGTGTAAAGGAAGCCATCATTTTGAAGGTGTGTTGAAGAAGCCATCGAGAGGTGTAATTGTAAAGTTTCTCCCATGGTCTTGTTGAAGTACCTCATGGGTGAGATTGTAACAATTTCATGTTAATATTATAATTTACTTTGATATTTCAGATTTGTCATCATTCTGTCTTATCATAGTCGATGGTATTCTTGTGTTCGGTTGTTGTTTTGTTTCCAGATTACATCCACCAAACTAAAGGCTGTGCATTAGTAAATAATCATAGCACGAGGAGTTCCCGGTGAAGAATTATCATAGTGCCGGATTGGTGATGACAGAACATCCCATTGACATGGTTCCTTAACCTTATGCCTATCATCCTCTAATGCTTGTAAATACGTAATATAATCAACCAATTGAGGGAGTGGGCTAATTACTACCTTAAACCTCTGTTGTGGGCTAAAGCAACTTAGTATAGGACCTCCCCATTGATATGGATGATCCAAACCAGGATGTTTAGCTTTAAAAAGTTGTAATTTCTCGTTGGAATCTTGCCACATCTGCTCCAATTTATGAACACGGCTTTAAAAATATTCCTCTTGTGTAGAATTGCTTCAATAACATGCATATTGTTACTTTTGAACAACATAATGATTATACTAATGACCATATTGATTAACAAGGTTTGGGTCATGAACATACTTATTGTGATAAGGGTTATAATATTGATCTAGAGGAGGGTATTGGTAGAAAGGAGGTGGATTTTGATGGTTCAGATATTTGAGAAAGGAATTCCATTGAGGAGTTGACATCATGATTGCATGACCTCATAAAAGATGAAAAAATGGAAAAACATGTTTGTTACTAATGAAAATGAATTTTTTGGACCAACAAAGTAACCAAATCTATTTTAACAAAAATTTCCAAAAGGCTGCAATTTCAACAGGCACAAATCAAACCTAGTAAAAGTATGAAAAATATTGACCAGGATGTTATGGAACTCCTGTAAAAATAGTATAAATTCATGGTCCCATTGGGCGTGCCAAAAACTTTTATCGGTTTGAAGTGCACCTTTGACTTGGAAATGCAAAATGACTCTTTGTTTTGGAAATAGGACCTCCTCTGAGATGTGGGTGACTCGAGTTGAGGAGAACCTCCAGAGTGAGATTTTCCCTAGGTAAATCACCTAAAACTAATACTCTGGAGAGGTAGAGGGAGAGAAAAATAACACAAACTTCACAAAAGTGAGTAAATAAGGTGATACAACAACATTCTGGGAGCTATACTTACACAATAACACACTTAATTGATTGTAAAAAGACTAATAAAGTTCACTACAACTGTTACATGATGGATCTTGCACTCACAAAAGGCATTACATACACTTAAATGACTTGCAAAACTCACAAAATAACTTAATGGAGGTGCTGAGAGGTTTTTAGGATGTAAATGAAAGTAATTATTCACTGAAACAAACTACAAACCTATTGTAACACACTTCACCAAGCTTCAAATTGGAGGGAAAACAATCTTTTATTGCTCAATAAGGTGCACAAGTACAAATTTCTACATCACAAGTGTGCAGAATGAATAATTCCCCCCTAAACACTTACATAAGCAATGTATAATTAGTAAAAGTTACAAACCACCCAGCTCCAAAAATAGCTACAACAACCCAATTTTAAAGCCAGCTAATTAGAGACAAATCCAATTTTAAAGCTATTACATGCTTTTGATCTCTTTTGCAATAAATTCAATATCTAATGATAACAAGCCCATGCATGAGACTCCAAGGGATAAAAATAAGTCTTAAAAGTCTATTTTTGTCCTATTTGACTCCTTGTTGACCCTAGTGAATATTCCCTTTTACATAAGATAAGGTATTTGTACGGGTATGTTTGCAAATATTAAGGTAAAAGTGAAAATGTAAAAGTTATATTTGGAATGCATAATTTAATCATGGTTATTTTGACTTGGTATATGTGCATGGTGGGTAATTGATTGCTTTTCTTTCGATTTGGAGTTCATGCATAGTAAGTTGATTATTGGCTTCTCTTTGACTTAGGTAAAAAAAACATCTCCCCCACTCCACCATGCAAGATTGGTAATAGTTAATCATTAAAATACATTCCTACCTACGTGAGCATCTTAACCAAGCATGGTTGGGTTTTTTTGGAAGTTAGTGATAAATTAACCACAGTCAAAACTTGGTCCTTTTGAGCTCATTAGGGTTGGAAACCCTAGACATCCTTTTTCATTTGGAAACTTGTGGAAATTTCTAGAGATGTTGGGAAGGCAATGCCAAAATTTTGGCCATCATTAACGTTTTAAAAGCTCCTGGTTTTCCTTTGTGTGAGTTGTTCTATTATGCATTTGCGTTGGGTTTGCTCTTATTTTCAACATGGCCACCATTTTTTTAGCTTTTAGAGCTTCTTGGTTTGTATTTTCCATGCTCAAATTTGTTTCATAGAGTTTTGTTTCACTGTTCTACAATGGATTTTTAGCTTGTACTCTATATTTTGCTTTGTTTTATAGATATGGGAAACCTCTTTGTATTGGGGCTCAGTTTGTTATTAGAAAAAATCGCAATGGTGCTCTGCCTCTTAGCTTTATGATCTATTTAACTTGGATCTTTTGCTTTGCATAAGGGTTTTTTTTGTTTGGCATGAGTTTTTTGTGGTTATGGCTCATCGTGGCCATGTAATGCCTTTTAATAACTCAGTTGTGGAAAGTTGGCTCACTAAATGGGCTTCGTTGAACTACTCATGTTTTGTATCCTTTATCTCGAGCTATGCATTTATTTGAGCTTGACCATGCCATATGGGAGCTCATTCATGGGTTTAATGTTGCTTAATGTGTTGGTGTTCACTTTCCTTTAAGCCTCCATGGTTTGGACTCACTTCAAATCTGCATGTATCCACTTATATTTTGATTCATACTCTGCTTATTGTGGACCTTACCTAGTTCAATGGTCTGTAAGCTTTGTTGAGGTTGCATCCTTAAACAACTTATTGTGTGGTTTATGTGCTAACGCAGATGTGTTTTTTATTCACGTGCTTGTGGATTTGGTGTAGATATGAATAGTTCATTGCTAGAAAAGGTGATCCATACTCCATTTTACTTGTGCTTATCTCATATGCCTTGAGTTGTGACTCTATTTTTCTTGTTTTTCATGTTCTTTTTTGCATTTTTTATTGAAATATGGGTGTTGATATTCCCATTGATGTGGCTCCTTTATTTTCCCATCATTTTCTGATGTCTCAAGACATTACACGAGTCCAATGTGCTTTGTAACATGGCCGAGTTTGATTTTAATTTAACTTCAAGTTCATATCTGTGTCTATGCAAGTTTATTGCAACTCGCCATGTATTTTTCATTGTGATTCCTAACTCATCCTTAACTATGTAATGAACCATCTTGATAGAGTAGCTTGACCCTCTTTGTGACTCGTGGTGTTTGATGTATGGCTTTCTCTAGGCCGAGCACCTTTGTACAACTCATGGTTTTCTTATTTCAAATATGCTTTCCTTTTTTTATAACGGTCTTTTTGAGATTTTGCTAAGCTGAGTAGTACATTAACATATTCAAACTCCCTTTTTATTTGTCCCTTCCAAGGGAAAGCTTCATTGGCACCTTCTTGACATCCTTCTACAAATATAGAAGCTTCCAAAACAACCACCTACTGAGAATCATGATATTTGTTGGGATAGAGGTTTGGAACTAGCTCTCCTTGTAGATCAATGTGCACTCTTTTATTTCGACATTACTAATCCTTGCTACAAACTTATGTTTCTCTTGAGAGATGTAGATATGGAATACACTTTTATTTTGAGAACTAGTTTAAAATATGTACTTTTATCATGTACTTTTATCATGTTGTAGATTTTTCATTTATGTGTGTTCGTGTCCAACTTGAAGTATGGTTTATTTTTTGCATTTAAACACTTAATGGTTGTATTGAAATAATGAATTTTATCAATACATATTGTTGTATGAAGAGAATATTGCAATTTTTTTAGATTTATTGTAATAAATATTACATTCTCCTCACAGATGAATGTCATTATGAAGCCTATTTTGAAACTCCATCTTCACTTTGTAAATCTACATTTGAAAGTTTTCATTTCCAGTTCATTGAATGCAACAATTTTTACGCATGCATTAATTGTTCCTGAATGCATATAAGTTAGAAGATAAAGATAAAATAGATTCAAGAAATCCCTGAGCTCTAATCATCCCTTATCCTTCTTCTTTTTAGGTACGTGGAGCAGTGAAGTGAGATGGAACAATAGGGAAACGAGAGGGGATCTAGTCATCAGGAAATGATGGTTTCCTTCTCTCCTTTTCATTTTCGGTTTCTCATTTATATGCATTCTATTGTTTCAGTTATTTCCCATGGCTTGTGTGGGTAACTTGTAAAATTATTTATGAATATATATAGTTGTTATACATAATAAGTTGTATGTTTATTTTCTTTCATTTATTTTCAGTCACATAACTTAAATGAACATCTAAAACTCAATACATTTACAACTACAGGTAATCAAAAGAAAATGACAGCAACTTACTTGTACCCTTTTTCATTAGATTGAACTAAAACTAAAAGAATGATCTCTCTGCACTTGTAACTATACTTTCCTTCAACCCCTCAAATCTACAACTTGTTGCTTCATTGTGTACTTTCTGATGTATGAGGTCTTTCCTGTCCTTTTCAAGACCCTTCAGCAATCATGAATGGTTATTTCATGATTTTTACAAATATGACAGCTGGAAAGACCTCTTATGTGGGGAATAAACACCCTGAAACAACACTCCAAGCTACTTATTGCCAGTTTGTTTTCCCAATTACCCACTGAGAATGATTAACCATAAATTTTTGTATACCCCTTTCCGATGATGACCAAAAATGGTCAACAATAGATATCAAACAAATAAATTCAAGTGACTTATGTGTTGGAGCAAGGAAGCATGGAATGATTAATTTACGTGATAATTGGTAAATTTATCTCAAATCTAAATTCAATCAGACATGTGTTTGTTGTTCTCTCCTACACTTGCATGAAAATTCTCTTCTGGCATATTATTGTTTTGAAAGAAGCATTTTAAGCAACCAAATTATACAAACCTACATGAAATATGTGACCTAGAATTTGGCAGATTTGGTAGACCTTTTCTTTCCCATTTGAGAGCATGGAGGATCGTTCTAGTCCTATACGTTGGAACCAACGTTCCATCATTTTTCAGTTTGTACCAAAATTACTTGGAATTCATATAAAACCTTGAGCCATAACCCGTAACGTGAATGTCAATAGATGCTAGTAATGTTTCAAGCAACCATGGAGATGTGTAGCCTTTGAGAGACTGAAATCAATCCCTAGAGGGATTTGGTTTCTACTTTAAATTGCTCAAAAGTCTCCACAACATCAAAAACTTGCAATTTGAGGAAATAGTGCATCAAGGACTACGTGACTAGTTCCTTTTCAATGTGCGGTGCCAGGTAGAGAAGATTTGTGTCAAGATTGAGGAAGGATATGATGTAGATGATGAACATGAGGTAGAACACCCCCACAAGCATTTGTGTCTCACTACACGAGCATACTGAGCTCACCTTCATTCACTTATTCATCTAGAAGGACTTGTACTTTTGAATACAATAATAAATTTTATTTCTGACATCATGTCTAATCCCAAGTAGTTATTGTTTGATGATCAGTTTCTCAAAGGACTAAACTATGCTTCCTAGAATATGAAGATGCACACAATTCTCCAATTTGAGGATCTCTAGGGAATCATCGCTGGAAAAGTAGCGAGTCTCTCCAATGGAGATGAGAAAATGAAGTACGAGAAGACCAATGCAAAATATCTGATGTTGATCACACTCAGCATCTCCAATGAGGTTGAACCACATGTATGGGATGCGACAACATCAAAGGCGGCCTGGGATGCTCTCTTTGCTATCTACAAAGAAAATATATTGACGAAGATCGTCCATGTCTAGACCAAGCTTCATACACTCAGTATTAAAATTAACAAGAAATTTGAGGAGTTCTTATGTCATGTGGCAGAAATGTGAGAAAATATTGTAGCACTTGGTGAGATGGTTGAAGAAAAACTACTAGCCTCAATCACTCTACAAGTTCTTCCTTCCGAGTTTCATACATTTGTCATGACATTGAACATCACCAAAAAATTGGTCTCCTTTTAAGAACAAGTGAATTTGCTTCATCAAGAAGAAGCCATCTAGATAGTACATGAGGTGTTTAAAGAAAAGGCACTAATCTCAAGACAACAAAAGAGTCACAAATCTTGAAAGAGACAACAAGAGAAGCAATCCCAGAAGAAGCCATATCAGCAAATGTTTTAGAAAGTGAGTCAATGGTGTTACATTTGCACCACGAATACGCACGAAACTACTAATTTTTGGTATAATGCCCTCACACAAGGTAATTCCATCAAGGAGATCACATATGGTCAAAGTGATTCTCAACAATCCATATAATTTCCTTGCCACAAAAAGCAAAAAGGAAATTTCGCAACCCAATAAGATGAGGACTCAGATGAGGAAGTCCCTGAATTAGAAAATTATGTCGTACACACGAGGACATTGTTCTAGTCTCCTAAACTTCACAACCCTTACATAATGTTTGTCTTATTGACTTTGGCACCAAAAATCATATGGGGCGATAGGAATATTTTTTATTCATTGATTGATCAACCCACTGAAGATTGGGTTCCCATTGCAAACAATGACTATGTTATAGAAGGAATAGGCAATGTCACCATTCCTTTCAGCATGAGAAGGTGTACCCTCACAAAGGTATTATATGTCCTTGGCTTGACCACAAATCTCATGTTTGTCTCTCAGCTCTTGAATCACAAGATCAAGGTGGAGTTCATGGCTCATAGAGACATAAAATCTTGTTTGATCTCACGAGAAGGTATGTTAGTTGATAGATATTTTTTAAAGGATTGTTTATTTTCACTAGATGTGGTTTCATCCTCTATATTTTCTCTATCTACCTTTATGGTAGAGTCTACTACACTCTAGAATTATCGCTATGGGAACATTTCTATCATCTCATCTCTAAAGATATAGTATGAGGACTTCCTTCACTCTCCCACTCCTTTCCTTTCTGATCTAAATTTTTGACATGCAAATAACATCAGGATCCATTCAAGATGAGTACCTTCCATGTCAAGAACTGTCTTGAGGTCGTGCATACTAATCTGTGTGGAACTTGTTATCCATATTTTTCCCCCAGCAAAATATTGGATCAGCTATGACCCCACACAAAAAGAGCTAGAGAAATCACGTTTAAATCTTGCAAACGGGTCGCAGAAGGACTCAACAATGGAATGGTGGGGCTTGTGAAAGACTAAACAACCCTATGCAAGAAGAAATAAAAAATAAATGGCTACGTCGAGTGAATCTATACCTTAAATCCATTCTACAGGTTACAGGTGAGATTAGAAATAGAATAATAGGGTCATAGAAGAAGGAGCAGTGTCAGAAGAACCAGAGGAAGAAAGAGAAGAAACGGTGAAGATTTGAAGTCTTCGGGCTCAAAAGAGTTCAGAAAGAGTCCAAAAATTGACTAAGTATGGAGGAGATAGCAAAGAGAGCCACGTGTCAACGCGACGCTTCTCCAAAGTTGAAACCAAAAAGGGAGGCTCAGAAAAGCGCTGGGTCTCCATGTGTCCCAAGCCTAAAGCGGAGGCAGAGTCAAAGAATCAAAGTCAAAAGGCAGAAAAAGAGGGCCTTAAAAAAGGCTAAGTATAAAAATGTTTGTGGAATTAGCCACTTGTCAGCTCGGCGCTCCTCCAAAAGTTAGTCCAAAGGTGGAGACCCAAATGAGCGTGAGCTCACCACATATCCCAGGGTCTGAAAGGGTAAGAGGCACTGTTGAAAAGTATAAAGACCTGCGGAGGCTTCCAAGTGTCAACCCGATGCTCCTTCAAAGGCAAACCTTGATTAGGATTTCAAGTGAGCGCGAAGCCTCCATGCGTCCCGTTTCAAAAAGGGATAGGGTCAGGTTGAATAGTCAAACACAGATACAGACCAGTGGAAGGTGCCAAGTGTCCAAACGATGCTAATTCAAGAGAAAAATAAAGGAAATGTTTCCAAACAAGTGTCAAGCCACCGTGTGTCACCGGTCAAGATATATGACCCCACCAACCAAAGGACTTAGGAAAAAAATATAAGGAAATTGAGTAGGTTGCAGAGAAATCCAGGTGTCATCCCCACACCATTCCAAAAGCAAAATATAGAGTTCACCCTCAGACATGGGCCAGCCCTCCACATGTCTAGTTTAAAAAAGGGGACCCATTTTCAAACTGTTTTCCCACCTATTTTATACGGACCTGACCCAAATATTTAAATGGTCATATATTTTGACTGAAGGATCATATTTGGGTGGGAGAAGACTTTATGGAAACGTCTCAACGTCCTCTATGCCTTGGAAATATAAAATATCATTTTTGTAGGAATTGGTGGGTGAAAAATGGAAAAACGTCTTCCAGGGCATTAATACAGAGCCCGATTTCTCTGACTACCAGATCTAATTCGATTTGATCCGCCGTTCTTCTTCAATATGCCAGACAGACAGAGGGAGCCAGAATCAATAGATTTGGGGTAGATTTGAAAGGGGCGTTGATTAATAGTGGTTGAGTCTTCAAGGTAGGATTCAATACATATCTCATGGTGGTTGGAGTAGGATTTGATGTTTCCCTCTTCTCTCTCTTATTCTTTCTATAAATTGTAACACTTCTCATTTTGAGAAGGAGAGAGACATTCTGGGAATAGAGAAACTCTGTCAAATTTGTTTCTCGACACCATTTTTTGAGCAGCGAACCTTCTCATATGCCTGGAAAATGCATTTGTGCCTCTATTCCAGAAATGTAATGGTCTGTCCACCTTCCAAAGAAATAAAAAATTTTTTTGTGGTGTTCTTCAATCCTTTGCATCATTTTTTTGTTTCTCCTTTCCTCTCTCTTTCAGATTTGTTTTTGGTGTATGTATTTCACATTTGCAGGTGCAGGATGTTGTGTTTCAAGGAGTTTAATGGCATGTTTGAAGATCTGGGCCACGTCACTTTTGTCTGACCTCTAGCATCTCCATTTTATTTGTTTCTTCCTCCCTCAACAAAATATCTCACACTTCCTTTTTTGGTGTATCATCATTTAGTGTAGGCTCTTTCATCCTCTCTCTACCTCTCTGTCCCCTTGGAACGGTTAGGTTAGGTTAGATTAGCTTTCCTACACTAGGATAGCTTGTGGTGGGTAGTTTAGGAAAAATAACCGGCTTTCTCCAGAGGTCCATCTCAAGTTTTGCAAGTCGCACAGCCTGAGAAATGGTCCCATGTTGTGCAATCACACCAAATGACTCTACCTTAGAAAAGTAGATCTGATGACTCATTTGGGGGTACTGTGATTTTGCACTAACAGAACCTTGTTTGCTTCCTTTTAGGGCTTTCAGTACTTATAGTTATGGATACGTGACTATTCTCACAAGACATGTGAGTTCTTTCTCCAGAGGAATAATGAAGCATTTGTTCATTTTTAGGCCTTTTATCAATGAGTTGTTTAGTAGACCAAAAACCCCTTTTTTCCCTCTGCTCAGATCGAGGGGAGAATTCATGTCAAATAAATTATTTGCATTTCTGAAGGAGGATGGCATCACATAACACTTGAATTCCCCTATACATTTCAGGATAATGACATTGTAAAATGTTACAATCAGACTATCATGGAGATGGCTTGTTGTATGTTTTGCAGTGCCAAGTTGGAGAGAAGATTCTAGGCATAAGTAGTCCAGACACCTATATATCTTTTGAACTGTGCACATATAAATATCTTACAAGAAAAGAAACTACAAGAGGTATGTAGTAATCACAAGCCTTCGATGTCACATCTTAAATTAATTGGTTTTTACAACATATATGCATGTCCTAGCCAAAAAGAGGAAGAAGATCAATCCAAAGACATTCCAATGTATATTATTGGGGTACAATATTACCTTAAAGGCATATCATCTCATACACAACATATATGAGAGTCAAGATGTAGTTTGTGATCAGTCATCATTTGACTCATTCCTGCACAAAGAAGAGTTAGTACCTCTTCTCATAGATTTCTCTCACATTCAGATGATGAACATGAAGAATATTCAAACAAGAAATATGAGCTGTAAGGAGAATTGTTCATTGATCTTGTTCATTTGGAAAATAATTCTTCACATCAGTAGCAACATCAACATCCGAAATGGGTCCAAAGCATCATTGACTCATTCCTACACAAAGAAGAGCGTCTGATAGAAGATAACGGTGCCATCAGTACGGTGCCGCCAATAATGTGGAGTACGGTAACAGTCAAAGTACAATAGGAATGTTGTAAAAAGTAAATATTTGTCGTAAGTGGTCCGGTAATGTTAAAATGTCAAAGTTTGGGTAATTAGAGAAGTATGGTCTACATGATTAGGAATTAGAAATATTATATTGGTAATAAGGACAAGGAGTGAGGTCATAAATATTTTGTGTATTTTATTTGTAAAAATTCTAAAAATGTGGAACCCATGTAAAATGATAAGGTTTATCTTATCTTAAAAGATAAGCTTACATGTACAGATAAGAGTTAAGGTATGGAATATGATTCGTCAGAGTGGATTTCTTATCCTATCTTAGAGATAAGATGGATAAGCCTGGAAGTTCTATAAATAGAGAGGTCACCCCCCTCATTTAGCATAGAAAGAAGTAGTGAGAAATATTATAGGAAGTGTGCAAAGGAAGCCATCAGTTAAAGGTGTGTTGAAGAAGCCATCGAGAGGTGTAATTGTAAAGTTTCTCCCATAGTCTTGTTGAAGTACCTCATGGGTGAGATTGTAACAATTTCATGTTAATATTATAATTTACTTTGATATTTCAGATTTGTCATCATTCTGTCTTATCACGGTTGATGGTATTCTTGTATTCGGTTGTTGTTTTGTTTCCATATTACATCCACCAAACTAAAGGCTGTGCATTAGTAAATAATCGTAGCATGAGGAGTTCCCGGTGAAGAATTATCATAATGTCAGATTGGTGATGACATTTTGCTTCTGTTGCCAGGACCATTCCTCATTGGTGGATTTTCTGGAGAGATATTCCCACTTAGTCAAAAATCAATTGGAGGATAACCTTGTTTTTACTGTGCATAGTAGTTACCGTGGTAAAGTTATTTTTACCATGAATAATAGTTACCATGACAAAGTCATTTTTGTTATGAATAGTATTTATCACAGTAAAGTCACTTTTTACCGTGAATAGTATTTACCAAAATAACTTCACTTTTTACCGTGAATAGTATTTACCGCAGTAACTTCACTTTTTATCATGAATAGTGTTTACCACAGTAAAGTCAATTTTTACCGCAGCAAGTCAAGTTTTACCATAGTTTACCGTGGTCATTTCTATTTTACTGTAGAAAGGTGTAAAGTCACTATCTAGTATAGTAATTCCAATTATTTGTGCACATAAGTCTTGTTGATTGTACTTGTGGGTTGGTATTTCACGGTGGTTACTTTTGAAAATGGGAAAGATTCCTGTTTTTTCAGCTCAATCTAATGAAGATGCTTCTTCTTTCATTCAAGAGTTTAAGCGATCTTGTATTTGTAATGGCCTTATAAGAAGGGAACAATGGACTGAATTTTTTTCCTACCTTTTTGGATGGTTCCGCACTTAGGTGGTTTGAAACACTAGGTGATAATGTGAAAAACTCATGGGATTTATTAACTAAAAGTTTTCTTGAAGAATTTGGTGAACAACAGAAATATGTAGACCTCATGATCGAGATCACAAAGCTAGCCCAAGGAGAGAAGGAGAAGATAAGGGATTATCATGCTCGTGTTCTAGAGCCAAGGAGGAAGCTCGATGCCCAGATCTGGAAGGAAGGATTAGCGGATTGGTTGATGAATGGCATGGATAACCTCCTCTGTAAGCACTTCATTCTTGGGATGAAGCCAGAGATCAGATAATGAGTGAAGTATGACCGCCCAACTACCATTGAACAAGCAAAGGAGATTGCAAAAAGGCAAGAAGAAAGCATGGAAGAGGAGCCCAAAGAAATTGTTGTTAAAGTAGAGCCTACACCAGCACCTTTGGTCCAGAATCCACAACCACTCCCGGTGAGCACAAATATTTCTCCTAGTACATCTACTAAGTATGAAGATCTGCTTAGGAAGATGGGCCAGTTAACTATTAATCTTCTTCAAGGAAAGGAATTTAGTTCTCAGGGAGGAGATAGAGGTCCAAAAAGAAATATTTCTGAAGTTGTTTGTTATGGTTATTATAAAAAGGGTCATTATAAGTATAATTGTCTAGATAGAGCTTCTACATCTGGTACAAGAGATAATGATAAAGGAAAAGCACCTGTGAATTCTCTTGATGTAGTAGATAAGAGTAGAAATAATGAAGTAGATGTGTTTGTAACAAAAAGAAAGAAATAAAAAGATAATTAAGATGGAACTGATCCTAAGAAGATGAAAGGAGAAATTGGTAAGAAACATAGGAGAAGAAAGTTGGGTGTGCAGGATTTTCTGATTTCACGGGGGCAAGGACCATACTCCATCTTGGAAGATCTGTCCAAAAGGCCTACAAATATTACATATGGTCAACTCTTGGCTATTTCTTCTGAGAAGAGGCAGGAGTTACGAGGTGGAATCAATGCTCGAAGAAGGAAGGAGGTTGAGGTCCCTTTGTTGGAGGCAGAGGCAAATCCCTATGCTCCACAAGCTGAGGTATTATGTAATGGTATTTTAATTCATGATGTCTTAGTTGATAGAGGTGTTGAAGTTAATGTAATGACCGAGTCTATAATGAATATGTTGGGTTTAAAAATTGATCTCCCTTCAACACTTATTTTAAGGTCATTAAATAAGGGAAAAACTAAACCCAAAGGTGTAGTTTAAAATGTGGCAATATCTGTTATGGGTGTTGTATGTGTGGTAGACTTTCAGGTGATGAAAAATGGTGCTGTTGTGTACCCAATGCTGCTGGGAAGACCATGGCTAAGGAGAGTTCATACAAGAAAATACTCGAATGAAGGCTTCATGACACTTGGATGTGGTAGAGAGAGGGTGAAGATAAACGTGATCCCTCGACATCATAAAGCAGAACCTATGGATTCAAGTGATGAAACTGATGATTGGACATCCTCTGATTACTTTAGTACCAGTGAAGTGGACACTGAAGATGAAGAAAGTGAGGTTGAAGTTTCAGTCATGGATATTCCTGCCAGTCACACCGACCCAGGACCCCTTAAAATTATCTAAAGAATAAATTCATGATTGTCTCCAACAAATAAAGATTGGTGATGCTGTGATGAAGAGTGAGAAGGAATCCTACCTCCAGCTCTTTCGAAGGTACATACACCTATTCACTTTTAATTACAAGGAACTCCGTCAAGTAAGTTGGGTAGAACATTGTATTGAGCTGGTAGATGGTGCTAAGCCCATAAAGCAAATGCCATATAGAATGAATCCTAATTTTTCCAAGACTGTAAAAGAAGAAATAGATAAGTTGCTTGATGCAGGATTAATATTTGCTATGGAGAATTCAGAATGGGTTTCTCCCATTTTGATTTCAATAAAAAAGAATGGGAAGCTATGAATTTGTGTTGATTACAGGAAGCTCAATAAGGAAACAAAGAAGGATCATTACCCTCTTCCATTTTTAGATTAGATCTTGGACGAAGTAGCTAGCCAAGAGTGCTATAGTTTTGCTGATGGATATAGTGGCTACAACCAAGTTTGTATAGCAGAGAAAGATATGCTGAAGACCATGTTCACCACTCCTTGGGGAATGTTTGCTTATAAAGTTATGCCTTTTGGGTTGTGTAATGCTCCAACAACATTCCAGTGTTTGATGAATAGGGTGTTCGAACCCTACATTGGGACCTTCATCAGAGTATTTCTGGATTATTTTTACATCTATGGGAGCAAGTTCGACCACCTGCACCAGATGGAGACAACATTTCAAAGGTTAGATGAAGCACAAGCCTCACTAAACCCTACAAAGTGTGTCTTTGGATGTTCTAAAGGCGTTTTTTTAGGGCATGTTGTATCCAGAGATGGTATTGGTATTGATCCTGATAAAGTTTCAAAAATCATAGATTTACCATTTCCTATGAATAGAAGTAAGTTGAGATCATTTTTAGGCCATGTGGGTTACTATAGAAGGTTCATCAAGAATTTCTCAAAGATTGCACAGCCACTAACCCAGTTCTTGAAGAAGGATGTTACTTATGAACCAGGAAATAAGGCACATGAAGCTTTTGGACAACTGAAGGAAGCCCTGGTGTCTTCACCTGTCCTGAAGAATCCAGATTCGAGCAAGCCATTCATTGTGTACACTGATGCCTCAGATGTAGCACTAGGAAGTACTTTGAGCCAAAAGGATGAAAATGGGAATGAACATCCAATTTACTTTGGGAGCAGACAAATGAGCAATGCTGAGGTAAACTATACTGTAACTGAAAAAGAGGCTCTGGCTATCATTTTTGCTGTAAAGAAGTTTAGAAATTACTTGCTAGGGAAGAAATTTATAGTTGTAACAGATCATCAGGCTCTGAAATATATTGTCAATAATCCTAACCCATCAGGAAGGATAACAATATGGATAATTTTTCTACAAGAATTTGAATTTGATATTATAGATAGGCCAGGAAAGAAGCATGTCAATGCAGATGCACTCTCTCGATCCTATGATGGTTTAGGTTCATCTTGTGATGATGATGATTTTCTCAATGCAGCATTGTTCTCCCTTGACACAATCCCTAGTGAATACATAGATATTTGGAATTATTTGAATGAATTCAAGTTTCTTAATGGTGCTAATGCAAAGACTAAGAGAAAGATTACTCAAGCCATTCGTCCATATTCTATTCTGCATGGAGCATTATTTCGAATAGGACCTGATGGACAGTACAAGAGGGCAGTTGGACGTGATCATGGAAAGGAGTTGCTAGAAGAATTCCACAATGGTACATGTGGAGGGAACTTCTCTAGACAACTTACAGCAAGAAGGATCTTGGATGCAGGTTATCACTGGCCCACTCTTTGTAAATATTTTTATAATTATTGTAAGACATATGATATTTGTCAAATACATGGTAACCGTAAGACTTCATCAGATCCATTATGTCCTATTCTTCCACTTGGTCCCTTTGAAAAGTGGGGAATAGACATTGTAGGTCCACTTCCAACTACATCACGCCAAAATAAGTATATTGTACTTGCCACAGATTATTTAACCAATTGGGTTGAAGCTAGGCCATTGAAAACAACTTCCATGGATGAAGTGGAAAGGTTCATATATGAACGCATTGTCACTAGATTTGGTTGTCCATTAGAAATTGTAACAGATCAAGGAAGCCACTTCATTAATGAGGTGGTAGAAGCCCTAGTCAATAAGTTTTCTATTAAGCACAGGAAGGCAACAACATACAAGCCAAGCACAAATGGACAGGTGGAACGAACAAATTTTGTGCTGTGTCAAATTCTAGCAAAAGATGCAGCCTTGCAGGTACATAAATGGGATAAAAGGACTCATGCAGCATTGTGGGCATATAGGGCAACATCAAAGTCAACAACAGGATACTCCCCATTTCATTTGGCCTATGGCATTGATCCAGTTCTTCCTATTGCGTTTGATATTCCCACTGTGAGAGTTATGAAAAATGAAAGGATGGATGAAAGCAATTCAGTAAAAGAAAGGTTGGTACATCTTCATTTGCTAGAGGAAATGAGAGAAATAGCAAAGGATACAAGCCATAAGAAGAAAATGAAGTAGAAGGAATACTTTGATCAAAAGATCCAGTGGTCTCCATTTCATGTGAATGACTTGGTTCTAGTATATGATTCCAGATACAAAAAAAGAAGATAGAGAAAATTTCTTCCAAAATGGATGGGGCCCTACAAAATAGCAGCTGTGCATGGAAAATGGTATGTACCGACTGGAGGAATTGGATGGCACTCCCATTACGAAATGGGTCAACCACGACAAGTTGAAGATTTTCCAAGCACCAGAATAGTCTACTCCGAGGACGGAGTAGAAGCTAGGAAGGGGGAAGATGTCGACACTAAAATTTCCCTCCAAAATTTCTATTTCATTAATGTATGTATTAGGAATAGGATGTTGTTAAGTATAATTAGTAGTAGCGTCTAATAGAAGATAACGGTGCCATCAGTACGGTGCCGCCAATAATGTGGAGTACGGTAACAGTCAAAGTACAATAGGAATGTTGTAAAAAGTAAATATTTGTCGTAAGTGGTCTAGTAATGTTAAAATGTCAAATTTTGGGTAATTAGAGAAGTAGGGTCTACATGATTATGAATTAGAAATATTATATTGGTAATAAGGAAAAGGAGTGAGGTCATAAATATTTTGTGTATTTTATTTGTAAAAAGTCTAAAAATGTGGAACCCATGTAAAATGATAAGGTTTATCTTATCTTAAAAGATAAGCTTACATGTACAGATAAGAGTTAAGGTATAGAATATGATTCATCAGAGTGGATTTCTTATCCTATCTTAGAGATAAGATGGATAAACCTAGAAGTTATATAAATAGAGAAGTCACCCCCTCATTTAGCATAGAAAGAAGTAGTGAGAAATATTGTAGGAAGTGTGCAAAGGAAGCCATCAGTTAAAGGTGTATTAAAGAAGCCATCGAGAGGTGTAATTGTAAATTTTCTCCCATAGTCTTGTTGAAGTACCTCATGCGTGAGATTGTAACAATTTCATCTTAATATTATAATTTACTTTGATATTTCAGATTTTTCATCATTGTGTCTTATCATAGTTGATGGTATTCTTGTGTTCGGTTGTTGTTTTGTTTCCAGATTACATCCACCGAACTAAAGGCTGTGCATTAGTAAATAATCATAGCACGAGGAGTTCCTAGTAAAGAATTATCATAGTGCCGGATTGGTGATGATAGTTACGAAAGGAAGTTAAATGAAATGAAATGAATACATGTTTCTAAACCTTTTCTTTCGAATACAAATTATTATTATTATTATTATTATTATTATAATATATAAATGGGAAAGTAAAGAAATTAATTATGTTAGATTAGGGTGGATTCCATGCCATACGATTTATCGCTGAATGCTCACATTGTTTTACAAGATGCAAGAATGATGGCGAAAAGGTGATGTGTAATTTAGTATTTATTTTTGGTAACTTAACATAGGTCATTGTAAAATAAATATATGTATAATTTAGGGATCTATTATGTAAGAGATGATAGTTTTAGGGATATCTTAGAAAATGTGCATCTAATCATATGTTCAATTTGTGCTTACGCATGAGAAAAAAGGTTTGATATATATATATATATATATATATATCAATGTAATGCATTTTCATCATTCAATAAATGATTAATTAATTAGTGTGTTGTATTCTTATCTTGTACATGTAATAAAGAGATTTAATTGAAACACTCAACCCTAGTATAAGATGTCTTCAATCCTTCTTACCATAGAAGAGTGAAACCATAGAAGAACTTAATCTTGTACTTGATGGCACCTTCTATTTTTCAGAGGAAGGACGAAGATCTGGAGTGAGCACCAAAATGTTGCACTCAACCGTAAAACAATGTAGCTTTAAGATGCAAAGAAAGAAATTATTCATGGAAGCAATGTACATGCAACAGGGAAAAAGATTGAAACATAAACTCTGGTTAAGCCATAAGACTCTCCATGTGTTGCTCATAGATGAAATGGGGTGTACAAATAGTAGTGGGGTACTGTAACTCCCCAGTACTACAATCATGAAAACTTGATAAAGAGTGGGAGTTACATTGCCAGAATAGCCGGTCAAATGTAACTCCCAATGACGCATCTATGACATGTGTAAGAGAATCTCATAATGACACCCTAGGACACCTGATAGCATGGTGATCTCACCTAAGTGGAGGTATTCTATGATTTCAAATAAATACATGGAAAATAATACTACACCAAAACCCCCC
Source organism: Taxus chinensis (assembly GCA_019776745.2). NCBI lineage: Eukaryota > Viridiplantae > Streptophyta > Pinopsida > Cupressales > Taxaceae > Taxus > Taxus chinensis. Next base: position 488,519,435 of record CM034156.1, read on the forward strand.
CTGAAACATAGCTTAGAATCCAGGCGGACATAGATGAAGACAATGAGAAGTGGGTGCCGGCACAGAAGCCTAATGAGATACCCATGCACAAAGAAGCTCTCGAAATGTGTAAAAAGAGAAAACTTAGTGGGAAAAAAATCCCCCCTAAAAGAGAGACAAGTCCACTCTCTAATCTATGAAAGATGCCAAGGATGGGTCCCAGCCACAGACGAGCCTATAAAGTTACCCATGTACAAAGAGGAAATCTCTCGAAAAGAAGAAGAGAGAAGAAGAGGGAGACAAGAGGAATGCAAAAGATGTCATGGATGGATCTAAACTCTGCAGCTCTAGGAGGTCTCCCAGAAGAATGTCGATTGCGAGATCCTCTACCTTTGGACCGAAGAAGAGCCACCCATAACGAACTATGTGCCTGCCCTTAGGAAGGACATAAATGACATGCTGGAAGTTTGCCCACTCCACAAAGGAAACTAAAGGAAGCAACATGAAGAACTCTGAGTCTAGTGCACAAAAGTGTGAGATAGGTATAGTGAGTGAGTGCCAAGGAACTGAAGGTAATGTCACGAGTGTAGAACTATCAGATTATAAAAGAGGAACACCTCATGGAAAGGATGTCCAAGTGATGTGAAGGTAACATAGCATCCTCCACAACAGAAAAGGGATCGACAACTGAGGGGGAGGGGTGGTGGATCAATGAAGGTCTCCAGAAATGTGGAAGTGACATAATTCCCGGAAGGGGCACTCCCAACAACAAAGATGATGAACTCCTCTAAAACACCTATAGATGGATGAGGGACCTATAGTGAATCAAAAGTACACTCTGCGAAAAGACGACTAAGGTCAAGCAGATACTTGTCCCAAGGAGGGGGCTCAAAAAACAAAAGAGTGATTTCAGATAGGTATGAGTCATCCAATGAAGGCATAGGAGTGGAAGTGGCCTCACACACTAGAAGTGGAAAGGAGGCTAGGTGTGATGACTGTATGAGACTGAGTAGGAGACTTCTCGATATCTGATGAAATGTGGGATGTGTCAAAACTCTCTGGAATAGTGAGAGAAAGAGGAGAAGAGTCCTCTGTAGTACTCTCGACATCAGAACTGGATGCACAATCCTCATCATCAGAAGTAGAACCAAACGATTCTATGTCAGTGGAACTGTCATCACACGAAGAAGAGGAGACAACTAAATCAGCAGTAAGAACAATGACTACAGTATGTGAAGGGTCTCCATAGAAGGACTGAAGAATGCTCCAGACACGGTGGGGTGGATCTGAGTCTGCCACGTGAAACCAGAGAGATCTAGAGACATGCATCATCATGTGACCAAAGACATGGTCACAAGTGTCAAGGAAGTCCTCTAGATGACGATGATCAGCGGGTGTAGGAACTGGCCCAAGCAAGAAGGGTAAAAGACCCTCGTGGGCGAAGTAACATTCCATGGAAGCATGCCAAGCTGAATAGTTCCCTCTCCCGGTGAGAAGTGGTGGAGGCTATAAAGTGATCCTATGATGCTCAAGTTTGGAAAGAGCACTCTCCATGATGAATCAAAATGCAAGATGCACAAAAGTAAGACGTCAGACTCGGCTGATAATGCGTCTGGGTGTGAAAGCCCAAGAGTACAGTCAACCCCCCCAGAATGTGACACTTTATAAATTAGTACATTTACAAAATGGACAATGTCATCATGTAGTGTGCAATAAATCATGCAAATTTGACCAAGGAAGCACTAAAAAATGAGCAGCGAGTCATTAGTTATGGCATTACAATATGATTCCCACAACTGATGGAAAATGCCACTAAATGCTACAAATGCATTAAAAAAGTACACTGAGATGGGTGCAAAGGGTATCGTGTGGGTACTCTGTTGGAAATGGCATCAAATTTTAGTATAGTTTGTTTTTCCTTGCGAGGGGGGATTAGCCTCTTGCCAACCTCAGACCTCGCCCTCCATCTTTGTCACTCAAAGGAAGGACATAATATAAGCAAAAAATGACAGCCTTAAAAATTTATTACATGTCCATGTTGAATAATGATTTTTTTTTTTAATCTTAAAAAATTAAGAAAGTGTTTTTTTAGACCTGCCAAACTAGTCAACTAGCAAGTGAAGAGGGGGGCCCACGTTATCACCACGTCATCAAAACTACCAACCACATCTTAGGTAGATGTCACCGACATCTCAGAACTGTCCAAGGAACCAACATTTTGGGGTGCAGGGATTGAAAAGGTGGCTCTAAGCTTCAAGTAGAGGAGGTGAGATTCCCATGGGAATGTAACTGTCGGGAGATTGCTAATGGCACAGCATCGTGCCAGAGCTGGAGTAATCGTCAGGCACAGTGGTGAGACTGTATAGCTATACGGTTCAAGTCAAGACTATAGGTCCACGAGAAAGAGAATGACAAGGTGTTTGACCAATGAGAGAAGACAAGTTAGATGCATACATGTCTAATCTACAGAGTCAGAGCCGAGCTAGACATTACCTTCATGCACAAGAGGAGGGAGGTCTATTGTTATGCCAAATAATAGGTGTAATCTGCTGCAGACAGGTAATGGCTTGTGTGAAGGGGTCTCCTAACCATCGTGGTGACATTTTTGAACTCATCTTACGGCGGGTGAGATGAACCATTGTTGGTTGACAACGCCAAGGAGATCAATCAAGCCCAATGACATTGACAACCATTGTAGTAGATGTACGAATCAACCTGAGTCATCATGAGTAGTGAAAGGGCATAAACCAGAAGTCCTAAAGTAGAGCATGATAATGATCTACAAGCATTGCAAATGTAGCCTGGTAGCCACTGAGCTGGAGAAAGCACGACCATCGAAAGTAAGTTGCGAAGCAGATGTAGCTTCAAAAAAGGTACAAATAGTTAGATGATCTAAAGTAAATAGGGGACCTTGAGCTCGACCAGTGTTAAGCATAAGAAAATGAATAATATGCAGGTTAAGTGGACTTGTAACCCAAACTACATTGCATCAAACCCATTGAATCCAACCTTGAGCATGAGGTGAAGTCAAGCCGAGTATCAGCAAAGAACACCCATGAACAAGTGACATGACAGGCTAGCCCAGGTCCACAGCTTAGTGTAGCTAGGTTAAACCATGAGTCGAAGAACTAACTTCACAGAGCCCTTACCAAAACACACTTAACTCTGATACAAAAAAAGCTCTAGGATCTACAACCAAGTCCTTTGAAATGACAGTAAACCTGCAGGTAAACACCCTAAAACACACTTGCAACCTTAGAGTTAACCTCTTTAAGCGGTGAAAGTAAACTAAGCAGACAGAGATATGAAGCCCAGAATCAATGCAATAAACACACGAACGGAATATCCATTATGACATATGCAGCGAAATCTAAATATAACACTGGAACCTAGAAAACGCACGAGCAACACCGAAGAGTGTATGGATCCACAAGATCCATTTTGATACCATGAAAGAGGGTTTAAAACTTGCAAGCGAGGATCATAAGGGACGATGTGATCATCAACGGACATGCAAATGACAGCATGAAGAGATCTCGAGGGGAGCGAGCATCAACCGAATGTGCATGCAAAGATTTGAAACACGAGAAGAACCTGGTTAAGCCATAAAACTCTCATCTATCTCATAGATCAATATGGGGTGTACATATAGGAGGTGTTGAGTAACCCCCAGTGCTGCAATCATGACAACTCGAGTAGAGAGGGGGAGTTACATTCCCAGAATAGATGTGTAACTCCCAATGATGCATATGACACACTGACGTGTAAAAGAATATCATAATGACCCCTAAATGACACATGGACCTACAATCTCACATAAGTGAGATGACTATAACATCCTCATTTTTATACATTAAGACAAGTCAAAAAAAAAATTTGATAAATGCTTCCAGGTTCTAAATACATAATTTAGAACTCACAAATCAAATAACCATTCTTATAACAGATAACCATATGCAGTTGTAATGACTCGGAGTACCTCCGATCTATTCATTCCATGACTCGGAAATCTACCGATCTATTCATGAGTAATAAGAGTTGGAGTTTTCATTTAACCCTTCACTCTCACGGTTCTCTTCCCTATTCTGGGATTCAGAATGTTCTGTCCAAGGAATCTAACTGAATAATTGTTACCATTATTCATCGGCATCTCATCCCTTAGACCAGGTGATTCAGGACAACGCAATCAGCAGCTTGCGATACTTTGGCCAAAGATTTGAAACATACTGCTTATGTCTCGTATTCCTTAACGGCATACTCGTCAATTTGGAATACGTCCTTCACCCCATTCTTATGTTATATGGAATGTCTTATACTGACTTATGTCAGTCCCTCCTATCCCAAATTATTCACTCGGAAACGGATTAGTAAGGTGATAACGTTATATGGATGCCCACGAGGACTAGGGATACGATGACATACTGGTTCAACCCTAGTTAAACCAATGTGAAGATACCTCGAATCTCCTAGGCAACCTTATAACGTGACCACATTCCTAATCGGTCCCAGAGTAACTTGTTCGAGTTAAAGATGTAAATCTTAACGATCAATGCAAAGGGTTTCGTCATAAGTCACCTGCATTGTTGTCTCTTCAAGAAGATCCTAATCTTCTCAAAGGTACAACCCTGCAGTTGACTTCTGCCATCAACCTTTAAATCCGCCTCGAAAAGATCTACTTGTTAAAAAGTGTTACATACGCTGAGTTAAATTATATTAAAAGACGTTCCCCTAGGTTAGCCTTTCCCGATCCCTGGGTTCCTCACCTTAGAATGACCTTTCTTAATAAAACCCTTTACACAGAGAAGTTATTAAGACTAAGGTTCCATCAAGGAGTTCATAGAATATACATAATTCTAATTCAACGAAATTGGACAATAACTCATAACCCTCACATATGATTGCCAACAGAACCCCTTTTTGGTTTATTTCAGTTCTCATTACTGAATTTATATCGTACTTATAAGTATCAAGATATAATGATTAAGAATCCAATTAAATGTTGTCCTGGCTTAATCAAGACTAGGGATTAATAATTTAATTCAGCTTGTTTAGCGTTCTACTTAGGTTTATTTTAACCCTAGTTTCTAGTAAGACAGTGATCTATATTTCAATTTAGCTTTAGATAGAACACACTAGAATTGCTAAACAATCATAAGTATTCAGTCACATATTCTTGCAAGCTTACATTGATAATCACAAAAGTCTCCAAATTATACAATAATAACAATGCTCTCCGGATATTTAAACCGAAGAAGGTCAAACTATCAAGATAAGAATACAAACACATAAGTAACAAATATCAATTTCCATTCCTTTCAAAACTAATCAAATACATTTTATGCATTCAGCATACTTGATACAATACTCTACGGAAAAAGAACATCTTTCCACATGTAGTACATTTAGAAAATCAAGCTGTATTTCAACTTAAAATCAAATTAAACAATCTGATCATCTTATCAGATCTGCGTGCTTTTACCACTTACGGCATCCATCTGCAAAAATTGTCAACATGGGTCAGTTCGATAAACTGAGCATGATAAACACTAACTCTTAAAACAATTGCAATCCATCAATTGTTTTCATTAAACACCCTATTTAAATGAGATCAAAACACTAAACAAGTAACCACATTTTAGACTATGCATTTGTAAAACAACATGACTATAAACGCGTAGCTCATATTATAGTCACTAAATAGTCACAGATACCTTTCAAATATTCAGCAAAACGTTAGAGACCAAGAAGAAAAATACATCTAACCAACTATCCATCTGAATCCCAAGGACGGCAACATCCGACGGACTAGTATATTCAACATAATAAATGAATAACCTTTCATGATTCCATCAGCATGATAGAACAATTCCAAAAGTTAGATCAACAATTATATCAACCTATACTTTATAACAGAAGAGAAATAAACGAAACATACATATTTCCCTCATAACTAGCTCATGACTGTACCATCTTTCCAAGAGAAAAGAATTCACTTTAAACACATACAAATAAATCAGACGAGACCACCAAAGCACCACTGTTTTGTTAAGGTTTAAAATATAACAAACTACTTCACAGAAGCTATCACACTAACAGTGATGACTATCTACCAAACAGACTCTGCATGACCTCTCACACGAAGCGACAAACAAGAAGATAATCACCGCCATTGCCTGTTAAGGTGCAGTCAACAACTCCTAAGTTCAATTAAACTCAAGGATTGATATCCATGCGACAGAAGACGTAACACACCAACAATCCCTTACATCAACCTACAGCCCATTCTAGTCCTTTCTAAAATCACTGTAAGGCTTTTAGACCCAAGGTCGTAATCGAGAACTTCGATTTTTTTGCAGTCAATAATAGACTTCTTGACATTAAGCAATTGATGTTTCCCTAAGACTATACAGAGATAATCTTATAACATTCCCGCAACATGCATAGCCTCATCTAACTGGAATAATCAGAAAGAAAACATAATCTACTGTGCTCACATCTGGATGCATTCAGAGTTTGAAGTATGGTATTCACGACCCACTTTTACAGAGCCAAGATACATGATATCTATCTATACTCAAGGAACCCAATAGTGTCAAAAACAACAAGAGTACCAATCAGGCTTAAATAGAGGCAGATACTATAGTTACCTATCAAGGATTCAACTAAATCCGAACTACAGTAAACAAGATAAATAATAGTTAATGATTCCAACTGCCAACAATGGTGAACATTCAAAATCAGTCTTATACAAAAGCTAATACTGATTTCACAACAAGGAATCCCAACTGAGCCTCTTCAATATTTTTCGCTCAAGCTTACACAGAAAAGAAACGTAAAAATACACCCCAAAGAGTCTGTACCAAAAATTCATTACAAAATAACAGAGGTCACACTACCTGTTACTCCTTCAAGACTCTGACAAAATCAAATTACCAATATTCAAATATATATATATATATATATATATATAGCTTCAACAGTGGTCCAAAATATACGAATCATTCAATGGACTCCACAGAGTCATTTTGAATACACTAAATATACATATTGCATACTATCAACAGGTTGAATCCCATAACCTCCACGCAAGGGAAAAAAAACAACTTCAAAAAGGTCGCATTGAAATACTATAACACAGCAAGTTATCCTTTCATAAATAACTTTAAATATCTTAGCGAAACCCAACAGGATTCTGTAACCACCATCTATAATAACCACGAAAGAACTTACAAGGAAGTCGAGTTATACTGAACATTCAATCAAAAGTCCACAGTATCTTTTCCTACCAGTATCGACAACAAGTAAGCATTAACAACAAGTATCAACAGTAGCCTGTACCCATCAAGAGAACAATTCATGGGCTCTCACAGAGCAGACCCAACATACATTCTTGCATATATTTCACAAATTAAAGCCAGAATGCAAAACACCATGAAATATTGCAACAGTTCGAAAAATAAAATACAACCATCAAGGTTTTAATTGAAAAATCGAACCAGCAAGAAGATACAGTAACAAAATCACCCCAAGCTACCATAAAAACCATCTAATTTCAAAAATCATCTGAACAGAGTTGTTCTAATGAAATCATTTGAAAGAGAGCAAGATTTTTAAAGGTTAGGGCCTAACATGCTTGGTTATGTGCTTAAAATTTCGAAGCAGACCACTGAAAGAGCTCGAACCTTCTCCTCCTTTTCCAAGTTAGATCCACCAACAAAATTTTGCTATTACCATGACTTATAAATTTTCCTTGCCAGAGAAAAGAGCTAGTTACGCTCATAATTTGCCATGCAACTCCAAGAAGACTGGTGCAAAGAACCAGTGATCAAACAGAGGGAAAACCGGAGCGATTGAAAAACCAAACAAACCATTAACTTTCCATTTTGCATGCCTTCCCGTGAAACCTGAGCTCGAAGACCGAGTTCATAAATGACATTTACTCCAAATTTCCCGCTAAATTTCCATTGCCACCGTCCGCCATAGTTGGCGATGGAAAGATGCACATCAAAGACCATTTCCAACTTTGGCGACCTGCCACGTCGGCTCAAGTTAGCCACTTTAAAAACCTCCACCAAATTACCTGTCCCTCATGCTTATCCATGCATTTAATGACATAGAAACTGCCACCCATGGTTCGCACCTTTCCATATGTCCCCTTTCCTCCTTATTCATTAGTTAGGTTAGTAACTTAGGTTAGGATTTAGGCTAACACTTAGTCTAACCATTTTGCACATAGATACTAACTTCGAACATTAGCTCTTAGCCTAGGTCTAGGTTAGATTAACACTAATCTAACCCCTAGGTTAGGTTTAGTTTTAGGTTACTAACCTTAACAAATCCAGTTAGGTCTAACATTTCATATGCTCAGAAAAAGAACCTACAACATACATTCACGAACAGGGTCTACTCCTGCACTGCCAAATGGCTATTGAATTATATGTAATTGAATTATTACCTGGTCCATGATCAAGACCTTCCAGAAATATTACAATATCGGGAACCAGTTCATTTAACATGATCAACCTGAGTTATACTCCGGACTAGCTTATTCAATGCATCCAGACCTTGCAACTTGCTTAAGGTCTATAATTTTAATTCATCACGAATAAGCTTAAAGCATCACTTGGATCAATACCACTGATCCGAGGCTAGATCTTATAGATGGATAACTCCATAATTCGTTCTGAGATCAGATTAAACTCAGGTGCAAAATGAAAGAAATAAAAGAGTCCAATCATATTCTGACTCAGTCAAAGATCTGTAATTTGCAAAGAAGATACAGTACATATCAAGCATGACTTCTCAATCAAGGGAACACATCCTTTCAAAAGAAATCACATATCAACACTTGTATGCTTAGGAGGAAGTAACTACAGTCCAATGTGTTACATGCTTCCCTCCTAAAAGATTCATCATCCCGATGATTACATATTCGATTAACCTTCAGGTCAACCAATTTATTAGTTCACAAAACAATGTGACTATTTTCCAACTTGAATAGTTCCAGAAATCAATGTCACAACACATTTTATTCAGCCTGAATAATGTTTGCCTTCATCTGGCTTTCATATAAACTTAAAAAAAATATAAGTTCATAAAAGAAATGTTTTGTCAACAGATTTCATTCTGTTGAAAAAGAGAAGGAAAAGCAATCTTCATCTCTTCCAAATTTTCCCAAGTTGCACTTTCTTCGTTAAACTGGTCCCACTGGACCTTACATTGCTGTATTTCATGATTTTTCAAATGCAATTGGCGAGTTTCCAGCACTCGTGTGGGTTTAACCACGATTATTCCTAGGTCTTGGACTTGCAAGGAATTCCAATTTAAAACATGTGACAATTCTGAAACGTATTTCTTAAGCAAAGAAATATGGAAAACATCATGCATGCGAGATAAAGCAGGTGGTAATGCTAAACAATAAGCTACAGGATTGATTATTTTGACAATTTCGAAAGGTCCCATGAATCGAGGTGACAACTTGGCAGCCTTGCCAAAAGTTATAGAACTCTTTCTGGGTTTAACACGAAGAAAAACCTTCTCACCAAGCTCAAACCTGCGATCAATCCGCTTAAGGTCAGCATAGCTCTTCTGTCTATCCACTGCTTCCTTTAATCGTTCACGAATCAGCTTAACTTACTGTTCCATTTCTGTGAGAATCTCTCGTCCAATTACCACTATATCCTCAACACTATCCCAACTAACAGGAGTTCTACACTTTCTTCCATAAAGTGCTTTAAATGGTGCCATTTTAAGAGATGAGTGATAAGTGTTGTTGTATGCGAATTCAACTAATGGAAGATACTCTTTCCATTTATACTGTTGATCCATGCAATACATTCGCAACATGTTCTCCAACACTTGATTTACCCTCTCAGTTTGTCCATCCGTTTCCGGATGATATGCATAACTGAAGTTTAGTTTCGTTCCAAGAGCTGTATTAAGTGTTTGCCAAAAACCTTGACTTCATTCTTGGATCCTTGTCAGATATAATCAATTCTGGTACACCATGCAATCTAAAAATTTCGTGTACAAATCTTTTGGCCAGCACTGGTGAATCATCCTTTAGATTTCCAGCGATGAAATGAGCTACCTTAGTCAGTTTATCTACAACTACTAGGATAACATCGTGTTTATTCCTAGACATGGGTAATCCTTGTACAAAATCCATGGTTATTACTTGCCATTTGTACTGCAGTATGCTATGAGGATATAACAGTCCAGCAGGGTGCATATGTTCTACCTTAACCCGCTGACACTCCAAACAATGAGTCACAAAATTAATAACATCCTTTTTCATACCTTTCCAAAAGTATTGCTGTTTCAAATCAACAAGCATTTTTGTGATTCCCGGGTGTCCAGAGAAAGGTGAATCATGAAATTCAACTAACAACTTCTTCCTCAAATCATTCAGCATAGGTACGTATACCCTGTTTTCATAACGCAAGATTCCTTCATTATCAAAATGAAAACCTTTATACCTTATATCCTTTGGTTCTGTAGCAAGCGTTGCTTTTACTTGTTGAAAATAAATATCAGATTCTGAGGCACTCTTTACCTCGTCTTTAAACTAAGTTCTTAATGTTATAAGAGCAGAAATGTGCCTCCTACGACTTAGAGCATCAGCTACTCTATTCTCCTTCCCTTTGATATAGCTAATATCAAAGTCATATCGTGATAAAAATTCTAACCATCTTCTCTATCTGGCATTAAGATTAGGTTGAGTAAAAATATATTTCAGCCCTAAGTGATCAGTTTTCAACTCAAAAGGTTTCCCAAGTAAATAGTGTCTCCAGACTTGAAGTGCATGAACAATGGCAACAAGTTCCAAATCATGAGGGGCATAATTCAGCTCATGTAATTTAAGTTTTCTACTTTCATATGCTATGACTTGATCATTTTGAAGCAAAACACCTCCAAGTCCTTCCCCAGAAGCATCCGTTACAACAGTAAAACTCCCATTAGGGTCGGGTACAGCTAATATAGGTGTAGAAGTCAACTAGTCTTTCAGACCTTTGAAAGCCTCTTCGCACTTATCATTCCATATGAATTTCTTATCCTTCTTTTGCAATGAAGTTATTGGTGCAGCTACTTTAGAAAAATCCTTAACAAATTTTCTATAGTAACCAGCAAGACCCATGAAGCTTCTTACTTCGTGCACATTCTTTGGTGTAGGCCACTCAGTTATTGCCACTATTTTTGAGGGATCTACAGCAATTCCTTCTTTACTAATGACATGACCCAAATAGTGAACTTCTGAATCAAAGAAATAACATTTGGATAACTTTCCATACAACTTTCTTTTTCTCAAAATTCCCAAAACTATCTTCAAATGCTCATTGTGCTCCTCAACGCTTGTAGAATAAATGAGAATATCGTCCAAGAATACAAGTACAAACTTGTCCAGATATTCTTGAAAAATATTGTTCATTAAGTTCATAAAGGTTGCGGGTGCATTAGTTAATCCAAAAGGTAGAACCGTGAATTCATAATGTCCGTACCTTGTTCGGAAAGCTGTTTTATGAATATCTTCCTCTCTAATCCTTAACTGATGATACCCAGATCTAAGATCTATCTTAGAATAAACTGCTGCTCCACGCATCTGATCAAATAGATTGTCGATCCTTGGAAGTGGATATCTGTTCTTGATTGTTTCTTTGTTCAACATCCGATAATCAATACACAGCCTTAGTGTTCCATCCTTCTTTTTTACAAATATTACGGGTGCTCCCCAAGGTGAAACACTTGGTCTAATCAAACCTTTAGATAAAATCTCTTGCAACTGTGCCTTAAGCTCAACTAACTCTGTAGTAGTCATCCTATAAGGTGCTTTAGAAATAGGTTATGTTCCTGGTTTGATTTCGATGGTGAAGTCAAATTCTCTCTTGGGTGGTAACCCTGGTAATTCATCAGGAAAAACATCCCTGAAACTTTGTAATAGAGGAAATTTTTTCATGAAATCATCATCTTCTTCTGAAAATTCAGATATCTTTACTGCATAAAGGGTACATCCTTTATTTTTAGCCTTTTTAAGCTGCATAGCTGACAGTTTTCTAACTGAAATTTTCACACCTTGAATCTCTGCTGTTTCCAGATGATCATCTAAACATTTTATGTTCTTTTCATAGTGGTTAGACTGTGAACATCGACCTCTCCCCCCTATCACAGGATTCAATCCCATGATGAATTTCCGTATTCTAAACTTCTCGTCAGTTTGATACTGCGGTACATACTTGAGGAGTTTTGTAAACCGCTCCCAGTATTCAGTTACCGTTAGCTTCCCTTGAGCTAAATTCTGAAATTCTGTCATTTTCTGATCATAGAAAAGTTGTGGCAGCCAACGTTGCCTAAAATAGCCTTTAAATTGATCCCAAGTAACGTTTGTCTCATCAATGTTTAGTTCAGCTTTATGGCTATCCCACCACGAAGATGCTTCGTGGGAAAGCTGATAGGCTCCCCAAATAGGTTTGGTTTCCTCTGAGAAGTTCCTTATTGTCATTTTTATACATTAGAACAAGTGAATTTTTTTTTTTGATAAATGCTTACTGGTTCTAAATACATAATTTACAACTCACAAATCAAATAACCATTCTTATAACAGATAACCATATGCAGCTGTAATAACTCGGAGTACCTCCGATCTATTCATTCCATGACTCGGAAATCTACCGATCTATTCATGAGTAATAAGAGTTGGAGTTTTCATTTAACCCTTCACTCTCACGGTTCTCTTCCCTATTCTGGGATTCAGAATGTTCTGTCCAAGGAACCTAACTGAATAATTGTTACCATTATTCATCGGCATCTCATCCCTTAGACCAGGTGATTCAGGACAACGCAATCAACAGCTTACGATACTTTGGCCAAAGATTTGAAACATACTGCTTATGTCTCGTATTCCTTAACAGCATACTCGTCAATCTGGAATACGTCCTTCACCCCATTCTTATGTTATATGGAATGTCTTATACTGACTTCTGTCAGTCCCCCTTATCCCAAGTTATTCACTCGGAAATGGATTAGTAAGGTGACAACGTTATATGGATGCACTCGAGGACTAGGGATAAGATGACATACTGGGCCAACCCTAGTTAAACCAGTGTGTCAAGATACCCCGAGTCTCCTAGGCAGCCATATAATGTGACCACATTCCTAATCGGTCCCAGAGTAACTTGTTGAGTTAAAGATGTAAATCTTAACGATCAATGCAAAGGGTGTCGTCATAAGTCACCTGCATTGTTGTATCTTCGAGAAGATCCTAATCTTCTCGAAGGTACAACCCTGTAGTTGACTTGTGCCGTCAACCTTTAAATCCGCCTCGAAAAGATCTACTTGTTAAAAAGTGTTACATACGCTGAGTTAAATTATATTAAAAGACGTTCCCCTAAGGTTAGCCTTTCTCGATCCCTGGGTTCCTCACCTTAGAATGACCTTTCTTAATAAAACCCTTTACACAGAGAAGTTATTAAGACTAAGGTTCCATCAAGGAGTTCATAGAATATACATAATTCTAAATCAACGAAATTGGACAATAACTCATAAACTTCACATGAGATTGCCATCTGAACCCCATTTTGGTTTAATTTAGTTCTCATAACTGAACTTATATCTTACTTATAAGTATCAAGATATAGTGATTAAGATTCCAATTACATGTTGTCCTGGTTTAATCAAGACTAGGAATTAATAATTTAATTCAGCTTGTTTAGCGTTCTGCTTAGGTTTATTTTAACCCTAGTTTCTAGTAAGACAGTGATCTATATTTCAATTTAGCTTTAGATAGAACACACTAGAATTGCTAAACAATCATAAGTATTCAGTCACATATTCTTGCAAGCTTACATTGATAATCACAAAAGTCTCCAAATTATACAATAATAACAATGCTCTCAAGATATTTGAACCGAAGAAGGTCAAACTATCAAGATAAGAATACAAACACATAAGTAACAAATATCAATTTCCATTCCTTTCAGAACTAATCAAATACATTTTATGCATTCAGCATACTTGATACAATACTCTACGGAAAAAGAACATCTTTCCACATATAGTACATTTAGAAAATCAAGCTGTATTTCAACTTAAAATCAAATTAAACAATCTGATCATCCTATCAGATCTGCATGCTTTTACCACTTACGGCATCCATCTGCAAAAATTGTCAACATGGGTCAGTTCGATGAACTGAGCATGATAAGCACTAACTCTTAAAACAATTGCAATCCATCAATTGTTTTCATTAAACACCCTGTTTAAATGAGATCAAAACACCCAACAAGTAAACACATTTCAGACTATGCTTTTGTAAAACAACATGACTATAAACGCGTAGCTCATATTATAGTCACTAAATAGTCACAGATACCTTTCAAATATTTCATCAAAACGTTAGAGACCAAGAAGACAAATACATCTAACCAACTATCCATCTGAATCCCAAGGACAACAACATCCGACAGACTAATATATTCAACATAATAAATGAATAACCTTTCATGATTCCATCAGAATGATAGAACAATTCCAAAAGTTAGATCAACAATTATATCAACCTATACTTTATAACAGAAGAGAAATAAATGAAACATACATATTTCCCTCATAACTAGCTCATGACTGTACCATCTTTCCAAGAGCAAAGCATTCACCTTAAACACATACAAATAAATCAGACGAGACCACCAAAGCACCACTGTTTTGTTAAGGTTTAAAATATAACAAACTACTGTACAGTAGCTATCACACCAACAGTGATGACTATCTACCAAACAGACTCTGCATGACCTCTCACACGAAGCGACAAACAAGAAGATAATCACAGCCATTGCCTGTTGAGGTGCAGTCGACAACTCCTAAGTTCAATTAAACTCAAGAATTGATATCCATGCGACAGAAGACGTAACACGCCAACAATCCCTTACATCAACCTACAGCCCATTCTAGTCCTTTCTAATCACTGTAAGGCTTTTAGACCCAAGGTCGAAATCGAGAACTTCTATTTTATCGCAGTCAACAATGGACTTCTTGACATTAAGCAATTGATGTTTCCCTAAGACTATGCAGAGATAATCTTACAACATTCCCGCAACATGCACAGCCTCATCTAAGTGAAATAATCAGAAAGGAAACATAATATACCGTATTCACATCTGGATGCATTCAGAATTTGAAGTATGGTATTCACGATCCACTTACACAGAGCCAAGATACATGATATCTATCTATACTCAAGGAACCCAATAGTGTCAAAAACAACAAGAGTACCAATCAGGCTTAATTAGAGGCAGATACTATAGTTACCTATCAAGGATTCAACTGAATCCAAACAACAGTAAACAAGATAAATAATAGTTAATGATTCCAACTGCCAACAATGGTAAACATTCAAAATCAGGCTTATACAAAAGCTAATACTGATTTCGCAACAAGGAATCCAACTGAGCCTCTTCAATATTTTTCACTCAAGCTTACACAGAAAAGAAACGTAAAAATACACCCAAAGAGTCTGTACCAAAAATTCATTACAAAATAACAGAGGTCGCATTACCTGTTACTCCTTCAAGACTCTGACAAAATCAAATTACCAATATTCAAATATAAATATATAGCTTCAACAGTGGTCCAAAATATACGAATCATTTAATGGACTCCACAGATTCGTTTTGAATACAATAAATATATATATTGCATACTATCAACGGGTTGAATCCCATAACCTCAACGCAAGGGAAAAACAACTTCAACAAGGTCGCATTGAAATACTGTAACACAGCAAGTTATCCTTTCATAAATAACTTTAAATATCTTAGCGAAACCCAACAGGATTCTGTAACCACCATCTATAATAACCACGACAGAACTTACAAGGAAGTCGAGTTATACTGAACATTCAATCAAAAGTCCACAGTATCTTTTCCTACCAGTATCGACAACAAGTAAGCATTAACAACAAGTATCAACAGTAGCCTGTACCCATCAAGAGAACAATTCATGGGCTCTCACAGAGCAGGCCCAGTATACATTCTTGCATACATTTCACAGACTTAAAGCCTGGAATGCAAAACACCATAAAAATAGAGCAACAGTTCGAAAAATAAAATACACACCCATCAAGGTTTTAATTGAAAAATTGAACCAGCAAGAAGATACAGTAACAAAATCACCCCAAGCTACCATAAAAACCATCTAATTCCAAAAATCATCTGAACAGAGTTGTTCTAATGAAATCATTTGAAAGAGAGCAAGATTTTTAAAGGTTAGGGCCTAACATGCCTGGTTATTTGCTTAAAATTTCGAAGCAGACCACTGAAAGAGCTCGAACCTTCTCCTCCTTTTCCAAGTTAGATCCACCAACAAAATTTTGCTATTACCATGACTTATAAATTTTCCTTGCCAGAGAAAAGAGCTAGTTACGCTCATACTTGCCATGCAACTCCAAGAAGACTGGTGCGAAGAACCAGTGAACAGACAGAGGGAAAACTGGAGCGCTTGAAAAACCAAACAAACCATTAACTTTCCATTTTGCATGCCTTCCCGTGAAACCCGAGCTCGAAGACCGAGTTCATAAATGGCATTTACTCCAAATTTCCCGCTAAATCTCCACTGCCACCGACCGCCATAGTTGGCGATGGACAAATGCACATCAAAGACCATTTCCAACTTTGGCGACCTGCCACGTCGGCTCAAGTTAGCCGTTTTAAAAACCTCCACCAAATTACCTGTCCCTCATGCTTATCCATGCATTTAATGACATAGAAACTGCCGCCCATGGTTCACACCTTTCCATATGTCCCCTTTCCTCCTTGTTCATTAGTTAGGTTAGTAACTTAGGTTAGGATTTAGGATAACACCTAGTCTAACCACTTTGCACATAGATACTAACTTAGAACATTAGCTCTTAGCCTAGGTCTAGGTTAGATTAACACTAATCTAACCCCTAGGTTAGGTTTAGTTTTAGGTTACTAACCTTAACAAATCCAGTTAGGTCTAACATTTCATATGCTCAGAAAAAGAACCTACAACATACATTCACGAACAGGGTTTACTCCTGCACTGCCAAATGGCTATTGAATTATATGTAACTGAATTATTACCTGGTCCACGATCAAGACCTTCCAGATATATTATGATATCGGGAACCAGTTCATTTAACATGATCAACCTGAGTTATACTCCGGACTAGCTTATTCAATGCATCCAGACCTTGCAACCTGCTTAAGGTCTATAATTTTAATTCATCACGAATAAGCTTAAAGCATCACTTGGATCAATACCACTGATCCAAGGCTAGATCTTATAGATGGATAACTCCATAATTCGTTCCGAGATCAGATTAAACTCAGGTGCAAAATGAAAGAAATAAAAGAGTCCAATCATATTCTGACTCAGTCAAAGATCTGCAATTTGCAAAGAAGATACAGTACATATCAAGCATGACTTCTCAATCAAGGGAACACATCCTTTCAAAAGAAATCACATATCAACACTTGTATGCTCAGGAGGAAGTAACTACAGTCCAAGGTGTGATAAACTTTATTATATCATCATCTACTACTCTATCTCACTCCACACTTGAGACTCTTAACAAAATTGTTGTTTCTCTTACAATAGCATGAAAATTATTGATCCTAAAATCATGAAAATGTTACTAATTTGAGATCAACAACCTTCCCAACTTAAACATGACATGATTGCCTCCAAAACAACTCATGAACACATTTTTACAAACAAATATCAAATCTTTTCATTTCTTGTATGGCTTCATTTAGCCTATATCCACCTAAAATTACCTTAATTAGGTTTATGTCAACTAACTTCAACCTCTTACATACCTAAATTTACCTTTACAAGCTTATTCAATTTTCACACTCATCTATTTCAAGTAAATCACTCATTTACATGAAATCAACATGCTAGAATAGGTCCCCTATATCCCTATGACATTCGAAGGTCTTGATGCTCCTGCATCACAATGAGATATGATAAATGTGGAAGGAATTTATTCAAACACTACAATACTAGATTTAACTACTTATTTCACTTGCATTCAACTACTTCTTCCACTTGACAAGGAGACAAATTTGGAAGATAATTAATCAAATATTATAACTAGATTAAACTACCTCTTCCTTAAGTAATTAACTACTTATTTCCATTTTCCAAGTTTGCTCTTGCATGATTGAATCCTTAAACATGATAGCCGTCCCACCATATTTTCATTCCTAATATTCTAATCATTACTGTGAAATCAATTTGAAGAATATTTTCAAACATTTTTTGTGTTTCATGCTCCTTGTTGTAATATTTCCAAAAAAATTTGAAGTTCGTATTTTCATCAAGAAATGAGGGAGATATCACAGCCTTACTGAACCTGTGTTTTTTTGTCTTATTTACTTTCCTTCAACCTTATTCTGTTGAAACTTTAAACGAAGATATCTCCTCAATTATTGCTACTATGTAAAAACAGAGAGAGGTTTTTCCTCCTAGCAATAAGAGTAACAAAAAATTCTTACAATTTCTCATTTAGAGAGATCTTCAATTTTAGTTAGAGAGAATCCAATGTTGTTTGTGCGAGTCATGCGCTTGGAAAACCTCCTCCTTTAAATGTTGACATCTTCATAACCATTATTACCGTGTAAAAAAGGAAAGAGGTTTTTCCTCCTAACAATAAGAGGAACAATGACCTCTCTCAGATTCTCATTTTGAGGTATGTAATTTTAGTTAGAGCAAGTCTTGTGTTGATTCTCCGAGTCCTACGCTTAAAAACTTTCTTCTTGAAATGTTTATATCTTTGTAACCATTATTGTTGTGTAAAAATGGAGACTGGTTTTTCCTCCTAATAATAATAATAAGAACGAAAACCTGTCTCATATTCTCATTTGGAGGTCTACAATTTTATTTAGAGTGATTTCAGTGTTGATTCTTTTAGCCCCGCGCTCTTGGATTTTTAAGTCCTGCACTCCTAGCTTTGTGATTCATGCACTTTTTATGATTCATGTGCTCTTAGCTATGCGAGTCTTACACTCTATGTGATTCCTACACTCTTTGTGAGTCATGCACTCTTAGCTATGTGAGTCATACGCTCATAGCTATGTGAGTCTTTTACTCTTTGTAAGCCATGTGTTCTTAGCTATGTGAGTCCTATGCTCTATAATGTGTTTCTTGCACTTGGCTATGTGATTCTTGCACTTGATGCAATTCATTATATGGATCAAATGACCTTCTCATACATAATACTGCACTCCAAATTACAAGAAATATTATGAAATGAAACCATTCATATTGTAATGGACTTTTCAAAGACATATCAAATAGATTCTACACTTTATCTTAAATAATCTATCTATTTCTTAAGACTACATCTAAATCCACTTTATAAGAGAAGGAATAATGTTATTTTATGTAATAGATGAGACTTAGTTTGGTCTCATCAAACGTGAAATGTTCTTTATAACGCGTTGATGAGATGTGGTCTTAAAAATTGTAATGAATCCTACTTGCAACAAAGTTGAAGCCGCCATATCATCATCCTCACTACATGACAAGAAAAAGACCCGAGATTTCACTCAAACATTGACATTGTTTCACTAAATACAACCAATACTAGTGTAATATGATTAGATTACCTTTGTTAGCATACTCTCAGCTTGTGCAAAAATATGATCTTGGATTGAAACTATTTCACCAAATGCAATGAATAGTCCTCCATCTAGGCATATAGGAAGTGTTTTTGTCGGATTGTAGTTGTAGGTGCCCTGTTTGATATGTATGCTAAATGTGGAATCATACATATGACATGTGAATTGTTTGACAAAAGGCCCCTGAGAGATGTCATATCATGGAATGCACTGATTTCAGGATATTCACAAAATGAGGTTGATAAAAAGGCCTCGACAACATTTAAATACCAAAATGGGAGCTTTGGTAGTTGGATGTCAAGTGTTTGACCTAATGATAAAATGTGATATTTTCATGGAACATAATAATTGCAACTTTCAAAATACATTTTCTGATCTAGAGGTCATTTTTGGCATCATAAGTTGTAAATATCTCCCTAAAATAGTACAGTATGAAAGAGCATTCAAAGAGCTTTCCAACACCTATTGAAACACGTAAATTGGACATTATATGCTCAAGTTGTCGTTGGTCAAAATTTGGGTCAAATTTGGTAAACAGGAAGGCGCATGTCAAGTAGGACCTTGGTTTGTTTACAGGACCTATTTGCATGATTCAAGGTTGGCCTAGGCAAAAAATGTGATCTTGGATGTGTTTTGGTTATCCTATGTTCTTCAACGATCGATTTACAAATGACCAGTTTTGTCATAGGGGAACTCTATCGTCATGTGGTAATTAGGGTGAATTTCATTTTATTTAATTACATTATAGTTTACCAAATATTATTTTGTGGCCTCTCATGCTGACACATGGCATGTGAGAAGCTAAGCAATTTAGCAGTTTTGGAGAGGTCCGTGTGGTGAGTCCTCAAGCCACTACGTGGCCTACCACCTAACTCACTTGTTATCCAAACCAACTCGATAAAGCTCTCGATCACCTTGCCACGGATCAAGACCCAGCTCAGCAACAGACCAACTCGAGCCGAGGCCATTTTACCAACTCTACAACAGTCCACTTCCAAATCGGTGGGACAATTATTCCCAACACATACTTGCCAATGCGGCTGAGCCACGGATCACACAACTCGCCAACCATTCCCACAGAGCTCGAAGTGAATTGTTCACCCCAACATATCAACACATTGGTTAAATTAATTCAACATTTCTTGCCTATGAGAAATGGCTATTTTTACAGAGTTTTGGTTTTCATATCCATGTTTGGATAACATTTGTGTGGCATGTTAGAAATATATGCCTTGTTTTGGAACTATTTCAAAACTATTTGAAAACATGGGGTTTCATCACTACCTCATTACACATGAGGATTTTATGGTGTAGCCTTCTATTCAAGTTGTTGAACTAGGAAGAGGGATCAACCCTCGTATTGGTAAAACTTGTTTCTTGTATAGTTTTTATTTGCATAGTTGATATTGTTGATTAGCTTTCATTTTTCAAAGCATGCTTTTGTGGGATACCTATTGTATGTAGAAAGGAGATTTTTCCCATATGATTTCAGCTTTGAATTTGGTTAATGGTGTCACCTGTAGTGAAGCGTTGAGTGACAAGTTTTCCATACTCATATTTACCTTCTCATAGTTTTGGTTAACAATTTCGATTATGATTCAGATAGCAGTTTATACATATTTAGTGGACATGTTCAGTATGTCTAATTTGGTTATGTATTTGTTGTCATTTTTGTGTGCAAAATATGGATGCTTATAATATCCATTTTGGGCATTATTTGTATTTTGTAATTAATTTACAAACTTATTGTATCCACACGTAATAATTGCACATGATTTTAATTCCCTTATTTCAGACATTTATTTGTAACTATCACATGTGGTTACAATTAGGGTGTAAATTTATTGCACTAACAAACTAGTGATCTTTTGTAGCAATGATAGTTCCCCCAATTTGGATGTGACATTTGGCAAGCATTTTTTAATTCTATCCCCAATATTACATTGGATAGATATTTTTATCTTCACTTGCAGTTTCAGGGATTCAGTCTAACTCTCGCCTCTTTATAGGCATTTTGCAGTTTGATTTCTGAATCATTTCCATGATATTTTACATATATATTTTGTTGTGATTGACAGTTTCACAGGGTCAGTGGACACCATTTATTGTTGGGATTTGGTGGTCTATTTCACACTGATCATTTATAGTACTTTCAGTTTCACAAGATCAATGGACACTTGCCTATGTTTGGCATTTGATTCATCATTTCATAATGATTCATTTCAATGATATTTTGCAAAGTATATTGGTAGCTTTTGTAGGGTCAAAGGATAATGCCTATTATTGTCATTTGGTCATCATTTCATACTGATATGATTTGGACAGTTGCAAAATTGGACATTGCCTCTTTGGAAGACGCTTTGTGTCTATTTACACTAATCCATTTTTTGTGATATTTTTGGCATTTCAATATTTGGCAACCTTAACCACTATCCTATATTCTGGTTTATGTACTTTGGTGTGATGCAGAGATCCGTTTAGCATATTTAGTGGGTGATTTGACTTTTGGGGACTAAAAGCCTTATTATTGGGGAGGTGTGATCCGGAGGTCATTTTGGGAATAAAAAATTCCCAGGATCTCCCTAACTCAGTACAGTACAAAAGAGTATTCCAAGAGCTTTCTAATGCCTATTGGAATGTGTAAATTGGAAATTGTATGCTCAAGTTGTCACTGGTCAAAGTTTGGGTCAAAGTTGGTCAATAGGAAGGTGCAGGTCAAGTAGGACCTTGCTTAGTTTACATGTTTTATCTGCATGATTCAAGATTGGCTTAGGAAAAAGATGTGATCTTGGATGTGTTTTATTTATCCTCCACTCTTCAACGGTTGATTTGTAAAAGGCCGGTTTGTGTCAGAGGGGGACTCTACCGCCGTGTGGTAATTAGTGTGAATTTAATTTTTTTAATTACATTATAGTTTACCACATATTATTTTGTGCCCTCTCATACTGACACGTGGCAGGTGGGAAGCTCAGCAATTTGGCAATTTTGGAGAGGTCCACATGGTGGGTCCTCAAGCCACCACGTGGCCTACCACCTAACTCACCTTCTATCCAAACTAACTCGGTAGATCTCCCAATCACCTCATCGCAGATCAATACCCAACTCGGGCCGGAGTCATTTTACCAACTCTACAACAGTCCACTTCCAACTCGGTAGGACTGTTATTCCCAACACACACTTGTTAGTGCAACTGAGCCGTGGATCACACAACTCGCCAACCATTCCCACAAATCTCATGGCAGACTGTTCACCCCAATATAGCAATACAGCGGTATAACATGGTTGTAACCACATCAGCTTAACCACCCCTCACCCAATATAAATAATGGTTGAGGATTTCTTGCGGTCAATGTGGGACATTATCCCAACCATATGCTAAACAAAGGCTTGTGGATGGAGTCAAACCCGTGACCTTGGGTAAAATAATAAGGTATTCTACCAACCTGCCACCGACTTGTAAGTGGTATAAAAGGGGGCATATGGTACCTAAACATGAGTCGGTTGTGGACTGTGTAAAGGTCGAGCCATTTTTGGCTTGTTTAAGGCCATTTCAATGAATTTTTTTAGTTTGTTTTTTATTGTTAAAGGAAGAGAATCCCTGTAAAGACCAAAAAGGAGTTTTTGTACATTCCTAATGGCATTTTGAGTTCGAATGAGAGTTTTGAAGTAACTTTCATTGGCGGAGAGTTCTCAGACATATAGGGGAAATTTTCGTTGTTTAATCCAATCGTGGAGGACATTCGTGGATCAGAATTCCAAATTCTTTAGGGTACATTGTAGGTTCAATCTCATTTTCATATTGTGAAATTTTCATTGTACTTGCGATATACTTAAAAAATGGATTAGTTTATCGTTTACGCAAACGTGGAGACGTAACTCACTTATGGGCGAACTCTGTTATCAATCTTCTTGTCATTGTTTCTTTCAATTTTGTTGGTTTCTATCAGTTCTTAATTCAATTTTAATGGATTAATGATGAACTAAAGCAATTTAAGAAGAATCATTAAATGACAACTTGGAATAGTTTGAGTGTAGAATTGATATTTTCGAGTTTTTAATCACTCTGAATCAGTTCTAAATCAGTTTTAAATCAGCATTCTCAAATTATTTAAATCGGAAATTTGAGATTTTGATCAGAATCCATTTTTAAACTATTTAATAGTAGGGGGTCTACTACAGTTTATGGATTATGGTCATCCTTAAGAGCCATCTAAACTGTTTCATTAAGTGCAACAAAGATATTCAACCCAATCAGCTCACCCTTGCTAGGCAAAATAAGAGCTTCATAGCAAGATATAGACATACATCAAAGTATAACAGGGAGTATTTTTTGTTGATGTTGTAGTTAACACTATTTACTCTTCCCCATCACACAAAATTAAAACAATTTGAGATATCATACATTTCACCGAAAATTACAACTCCATCAAACTTAACATTGTTATCCTCTTCAAAAAATTTACAACCCATGTGCAAGTGCTAGATATCCTCTTTAGTATACCAAGAGGGGTTTAAGTCTGGGCAGATGGCTCCCCTCCCCCATTAATGCAAAAAAAGGGCACAACAAAGAGTCATGTCCTAAGTAGCTACCACTAATAGCAAAACCAGGATCAGAGAAATTGTATGAAACAAAGACGATAGCAGAGCATGATTTATCTAAAGGAGTCGTTTTTCCTTACCTACATCATTAGGGCTCGCATGTCTATAACTAAAACAGTTGAAAATACCTAATAAACCTAAATTAAGATACCAAACCAGAACAAATCGGTGAAGGACCTTTACGGCTATTGCATCCCAATCAAATACAGAGGAAATATTCTTGACAAAGGAAATTCTCATCCTGCAACCAACTATATATTTTTGCATCAAGTTTATATGGCCTAAATCTAAAGACTTCGAATAAAACACATTCTGTGAAAGGAAATATTGAGTACACTTTCTAAATTCAAATAAAAATGCTGCTTTACTGGTCGACATCGGAAGAACATATATTTGGGTATTCATAATTTCATACAGGGAATGATTTCTCGTCACAAAGTCCTCCATTTATTTCTTCATCTTTAAGCTTTTCTTTGTTGATGGCACTGGCACTGGCACCTGTGTTTGTTTCAGTTTTTGTTTCAGCGCTTGAATGGCATCGAGGAGCTGGTTCCTGTCATGCTGGTATAGCGTGTGGAGTCGCTCCAGTTCAGAGGAAGAGAGTTTGTTCAAGTCAAGGGCATCCCATAAAACGTGGGAGAAGTTCACAGGCTCCATTGTCTTACACAGGGAGAACAGATCAAGCTCAACACAGCCTCTCTCTTTTCTTAAACCCTCGCCTCACGCCTGTGATGTGATGGGATTGGGGAATGGGGAGTAGCATGCGAAACTAAATAAAAAGGAACAACGCCTATTTTTATACAGATACGGGGTATTGCTGTGTTCATTGATTATTGCTTGTAAGTAAATTTGTTTTTAGTTTTTGTTTGTTTTTTATTCGGCGTGTTAGTTATTTATAATTTTTGTTCTTCCATGTTTTGTCATTCTTTCTATTTTTAGGTTTGTGTTATGGAGTTTTTTTTTTTGTTTAAATTATATTTGTAGAGTTTTATTACACCGAAGACATTTTTTAAAGGTATAGTAAGGGGATTGAATGAGCTCATGTTGATCATTTTTGTTACAGTTGTATCAACAACTAAAATCGTATAGTTGTCGTGTTGGTTTGAAAGTCATATGGATAAAATTGTTTTACGCCAGGTTGTTGTCCATACACGCGGGCCCTCATCCCCTGTACTAAAAAATATAGAAGGCAACTTCGGATAACAAACGTCTAAAATTTTTGTCACCACCCATTTACATGGCATGATTTTTCTAGCCAAGCATCGAAATCCCTAACACCTATCACCACAATTTTCCAACATTGAAGTTCAAAACTTTTCGATTTGTTTATGGCTACACGTTTCAAAACTTTTTGATTTATTTATGGAAAGATGTTTCTTCACAAATTCCATGTGTACAATTGCCAAGAAATCAACTATTTCAACATAAGTAAGTGCATCATGTCTTAAATTAAGAAAACAAAGAATCTCTTTCACACTTGAACAAGTACACTTTGATCATGATTACAATGAATGGTGCCACTATAATGTATTGTTGTTAATGTTGACCTACACACCCAATAGAGTATAGTGTATTATTGTTAATGATGACCTAAATGCCTAAATGGCTTTGGAAGAAAAAATTTAAAAACAAAATCCCTTGTTTTGGGTTTTCTTTTCAATTAAGAAAATGATAATTTATAAAGTTTTAAGCTCAACAAAGGATTTCATACCTAGCAAACGCGTTCTGATATTTACAAGGGATGACAAAGGGGAATTTAACTACAACTAGCCAACCAACCTCGGTATAATAATGGGTGCCACTTAAAGACTGATTAGTTTTTTCCTCTATTTGTCAGCCAGGTTAGCAGGGTAATTGCTGTAACAACAGAGCTAGGCTACGTGTTGAGACCTTGGTGATAACATTACTAGCAATGGAAAATTCAATGAAAGAGCAGGAGTCATGAA
This sequence comes from Taxus chinensis, assembly GCA_019776745.2. Taxonomy (NCBI): domain Eukaryota; kingdom Viridiplantae; phylum Streptophyta; class Pinopsida; order Cupressales; family Taxaceae; genus Taxus; species Taxus chinensis. Next base: position 488,545,596 of record CM034156.1, read on the forward strand.
AACCTTGCCTAATATAGATACACATGACAATGTTTCAAATTTAATGATTGTTTAAAACCTATAATGATGAGGAGGTGGTGTCAGTTACAAATCCACAAAGAAAGCTCTTGTATATGATATATGTTGTTGTTTGGGCAAGCATAGAGAGTGGCCTAAGATAATGGTATACAAAGATGGCACAAAACCACCAAACTAACCATGTTTTTTGGTTATCAAATTCAACTACTACATTGACTCGGCTTGAGATGTCGAGTCCATTCCACACATCCCTATCTCTAAAGGGGTTGGGCTGCCATCTCAACACTATCAAAACTCCCTGACCATATTAAAGAATTTTTTTGGGTTGTTGAATTTTGAATACCCATTTGCCATAACTCACTCCTCCTCACACCCCTATGAAGTGAATTCTGTGTATCTCCCCTACCCTTCGCTTGGCTTCATGCTCACATCAAAGATTGTACTTTCACTGAGCTCAACCCGATTCCTCGACTTTGATTTATATTGGATTTGCATTTGGTTTCAGGATCAATAGACATAAAACTTTAAATTAAGGGTCCTCCAATATCGACATCATATTGCATCATGGATCTGGTATTGAGTATTGTGATTCAAATTGGCTCGCATATGGTAGCTCCTTACACCACTGAAGGGGTCACTCAATTTTGCATCTTCCTTTGACTCGCCCACTATTTTGCTTGCATGTTGTGGTTAAACATTGCATTGGTTGACTCTCCAAATGACTAGATAATGCATGCTACATGTGTCCCCATGCATCAACATATGGGTTGACATCTCTTCCAGCTATCCTCGACGGAAATCCATGTATTCAACAGATTCCATGCATTCTTATTTTTGACTAGTCAACATATTATAATCTTCAAACTGATCAATTGAATTATAATCGTAAAACTGATCAACCGAAATATAATCTTCAAACTGAAAGATAAAGAGATCTTGTTCAAGTCAAGGGCGTCCGATAAAATGTGGGAGAAGTTCACAGGCTCCATCCTAGACAGAGTAAAACTCAAGCTCAACACAACCTCTATTTTCTTAGTCCCTTGCCTATGATGTGATGCAATTGGGGAATCAGGAGTAACATGCGTAAATAGATAAAAGAAAACACACTCTCTCCCTACTGATTTTTCTTAATTTAGCAATAATTTCATGACACTATTTATTGTTTAATGCATATATAAGGTGAGTTATGTTATGTTTTATTAAGCATAAAACCTTATTTGGGTAATTCTGTGTTCATTCGTTATCGGTTTAAGTTAGGTTTTATGTTATTTTTAATTATTAATTTTTTTGGTGTGTTAATTATAATTTTGTATTTCTTTATTTTGTCATTGTTTTTATTTGGTTTCCTTATTTTTATAGTGTTGTGTTTTTTTTGGGTTAAAACTATACTTTTGTAACGTTTAATATTTACCATAACCATATATTTAAGGTTCTATCATATGCTTTTGTGAGTTCTTTTGTCCCATGTTTACAAAATCCCTGAGGTTTTGTCTATTTTGTCAAATTTTATACTTGTTGCCTTTCACCTTGCACGCCAATAGAATTGTAATTTAGATACAAGTAGTATATAAATACATGAATATATTAGTGCATTTTGGACAAGTAATTCAAAACCAAGAGATATTGATTACAATTGTATAATAGTGATATTGAAGTTATAAGAACATAAATTCATTATATCAAGAGCATTTTCATGCCAAATGCAAAATTTAAACATTTAGAGAGTATCCTAGCATTTATTAGTTGTTTTCATCTATTTGAGAAGATAAGGATTGGAACACTTGCATACACCAAATTGCAAGTTGACTTGCATCTAGTGCTAATTTCAAGACCTTTTTCCTCAAAAGGGGTCTAATTGAGATATGTCTTCTAATCTAAACCCTATTTTTCAATGTTATGAAGGTGTTGAAGTCAGAACAGGGCTTCGAGAAAAGAGAAGTGAAATAAAAAATGAGCAAGGTTTACGAAGCCCAAATTCAGATGATTGCATGTTCCAAACCAATTTAGCATTTGTAAGAGTGGGTAATTTATATACTCCTACAACCTTGGTAACACTAAAATTATAATCATATGATTATGTTCAAATTTTTCATAGAGTTCTGTCTTTCTAGGATAGGGACCTATCTCTCACTAGCTATTACGACTGAAAGTTGTCTCTAGAATAGAGACAAATCGAGGATTATCTTATGAAACCCTAATTCTCATGTATTTTCAAACATTCTAATTATACAAGTATTTTCCATATTTTCTCAAGTTCTATATAGTTGTAGACACCTAAATTTGCAAAAAAATAAAAGTGTGTAAAACTAAATAAAAAGGAAAAACATCTATTTTAATACGAATATTTATGTGTTCAGTGATTATTGCTTTAAGTTTGGTTTATGTATATTTTCCCTTTTTGGGGGCGTGTTAATTATAATTTTTGTTCTTCCATGTTTTGTCATTGTTTCTATTTTTAGGTTTGTGTTATGGAGTTTTTTTTTGGTTTAAACTATAGTTGTATATTTTTATTATACCGAAGACGTTTTTCTAAGTTATAGTAAGGAAACAGAACGAGCTCCTATGGATACTTTTTGTCATAGCCATATCATTGACCAATATCGAACAGTTATGGCCTTGGTTTGAAAATTAGAGGGATCAAATTGTTTCACACCAAGTTGTTCTCTATACATGCAGGTCCTCACCACATGTACAAAAAAATACAGAATGCAACTTTGGATAACTAACGTCTGAAAAATTTGTCAACACCCATTTACATGGCATGAATTTTCCAACCAAGCACCTAAATCCCTAATACTTATCACCACAATTTTCCAACATTAAAGTTCAAAAAAGTTTCGATTTATTTATGGGTTCACATTTCTTCAAAAATTCCATGTTTATAATTGGCAAGAAATCAATTGCTTTAATGTACAGTAAGTACATTATGTCTTTGATTAAAAACAAAGAATCTCTTTCACACTTGGGCACATACACTTTGATTGTAATTACAATTAATGGTCTCACTATAGTGTATTGTTGTTAATGATGACCTACATGCCTATATGGCTTTGGAAGATTTTTTTTAAAAACAAAATTCCTTGCTTTGGGTATTCTTTTTCAATTAAGAAAATGATGATTTATATTGTTTTAATCTTAACAAAGGATCTCATACCAAGAAAACATGTTCTGATATTTACAAGGGATGATGAAGGGGACTGTAACTCCGACTAGCCAACCCACCTCTATACAATAATCGGTGTCACTTAAAGATTGATTAGTGTTTTCCTCTATTTATCAACCGGGTTGGCGGGGTAATTTCTATAATAACAAAGCTAGGCCATGTGTTAAGACCTTGGTGATAACATTACTAGCAATGGAAAATTCAATGAAAAAGAAAGAGTCATGAAAAACTTTCCTGATATAGATACACATGAAAATATTTCACATTTAATGAGTGTTAAGAACCTATAATGATGATGAGGTGGTATTAGCTACAAATTCACAAAGAAAGCTCTTATATATGATATATGTTGTTTCTTGGGAAAGCATAGAGAATGGAATAAGATAATGGTACACAAAGATGACGCAAAAACACCAAATTGATCATGTTTTTTGGGTATCAAATTCAATTACTACATTGAATCGGCTTGAGATGCCAAGTCCACTCCACATATCCCTATCTCTAAAGGGGTTGGGTTGTCATTTTAGCACTATCAAAATTTCCCAACCATGTTCAAGATTGTTTTTGGGTTGTTGAATTTTGAATACCCATTTACCATAACTTGTTCTCCTCCTCACACCCCTGTGAAGTGAATTCTTCATATCTCCCCTACCCTTCATTTGGATTCATGTTGTGAATAAGGAAAAGTTGCAAAAGCTATGAAAATGGGGCAAGAACACTTAAGAGACCCCAAAGCTTTAAAAAAAATCAATGGACCATTATGATAAGAAATAAATAAGGATTCATTACTTTGCATGCATTAATCTTGAAGTAAACAAGAAAACCTAACATGTCTAGTTATCCTCTATTCTTGAAAGCTTTGTAAATGAACCTAATAAAGATTCTAAGCAATCTAGTTTGTGATTATGAGAATGGGAGCTCACCATTAATGGCTACAAAGAGGCCATATGGTTCTTCCCATTTACTCAAAGCTTGGGTGTGTAGTGCAATAGCAAAGCAAATAGCTCAATAAACAAATGAAAAATGAACCTCTAAATCCTAAATAAAATACTATAGTTTATGTTAAAAAGGAGGAAGTGTTCTTAGAAATGGTCTAGGGGTAGTGGGGTATTTATAGGTTTCTAATTTCAGAAATGAAATGATTTGGGTGCATGTGGGACAAATGAATAAGCCAAAAAGCACTTTTAGTGAGTCAAAGTAAGATTTGACTAGGCTTAGAAGAGGTTAAACATGCCTTAGGCTAGTTAATCTAGGTTTAGGCTAATTAATCTTGATTAGTGAGGAATTAGGAGTCTGAGAGAGTTGTGAGAGGGTCTACTCAATCTAATGAAATGGATTGATAACCTAGGAAGCTAGTAGAAGAGGTTTATAAGGATATTAGAAGAGGGCTTAGTTGATAAGATGCTATATTAGCTAGATTATTCAATTATAAGAGGAATACGACCAAAAGGATGTCATAAAAGGAGAGTTAGATAGGCCTAATTGACGAGGTGTCATCAATTTGCGAGGAGGAGAATAGTTAGTGCAATATTAAGAATAATAGTGCTTTGATAAAACTACAGGTGTCTACATTTTCCCCTCTTTGGGGTGGCGTAAGCTATGCCACTTCAAAGAAAGTAGACAAACACAAGTGACTACAAAATGTTTTGAAGGAGTGGGAGAAAAATTAGTAGAGTGAAGGATGCCCCCTCGAGTGTCGATAGGGCAATGAAAGAGGTCGATCGACGATCAAAAAGAAGAGATGAAAGAGATAGATGAATGGGAAGAGTTAGGATGAGTTGACATGAAAATAAAGAGAATAAAGAAAAAATAAGAAAATTAAAAGGAAGAGATATTGAGCTATCAGTGATGCTGTATTGCATAAAACAATATTTATTACATCATATTGCTAAGAATCTTCATCATCGGTCCTTATTAAAAATATAAGCATACGACAAAGGCGTAAAATGACATGAAAATCCAAGATACAAAAAATTTCCATTGCTAAAACTTCCAACTCCATGCAACATACAAAATGTAATGCAATACAAGAAGTAAACAAGCTTACCCAACAGGGAAATAAGTACAAACACACACACTCAAACCAAAAATGTTTAAGATAGTTGCACAAATATTTTGTTATCAAGCTGTAGTCCCAAATGTTTGTGATAAATGACAAGGGTTAAAAATTATGCCCCAAGAAAATTGTACATGCAAGGAGTAGAACAGAGGACACTTGGGTCCTATGAAAAAGTAGTGTGCACTACGAAATAGTACCAGGCAACTCGTTGTGCCCCAGAGTACAGATGAAGTAAGAAGCTGAGATTTTGTAAATGATTGTAGATTCAGATGATCTGTGAGTCATTGTTTCAAAACATGTGAAAACACTAGCAAGATACAAGATGAGTGCCATGTGAGAGACACAAATTTCAGTTGTGTATGAGTTGTTTACCCTTTTTTGTCAATTTTTGAATTTTTACAATGTTTTGGATTTTTGAATGATTTTATGATTTTTGTAAATTTTACATTTTTGACCAGTCAGAAGAATTTAGAAAATGGAAGATCACCAAAATCACGTGAAATGCTTCATGGTGAAGAAACGGCGTCAAGTAGCAAAAACGTGCCCCGACGAGAAGAAAAATGGGTTAAAATGATTATTTAATAAAAATAATCATCACGATGGTAAAATAGAAGAAGAAAGAATGAAAAATCACCTGGAAACATTATAAAAATTACCCCAGGGAGAAGAAATGAGTGCTAGGTGGAAAATAATGCCCCAGCATAGTGAAAACGAAAATTAGTTAAAAAATAATTATTTAATAAAAATAATTATCACGAGGGGTAGAAGAAGGGGTTAGAATGACCGTGGCGGTCAAATTAAGCATTTCAGCCATCACGGATCGTGGTGAGAGGGCATCACGACGAGTCAAAATAACCCTATATACCCCTCCCTTGGGGGAGGGGGGTAAATCATCATGGTTAGTTCATTTGTTATGGAGCTCTTGTGAATTTTCACCGCGAGTGACTTGTGAGCTGCGAGAGAGATGGTGAAAGTTCAGAGGCAGATTAGATGCGTAGACCAGATCTAGGAGTACCTTCAAGGATGATGTCAATGGACCCTATGTGAGTTCCCTATCCCTTCTAGTCAAATTTTACATTTAATGTCATTTTTATAACATTTTAGGGTAGATTTAGGGTAGGTTTAATGTGTACGCATGCCTTAGCAGTGTGCATTTGTCATTCGGCGTGCGTACACATTGAGAAAATGGGTACACACACATGTACACATTGGAAAAATGGGTACCCACACGTGTACACATTGGAGGGACACATATGCATTATGTGGTAGGGGGGAATGTATGCGGATGCGCACACGTGCACTCGCCAAACTATGCATGTAGGCGTCATACTTGGATGCGTATGTGCTGGGGGAGGGGTTAACTAGGTGGGAAAATGGTTAGGGGTGTACGCGTCAAGATGGACGTGTAGGCGTTGGTAGGGGTATGTACATGCCTTAGGTGCACATATGCATTAGGATGGGTGCACGCAGGCATCCATAGGGGCGTGTAGGCACTAGAAGAAAGACTTAGCCAATTTTTAAATAAAAATAGGATAAGTAGAGAAGGATGTGGGCTAGAATTTTGTAGAAGAAAGTTGAAAGTAGCACTTAGAAGAATAAATATAAGAATATGTAGATAAAATAAGATCATTACAAGAGTATTGTCATTTTGTAGAGAAATTTTCCATTCCTTCATACTAAGGAGTGATATGGGCGCTTGGTTGTGATAGCAGTGGATTTTGAGGAGGAGGACAATGAGATTTTAGGCATCCTCTTTTATGTTACTAGTCTAGACCATGTGGCCAGTATGCCACAGATTACTCTAGACCATGGCCTCCTCACAACCTTAGCTGAGAGGTGGCACAATGAGAGCCAGTGTTTTCAAGCTCCCGACCAACGAGATTACTATTACGATGGAGGATGTATGGAGAATTTTATGGGTGCCCATTCAGGGTTAGGTAATTGAGTACGAAAGCCGCATGACTGAGATCTCATCTTGTTTATTTGAGCTATTCGGAGTGGAGGACATACCTCACTGAGGTATGGCCGTTAAATTGTCTCAGTGTATAACAGACCCAAAGTTAGATCAGGTGGTGGTTTACTTGATGGCCTTTTTCAGTGGCGTTTTTCTTACTTACAAGACTGGTGCTACATTCCCATTGGGTCTCATCAGAGTAGTACGTGGATTGATTGATGGTGAGAGGTATTGTTGGGGCTAGTGTATATCGGCACATTTGTTGTGGGATCTTCACCTTATCACCTACTACCATTCAGAAGATGGTAGGCCTGGCTAGATTATTACAGATATGGGCTTGGAACCACATATCCATTGGTCATCCCACAGGTGTTTTACAAGCTCATGCCCCAGAGGAGCCATCTGGGATGGGTTGGGTTCCAGTCGGAGATGATGTTTGGCCAAACATGGGAGATACCTATCATTATCGTCGAGAGTTCGATGATCTCCAGCAGGCGCAGATAGTATGGAGGCCCTATAGACACTTTCAGTGGCCAGAGGATGGTCTAGAGCTTAGTGTGGCCATGGTAGATCATTTTATGTTTGGGAGCCGACACTACATTAGAGAGTTTTACAGAGTGGATAGATGTCAGAGGCAGTTTGGTCTTGTTCAAGATGTTCCACGACACGATATGTTGTATGCACATAGGGCCTGGGAGGTATTTGATATGGGTCCTTAGATTCAGATGGATAGAGCCAGGCTAGCTATGAGTAGATGGTACCAGTACCATGGGTACCATTGAGATAGGTTAGGGATCCTAGATGACATTCAAGTATGGACCATGGTATTCATGCAGTGTTACCTCATCGTTTGACCATTCCACAGGCATCCTGGGATGCAAGGGTTAGGCCACCTCCAGAGGGGCCACAAGATAGTGATGATGATGATGAGGGATGAGATGATGATGATGATCCCTTTGATGGTCAGCGTCATGATGGGGGTGGGAGACAGGGTCCTCCACCCATCAGGCACATGGATAGGGGCCTGAGGCTGAGATAGAGACAAGTACCTATGGCTCCACATATATAGTTGCCTCCAGTTGGTATACCAGTTGGAGTTCTCATTCCATTACAGAAAAATTCATCCAGTGATTCAGCAGGGTCCTCCTCCTCCTGCTCCAGGGCAGCACATTCCTAGACAGCAGGCTCCACAATAGGATCCTTTTCCTAGTCTGCCACTTGATGGTGGAGGAGATGATGGTGGAGATGGAGGGCAGATAGCTACATTTAACAGTTACAACAGGTTATAACTGTGCAGCTATTCAGATGCACCGAGAGAGATCAGGTAGGCTACAACTTCAGGTGGTTACACATAGAGCGAGACCAGGCTAGAGCTTAGTTACAGAGTTGTGACCTCAGAGAGAGATTAGACCAGGGCCCAATCTAGTCATGGAGGTGGCAAAGATGGAGCCACTGGTTCCAGTAGATCCAATAACTAGCTGATCAGAGTACACAGATTATGGGCTTGTTACAACAGTCCTAGACACAGGTACAATAGTTAGTAGTTCAGAGGGATCATGCCCAAGCTAATGTTTAGGACCTTACAACAGAGAGATCAGGCACATGCCTAAGAGAAAACTATGACTACAGCTAGAGATTGGCTTGTCTGCATAGTGACACAGGCTTGGGTGGATGTGGCATGGAGTTATAGGAGAGCATGATGCTCTACATCAGGCATCTACAAGTAGGTGGGATGACCATTGATTTTTTCAGATGTTATGAGGGCTAGTGGTGAGGCCTCCTATTACAAGGCCACATATTACGAGGTAGTTCCTGAGGAGCTGAGAGTGACACCGTTTGATCAGTTAGATGTGAGAAGGTCTAGATCTAGGTCCCAGAGGACCTCTCGATCAATGAGATCAGTGTAGCAGCCCACAGTACAACAGAGTGTGGCAGGCTTGGCCGGGCCATCTCATCAGCAACAACATCCTCCTCCGGGCCATAGGACAGCCAGTCCAGGAGAGGGCGAGAGTCATGGATGACTCTCCTTATCTATTGTATACTGACAGATGTATGTACCCTTGATGTATGCCTCTTATGAAGGCTCAGTTTTTGATCGATCATGTATGATGTATCATTTTTGGATTATGCCTCTTGATGAAGGACTATTTTGATTCATGCCCTTGATGATTTCTTTTTGTATTGATGATGTATATATTTTTGAGACATAAATTTCATACATGTAAATGGACATTTAATGTTATATTTGTCATGTTTTTATATGATTGATTATGATCATTTTTGGATGATGATTATATCATGATGTTGTATGATTTTACTTTTTTATGTATGTATCATGATGGATGTTGATGATGTATCACATGTTTTTAGATTTATGATATATCCTTAGATGATATCATATGTTTTGTACATGAGATGTTTTTAATTTTAGTGTATGGGATGATATTTATGATATTGGTGCGGGGGGGGGGGATAGATTTGTGATCATGCACAATCCCTCTTGCCCCATTGATGATACGGTATGTGATGATTAGCTTAGTATACATGCTTGATGTAAAACTTAGCATTTTTATTGATATATGATTTATAGATGATGTTAGATGTGATGATATGATAGATGTTAGATTTGATAATAAACAAATGTTATGAAACAAACAATTTGTACAATCAATTTAACAAGCACTAACCTAATAAAATATGAAAACAAGACAAATATCACAAGTATGTAAAATGAATTCAATGCTATCTTTAAGTAAAACTCAATTAAGTACTTAATTAGAACTCAATTTAAACATACAACACAATGCAATGGAAACAAATCTAATGAACAACTACAATTATAAAAAGTATGTCAAGATAAAACAAAGATAAATGCAATAGTTAAGTAATACTCAACCTAAAAAAATGAATTCAATTTAAATCACACAACATGAAAAGAAACTGCAATCAAAACTATACAAACCGACAACTAAAAGTAATCAAACTACTACTTTGTTTTTGCGGGACAACATTGATATATTTTCTAATGTTTTTGGTGTTATCTCGAAAGATAAGTTTTCAAGGCTACTGTTCACATTGTTTTTAGAGTTTCCTCAAGACAATGTTATGTTGGTTTGTGTAGCGTCATCCCTAGGAGGGAGTTTTCTGAATGTTTTGGTTTTTGTAACATTTTGTGAATGTTTTTGTGATTTTCTAAGGTCTATTTTGAAAGTAATGTACAGTGACAAAGAAGTGTGGATGCCCCCAGCGTGAGATGGGAATATACAAAGGAAGAATTCCACACATGTATGTGCAAGAAGTTTCAGATGCGAAGGTTCCCCCAGCGTTAGATGGGAATATACAAAGGCAATTCCTTCACATAGAAGCAAGAACATATGAGCCAGATCACGGCTTGCAAGATAGGTTCAGTAGGATTCCTAGACCTGAGAGGGAAACTAATCCTAGATAGAAGCGATAGTTACCCATCCAGATGTGAGAGTAGCTTGTGAACAATAAATCCTCCTTAAGTGTCGGAAACCAATTTTCACTCAAGGACTTGCCCAATGCGCCACAATTGCATGGTTTTCACACTTGGATGACCTATTTTCTTTTTACTGTTTTCTTGATTTTTGATTTTTTTTCTTGTTTTTTCTTACTTTTCTAAGGAATTTCTTATTTAAGCATAGAAGTGCTTGAGATGCATTACATTCATTGGTTCCTTTAATTCCTCACCATCTGAGTGAGCCAACTTGTATGCCCCTGAACCATACTTAGTGACCACAACATATGGTCCTAACCAGTTGCTTCAAACTTTCCCTTCTTTTCTCTATCTTTAACAGTGTTTTTCTGGTTCTCTTTCAACATGAGATCACCTACGTCAAACTCACGAGGTATGATCCATTTATTGTATCCCCGTGATACTCAGTTCTGATAAACCTTCAAGTGATTGAGTGCTCTCATACACTTTTCATCCAGTAGCTCTAACTCTGCCAGTCGAGCAACCCTGTAGTCTTCATCTTTATCTAGATAGTCCCAGAGAGATATTCTCAGGGAGGGAAGCTCAATTTCCAAGGGTATGATGGCTTCAGTGCCATAGAATAATGAATATGGAGTAGCACAAGTAGGGGTGCAAATGGAGGTTTGATAGGCCCAGAGGGTGGGATGAATCTGGAGGTGCCAATTACAACAAGTCTTACTAACCATTTTCTCCATGATTCGAACAAGGGTTTTATTGGTGGCCTCTGCTTGTCCATTACCTTGAGGGTAATAGGGGGTGGACCACTTGAGTTGGATTTGAAAGCATTGGCATAATGCTTTAACCGTCTTGTTCTTGAAGGACTTACCATTATCTGTGACAATGGCGGAGGGGATGCCGTAACGAAAAATGAGATGATTCATTATGAATTTAGATATTTGTGCACCGGTTATGTAAGTGAGAGGAACAACCTCTACCCATTTAGTGAAGTACTTGGTGGCGGTGATAATGTGGGTATGGCCATCTGAGGAAGTAGGAGTGAGCTTCCTTATGAGATCAAGTCCCCATTTAGAAAATGCCAAGGGGTTGTGATGGGTTGTAAATCCTGTGCTGGCGCATGTATCAAATTATCATATTTCTAACATAGTTCACACTTCTTGACGAAGTTGCAACAATCGGCTTCTATGGTGGGCCAATAATAACCTACTCTCAAGAGTTTCTTAGCTAGGACCATGCCACTAGTATGTGCTCCATAAATGCCTCCATGCACTTCTTTAATAGTGTGGATTGACTTGGTAACATCTAAACAATGTAGCAGATTCCCTTCGTAGCCATGATGATAGAGGATGCCTCCTAGGAGGGTATAACGGGATATATGACGAATAAGGGTTTTTTCTCAGTATGGGAAATGTTTGGGGGAAACGTGCCATCTTGTAGATAATTAAATATGGAGTCTTACTAGGGTGAGAAAAAACCAACAACTTCACATGCCAAACAAGATTCTGGCATGTCGTATGCGGGCACTCGTAAGTGCTCCACAAAGAATGGCATTTTATTTTCTTGAGGTGGAATGCGTAGTAGAGATCCTATTGTAGCCATCACATCCACTGATCGGTTGTGTGATCTTGGTCTTTGTTCAAAGACAATCTATACAAAGTATTCTTTCAAAGTTTCCACCAGTTTCTTGTATGGAACAAGATTTTCATCTTTGACCTTATATTCATCATTAACTTGTTTAATGATTAGTTGGGAGTCACCAATGACTCGTAGCTATCAAATATTCTAGGTGATAGCTAACTTACATCCGGAGATGAGTGCTTCATACTCTGTAATGTTATTTGTACAAGGGAATCCCAAATGGAATGCTCATGGAATAACCTCTCCTGTGGGAGTGATGAGTACCACTCCTGCTCCTGATCCATGAAATGTGAATGACCCGTCAAAGTGGACTTGCCACATGACAGACTCCTCAATATACATCATAGATGCATCTGGAAGATCCAGACACAATGGTTCCATTCCTGGTAGGGGAGCTTCAACTAACTGATCTTCCAATACCTGTCCTTTCAGAGACTTCTGGTTAACGAACTCAATGTCAAATTCACTAAGGAGAATGATCCAATTAGCCATTCATCCTGTAAGGGTGGGTTTGGATAAAAGGTACTTGAGAGGGTCAACTTTGGATATTAACTTGGTTTTATTGTTAAGGAGGTAATGACGAAGTTTCTTGAAAATAAAGACTACTGCTAGGCATGCCTTTTCAATCTGTGGATAATTCAGTTCATAGGCAATTAAGGTGCAACTGAAGTAATAAACCACCCTTTCTTTGTGACTAAGGTCATATTGGGAAAGCAGTGCACTAATAGAAAAATGAGTGGCTGAAATATACAACAGGAGGGGTTTTCCTGGGGTAGGTGGCATGAGAACAGGTGGGTTGATTAGATATTGCTTAAGAAATTCAAATGCCTTTTGACAATCTGGTCCCCAGTTGAAGGTAACATCTTTTTTCAGTAGATGCGTAAAAGGATGACACTTATCCGCAAGCTGTGAAATAAATCGGTGGATTGCCTGAATTTTTCCTTGTAGACTTCTTAGTTGTTTAAGGTTTGTAGGTGGAGGCATCTTTGTGATAGCTGCAACCTTAGTTGGATCTACCTCTATCCCTCTCTGTGAAACAATGAAACCCAGGAGCTTTCCTGATAATACGCCGAAGACGCACTTTCTGGGATTCAGACAAACTTTATAATCTTAGAGACACTGGAAGATACGTCTCAGCACTTCAGGGTGCTCTCCTCTAGTTTTGGATTTTGCTAAGATATCGTCAACGTAATCTTCCATGATGTCATTCATCATGTCATGGAAGATGATCATCATTACACGTTGATATGTAGCCCTGACATTCTTGAGCCTGAAAGGCATGACCTTATAGAAAAATGTCCCCCAAGGGGTGATGAAAGCAGTCTTGTGTTGATCTTCCTCTACAATCCTGATTTGGTTATAACCTGAAAATCCATCCATTAAGGATAACATTTCATAACCGGTCAGTTGAGTCGATGATCATGTCAATGTTTGGTAGAGGGAAGTCATCTTTGGGACATGCTTTGTTGATGTCATGGAAGTCGGTGCATATTTTGATACTCGACCAACTTCTTTTGAACTGGGACTATATTGGATATCCAATCTGAATAGTCGATGGGTTTGATAAAATTTGCTGCTAATAGCTTTTCTAGTTCTTCTTTAACAAGCAGTGCAATCTTTGGATGCATCTTTCTTAACTTCTGCTTGATGGGTTTGGCATCTGGGTGCACAACAAGGTTGTGTATGACCAATTCTGGGTCCAAACTGGGCATATCTATGTATGACCATGCAAATACATCTGCATATTCTCATAATAATGCCATGAAAACTTTTTGTTCTTGTGCCGAGAGTGAAGCTCCCAACTTTATCATTCTAGGCTCTTCTTCTGAACCAATATTAACACTAATTATTTCTTCAATGAGCATCTTAGATGCATCTTCCATCCATGTAGGATCAGGGGGAAGAGTAAGATCAACCTCTATAGGTGTCTCATCATCTTTGAATGGGTACACCACTTTTTCCATGATTTCTTCATTTTATTTGTCCACTAGCACCTCAAAGAGGTTTTCACTATGGGACTTATGCTTGTTTTTCCCACAAGGATTTTCAGAAGTACTTTTTCCCTTGCTTATGATCTTTTTATTCAAGTGACCACACATCTCTGCTTCTTCCCCAAAGTATGTGCAAGTATCTAGTTTGATAGAGAAACCTTTCTTGTGATCCCCATTTGGAATAGAATCCCTGAGTCCCATGAATTCTGCAAATGCTTCATCATTCTCAAAGAAATCAATTGGCACATGAAGTTGTTGATCCCAATCTATAAGTTTTGGGATATACTAGGGTAACTTGATAATTGGCTTGGGAATCAGATCCAGATAAGGTGAAGATATATGAATTTGGAAATAGGTTAGTGGAGGAAAGATCCTCGTATAGGCTACACTGGGAATCTGCATCACTGTCTGAATGAGATGAGCCATCCTCATGTTCAGAAGAGGTAGCGTCTATCTTGGAAGGTGGATCATCATGAGGCCTGATACCAAGGCCATGTTTGTTTGATTTAAAGTGAGAAATAGGAATGGGTTCTAACCTTCCTTGTGCATTTATGCTGCATCCAAATCCATTATAGCCCATGACATACATCATGAGGTGGCCTTTGATATATTGTGGAGCTTGATGACATGATGCCATAGTGCCTTCAGGTATATACCTGGTGGGTGTATCTAACATCTTCTCCTTGGATAAGAGACCACTAGGAATAAACCTCTCAAATGGTTCAGGGCATCTATCTTGAGTGCTCTTGAACTGAAAATATGGTTTACCATGTGTCTTGGGTGACACTGAGAGGTATGATATTAACAAGGCCTGTGCTGAAGAGTGAATTGTTCATCTGGGCCATACTTTACAGATGTTGCCTCCCATGATGTGAAGGGGTTGACCAACATAGGAAAGTTTTGATTACAAGGAGTAAGTGTATCTGGGTCTATGTGTTCTCTTATAGCTTCTATTTGTAATGGGACAACAATATCTGTTGAAGGACACTCATATGCTGCATGAGAAAAACTATGCAGTGCTCTACAATGTGTGAATGGTTCTAGATCACCTGGGATGGTGATTATCTGTCCTCCATGACACAATTTGATGCACTGATGAAAGGTAGAGGGAATGGCCTACATGGCATGAATCCATGGGCATCCCAAGAGCATGTTGTAAGGTAGATCCAAGTCAAGGACATGGAACATCATATCATGATATGTCGGCCCTACTTCCATCGGAACCACTATAGTTCCTGTTGATTCTCACTCTTCATTATCATAGGTCGTGATGGTAATAGTTTTAGCACCCAGATCTTCTTCTGAATGGCCTGACTACTTAACCAGCTTCAATGCGCAAATATTTAAGCTAGATCTGCCATCCACAAACACTCTTTTGATTTTTTGATGAGTAACAATGACCTCTATGTATAAGGGTAAGTTGTGCTCAGGGTCATTACATGGGATTGCATTTTGATCAAAAGAGATATGATCATTGGAATCAAGGTGTGCAACCATTGCTTGAAGGTGGGAAGGATCTACATCTGTGGAGACCCTTGAACTCTGAAGCATTTTATACAGTATATTCTTATGAGCAGTGGAAATCTTGAGGAGATCTAGGATTGAAATTCTAGCTGGGGTTTTCTCTAATTGTTCTATCAAGTTGTACTGGCGTTCCTGAGGAATGGGTAAAGGATCGGGTATTACCAAATGAGACCGTCACATGCCTACAACACAACTATTTCCTAAGATCCTAATGGTGTTCACATGTTCATCAGATGAATGGACACAACCTATAAGGGAGTCAAATGGATTATCATTTGTTGGATAGATGTAGGTAGTAGTTCTATAGTCATTAGAGGCTTGCCCATGATCTGGATTTATGTTCTTCTTATCCTCATGATTGGGAAAGGGTTCTTTGAATATACCCATTTTCTCGTTAGGACCTTTTCCTGAGTCAGATGGTGAATCTACTACAATTTTACCTTCTTTAATGAGGTCTTGTATAAAATTCCACAATCTTAGGCATCTATCAATTTTGTGTCCTTTGACACGATGAAAATTGTAGTATTCATGCTCTTTAAACCAACCTGGCTTAGGTGCATCGTCTGGATATGGTACCATTGCGGTTGGGTATTGTACCATATTTACATTGTCTAACTATTTAAGTATAGTGGATAATGATTCAGTTAGAGGTGTAAATGTACGTTTCGTAGGTGCCTTTGGGTGAGGTCCTTGTGAAAGCTTTAATAGCCGACCACTGTGTATAACCTGGACTCTTTTGGAGTTTGTAATTTCGTTGCCAACGACATGTTTGTTCTTATTAAATAAATTTGGTTTGTCCACGGGTTTTGGCTCATGTTTGTCCTTCGAAATAGGTTTGAGTGTCCCCTTTGCAATGAGAGCCTTCTCAATTTGACTACCTTTCTCTATAACTTCTTCGAAGTTAGTGCCGTAGTGCATCTGTAAGTGGAAGGCTATTTATGGGTTCAAGTTGGGGATGAATATGCTTACCATTTGTTTTTCTAGAAGGACACAAGGGAAACGAACTCGTCTATCCATGCCATCGCTGTAATAATCATGTGAAGGTCTCATTGGGTTTTTTTAGAATTGTAAGGTCATTCATGGTAATGTCATTCTCCATATTGAAAGAGAAATGTCACACAAAATTTTCAGCTAGTGCGGGCCATGTCGTGATTGATCCCTTAGGTATACTAAAAAACCATTCCAATCCATGTGCTCCTAGGCTACGAGGAAACAGACGTATCAAAAATTTATCGTTGTAAGTGACTTCCTGACAAGCCATATAGAAGTCTTTGACATGATCATGAGGATCACCTTTGCTTTTGTATTTTTCAAATTTAGGGATATCAAAGTGTTTTGGGAATGGTTGTCGTAACATGTCTTTATCAAAGGGGTAGGGACATAGCTCTTCGTATAGATACTTCCTGTTGTGTCCTACATTACTCTCTTGTAGAGTGGTAAGCGTGTTTTTCATTGATTGTAACTCTTGTTGGATGAGTTTCTCTTTTGTGGGGGATAGTGGTCTATTCACTTTAGCAACTTTGAATGTTACGTCATCATATGGGTCAATGTGAAATTCACTTGATTTAGTCTTGAGTCTATCCTTATGTGTATTCCTGCTTGAGGAACCTAAGGTTGCTAGTTTTTGACTGAGTTTTAATATTTTTCGTTGAATGATTTATTCTTCAATTAAGGGATCGTCTTCGTCATCAAATCTAGGAGGAGGTGAGTCTTTGTGATCATGTTTAATTTTGACTCTACGTGAAGCCTTAAAGTAAGGTCTCCTCGAACCATCTGTTGGTTTTGGTGGTTCACTTTCAACGTTTTTGTTACGCACACCCGAAGTGGAAGCATACCCTACATCAAAAGGATTGTCCATGTCAATGAGGGAAGGTCGTAGTGGATCTTCTACTTCATGGTTGATGGTTTTAATTTCTACTTCATGCTCTTGTGGTAGTTTAGCTCCTAATTCGAGGACTCTTGTGAGTACTTGATCTCTATTGTAATATAGGAGCTCATCAAAGTGAACTAGATCTAGTTTGTGTTGGTTTTCAGATGAATCAGAATCCTCTCCACTATGGTAAACTAATGGTTCAGTGTCTTTAACCTCTGAAAAGAGGGGTGCCTAAGTTATTTCCACTGAATGGGTATGTTGAACTAAAAGGATTTACCTCTAAGTCGCATGTTCATCTCATTTAGACACCATTTTTGTGATTCTTGGCATCACTAGTCTATGTGACACTAGGTTTTGTCTAAGTGTATCTAAGTTGTAATAATCCTAGGTTTATGTGGCATGAGTTGTTTTAGAATCTCAATGTCTTGAAGTGTTCTAAGTACAAAAATATGCAACAATTTATACTAGGAATAATTACGTAAACCCACTAGAAAATTAGTCAAATCACTCAAATTGTTTATAGAACACTATACCCTAAGTTATAGTTCCAAAGATAGGTGTAAAATAGATAGTGACAATACCCTATCACTACCTAGGTCGAGTTCAAATAATAAACAAGACCTAAGCACTAAAGTTATATTGACATGGTCTCTCCACAAGACATACTACGACCAGTTTAGATGTGAACACATTCTAAGTTTTTGACAATGGAAGTTGCAAATGTGAATAGTGTAACAACACTACCTCGACACATTAACAAGGCTCAGAATAAGTGAGGTATTAGTATCAAGATGATGTTATTGCGATATAAACAATGCAATATCAACACTCTCAAAAATCCTTAAATGATGTTGGGATCAAAACTAAGTGCAAGTATAACAAGAAGTTATTAATCATGCGAGAAGTGTAACGATACAATATAGAAACTTATACCAAGTTCTCATAAATGAAAACAAATTGTAAGTGTCGTAATTGTATGGCTAGAATGTGGGAAAAACGACAACTCAAAGGGAAACAATGATGAAACCAAACCTAGCTATGAAGATGATCTTGAAATCAAGATCAAGAGGTTATCAAACACGTAACAATATACCCACACACTTTAGAGATTTAACAAATCAACCACAAACAGGGATGAACATAAATGGAAAAAAAGTGGCGAACACAGTCTATGATAACACTCGCGAGAGATTCCTTCCTTTGTCCTAAATGGGAAATAAGAATGTAAAGGTATAGATCAATTATGGTGTAAATGAACTAAGCGTTACTTGGGTAGAGTTTCACCTCGTCCTAAGGTGAGAAAGAAACTAAGCTAAGTAATATCTTGTAAATCTCGTGATGAGTGACACTTAGTTTCAACTTAAGTAGACTCTTTTCCTTGTTTGAAAAACAAGGTTTTGACTCCAAGTAAGTCGTCACTTTGTGAGAGTTTGACAAGACACAATGGTTTGGACTAGCAAAGTGGGCTCCAAGAAGATATGGCTTTCCTAGGTAGTTCACTCAACTAGGTGTCACATGTTTATCTATTGCAAGCTCAATTTTCCAAGGTTTCCTAAGGAGTATCTTGGATTTAATTTACCCCCTTCAAACATGATGAGCAATGAATGTGTTCACACGTATTCTCACTGGGGTCACTATATGGATAACTTTGACTCTAACTCACAATGTAAAACTAGTCAAGTGGGTGTAAAGAGCACTTCTTGTTTTGTCCATGAGGTTACTCAGTGGTGGACTACTTTAGGGTTCCTAGAACCACCCCCATTGTTGTAGCTTAAGGCATTATGCCAAAGGGGTTATGTTCTAGTTAAGCGGATAGGGACATACCCTTTTCCAAACCTGCAAATACAGTGTGATGAATATGGTGTGTTTTTTTATCTTTTTAACTTAGTGTGGTTTTGTGTAGCACACCTTTTGGAAACTTGTATCAAACACGTTAGTATTTTCCTAGCCTCCGGTTCTTTGACACATGATTTTGGTCCTACACCAAGATTAGTAATTTCCAATGACATCATATAAAGAGGATAAGATGCTACTTTTGATTTCCCAAATCATCTTAAGACGTAAGGAAAGAGCACAGATAACAAGCTATCCTACTCAAACGAGGCAAGAAATGGAAAATGTTTAAGAAATTCATGAAAAAGAAACCCCTTTTAGCCAACTTTGAAAATTAATCCCTTAGAATCTTAAATTATAGTGTTTGGAAAGTAAAGAGAAGGTTTTTGAAATGTTTTTGGTTCCCAAGATCACCTAGAAGGTGCGAGGGAAGAACATATGCATTTCAAAAGACCCCTATAAACCAAAAAATGTAAGCACTTAACTAAGTTAGGCTAGAAACAACATCAAAAGAACTTTCAAACCACTATGAGAAACCTACAAATTATTAGAAAAAACTACAAATTTGACCTTGGAACCTGCAGTAAATTTTTGCTATTTGACAGTGACACTTGCGCACCCATAATGACGGGTACACACCTTTTTCAATGGATACATGTTCTAAATGTTATATATGTGTGGCTATAGAAACATAATGTGTGGTTTTACACCTACGTGGGTAGAATGATACATACGTGAGGGTTTTAGTGGATACGTGTCCCAAAAGGTAGGTATGTTTGCAGGGTAGAATGTGAGGTCAACATAGTATGGGAATAACACCTACACGTCCCGAGAGGTGGGTACGCGTGCATCTGGATGCCTACGCGTGGGTAAGGATGGATATGCGACCCTTTGTAAAATGCAATAACATTCAAAATGCAAGAAAACATGTATGTGGAAAGAATGACAAATACGCGCCCAAGTTGATGGATACACTCTAGTTCAGGATGCCTACGTGTACCCTTGTAAAACCACAAAAAAACCACAGAAATGAAAATTTCAAAAAATCAAATAGGCTAGTTTTCCACCATTAAAACCTATTTCTATCTTTAATCCATTAAACATTTATGCAAAAAGGAGTTTTAGCTTATTTAAAATTTGGAATCTATTAGGAAATAAGCTATTTAACCCCTAAAAGCATGAAAGTGGTTAGATATGGAAATGAAAATCTCAAAAATAACTTCTAAAGGACTATGGATTAAGTCCCACAAAGGGTGTCAAATGTGAACAAGGAAAAGTTGTAAAAGCTATGAAAATGGGGCAAGAACACTTAAGAGACCCCAAAGCTTTAAACAAACAAATCAATGGTCCATCATGATAAGAAATAAACAAGGATTCATTACTTTGCATGCATTAATTTTGAAGTAAATGAGAAAACCTAACATGTCTAGTTATCCTCTATTCTTGAAATCTTTTTAAATGAACCTAATAAATATTATAAGCAATTAGTTTTTGATTATGAGAATGGGAGCTCACCATTAATGGCTAAAAATCCATATGGTTCGTCCCATTTACTCAAATTTTGGGTGTGTAGTGCAATAACAAAGAAAATAGCTCAATAAACAAATGAAAATAAACTCTAATTCCCAAACAAAATACTAAAGTTTATGCTAGAAAGGAGGAAGTGTTCTTAGAAATGGTCTAGAGGTAGTAGGGTATTTATAGGTTTCTAATGTCAGAAATGGAAGATTTTGGGTGCATGTGGGACAAATGAATAAGCCAAAAAGCACTTTTAGTGAGTCAACTTAAGATTTGACTAGGCTTAGAAGAGGTTAAACATTTCTTAGGCTAGTTAATATAGGTTTAGGCTAATTAATCTTGATTAGTGAGGAATTAGGAGTCTGAGAGAGTTGTGAAAGGACCACTCAATCCAATGAAATGGATCGATGACCTAGGAAGCCAATAGAAGCCATTTAAAAGGAGATTAGAAGAGGGTTTAGCCTGATTATTCAGTTATAAGAGGAATACAACCAAAAGGATGTCGTAAAAGGAGAGTTAGATAGGCCTAATTGATGAGGTATCGTCAATTTGCAAGGACTAGAATAGTTAGTGCAATATTAAGAATAATAGTGGTTTGATCAAACTAAAGGTGTCTACACATGATCACATCAAATATTGTGCTTTCACAGAGCTTGACCCAATTCCTCAAATTTGATTTATATTGGATTTTCATTTGGTTTCGGGATCAATAGACATCAATATTTAAATTAAGGTTCCTTGAAGATTGACATCGTATTACATCATGGATCCAGAATATTGTGATTTAAATTGGCTCGCAAATGGAAGCTCCTTGCACCACTGAAGGGATCAAACGAGTTTTCATCTTCCCTTGAATTTCACTCTATTTTTCTTGCATGCGGTTATTAAACATTGCATTGGTTGACTCTCGAAATGACTATATAATGCATGCTTTATGTGTCCCCATGCATCAACTTATCGGTTGGAATATTTTCCAACTGTCTTTGAACGAAATTCATCCATTCAATAGATTTCATGCATTCATATTTTTGGCTCATCAATGGATTATAATCTCTAAACTGATCAATTGAATTATAACCATCAAATTGATCAACCGAATTATAATCTTCAAACTAAAAGAGAAATAACGTTTGTTCAAGTCAAGTGTGTCTAATAAAATGTGGGATAAGTTCACACACTCCACTAGGCACAGAGTAAATCTCTATCTTTTCTTAGTCCTTCACCTATGATGTGAATGGGATTAGGGAATCAACAATAAGATGCATGAAAAAATAAAAGAAACAACACTCTTTACCCACAGTTTTCTCTTAATTTAGGAGCAATTTCATGACACTATTTATTGTTTAATGCATATATAAAGTGAGTTGTGTTTTGTTTTATTAAGCACAACACTTTATTTTTGGTACGGGTACTCCTATGTTCATTCATTCTTGGTTTAATCTAGGTTTTATGTTGTTTTTAATTTTTAATTTTTTGGTGTGTTAATTATAATTTTGAATTTTTTGTTTTGTTATTGTTTTTTTTGTTTCCTTATTTTTATAGTGTTATATTCCTTTTATCAAAACTATACTTTTGTAATGTTCAATATTTACCATAATCATAAATTTTCGGTTCTAACTTATGCTTTTGTGAGTCTTTTTGTCCCATTTTTACAGATTCCTTAGGGTTTTGTCTATCTTATCAAATTTTATGCTTGTTGCATGTGTAGACACAAAATGACACACTTTGGATAATTATCTAGTCTTGATTACATACTACCATTCATATGATTCCTAAGTAGAAATGATACTAATTAACTCATGTCTTTGGCCACCTTTCTTTTCTTTTTGTTGTTACTTTCAGTATTGCACCCTTACTTTCTCAGTCTTCAACATTTTTCATCCTAGACACAAGCGCCCAGAACAGGAGGCCAACACCAGATGCCCTCATCCAATCTAGGCGTCCATGTCCTCTTTGTACTTTACTCACACTTTTTGGGTCCTTTCTAGCCGCGTGAGCATTTTTATTTTTTTGGTAGTCGGCCTTTTTGGGGTTAATTATGAAATCCAAGAAAGGGAATCATATAAATATAAAGTTTTGTGATCATAATAAAGGACTAAACACTAAGCATCTACTATCTACACCTAAGGTTACATCAATCAAGACATCTAAGATCTCCATTGTAGCTATCTAGCTCCATCACAAGGGACACAAGGGCTATTTCATTGGAATACACTTCATAGGAGGGAAGTTTAGTCTATTCCATGGAAACAATTACTACATTTCTTTACATCTAGCTACTTTCTCGCTTTCTAAGTACGACTGGCAAAAAATCAACCTAGGGCATAATTCCACACACACACACAAAACTACATTGGGTCTGAGATGTAGTGCAATGGTCAATTATAATTCCACCATTGTGGTGGCTTAGAAAAATTTGAGTCCTCATTCTGCATCTTTCATTTTTGGGGATTTGATGTGTATTTGAGGGTTTTGTAGGTATATTCTTCATTGCAAGTTTCCGAAAACTTTAGCGATCATTGTGTGAATCTATAGAGACAAAAGTAAATCATCAATGAACATCTTGTGACCCTAAGAATTTGGGTCTCGGAGCATTTCCACATACCCAGGCACCCAAAATTAGTATCCTGGCACCCCTATCCAATCTATTCCTCCATATTTGCATTTTTTCTAGTTCTCTGTGCGACGCTTTTTCCATTATTTTCACCTGGTTAACACTTTGGTACACTCTAGATTCAATTGTGAATTAGCTAAGTACCTTTTTCTCCTCCTTGCACTTAGGGTTTTACAGTTTATTGCTTAGTTTGCTTTGGTATATTTCATTATTGCATTCATTTACTACTAATATAGCATCAGGTTAGGCTTAGATTTTACATTTTAGCTTAATCATTTTGGTGAACCCGACCAATTCAAGACATTACTTCTGAGTATGTCTTCACCTTATCAAGTTATGACTCAACCGTCTTATCCCTATTTCACTCCCACTAGGTAATTTGGAAAAACTACTACTCCTGCGGATTTCATGCAAGTTCGTACTCAACACCCTCCTTGCTTTGTTATGCCTATGGTTGACTCTTATATCAATATAGTAACTACTCAACCCAATCGCCCTCCTACGACTACCCCCGTTTCTATTCCACCACCTATTACTTTTGTGGCTCCTCCAACTAGTTTTTCTTCTAAAGGCTATGCTATCAATTAACAACTTAAGAATACATTGACCAAAAAAATTCTCTATGACTTATTGTACAATGCACCAGATTGTCGTCAAACATTAGAGGCCACCCTTCGTACTATTCACATAGAAAGTGATAATTCCGCAGTGGCCTTCACACACCTCATTTAGTCTCTTAAAAAATTTCCATGCACTATATCATTCACAAATGAGGCCATATCACCATTTTCTAATGAGAATCCTTGTACACCATTTCTTATCACCACTATTATTAGCACCACTTGCATTAAATGTGTTCTTATCGATAATGGATTAGCCATCAATCTATGTGTTTATTCCCTTCTAAAACAAATGGGCATTAATGATAATCTAATTTCTAAGAAATCCACTCTCATTCGGGGATATGATTCAACTACTCACACATGCCTAGGAATTATTTCATTACATATTCAAGTTGTGCCTAAGATTGTCCTTACCAAATTCTTCATTATATATGCTTCATTTTCAAATCAATCTATTATTACGTAGACCTTGGATTCATGCAATGCAAGCAATATCTTCTATTGTACATCAATCTGTCAAATTCTTGCATGATGGATATGAACATATTATTGCTGTTGATCCTGAACCCTTCAAATTCTGCCACATAGACCCTGTTACCACTATGCCTATTCTGTCTACATAACTTATTCCATATAGTAGTATAGATACATATGACATTGGTCAATATAGTGCTTCACAATATTATTTCGTGGCTCCAAGCACTCCCATTATTTCTACTCATACTACTGCTATCATTTCACCCATAGTACCCGCTCCTATGCAAAATACTACTCTGTACGTTAACGCTCCTTTTACATCTAGTGCACTACCTACCAATATACTTGATGTAGAAATACAAAATGACAATGCACCCACATATTATTTAGACAAATTTGACAATTACATTGATCATAATGAACTTAATGATGAAACATTAGGAAAACTCAATTTCACTCCTATTGATGTGGATTATTCCTACTTCAATGACACTTTTGTGGCTGATGGACCTGGTGAATACAAATTCAAGACGCCTCCTACTAATGTTATGGTACTGTATCAGGGGTTTGTTTATACTTTAGATGCTATTTCATCCTCTCCCCAATAGTTTGCATCCATGCCACCTCCCTTCACATGCACACTCTTCATCAACAAATTTTATTTGTATCACATTCCAGTGGATAGTACTTGTCCCAATACTATTTGCACATATGATGGCTTAACTAGGATTGGATTGAAACTTAATGAAATTCTCCCATCGCCTCACTCGCCTCATCCCTATCATGATTATTTTCACATTACGGCCTCCTATGGTCTTCAAGTGTTCCATATATTAGTCTTCGTTACACATACCCCTCATACTTCTCCATTGACACTCGAGCAATCCTGGCTTGACTACATTGGGGGCACGTTAGATTCCACTCATACTTATCTCACTTTCCCTATGACATTCAACATTATTATTGTTAGTAGTGATTCATCCACTTGTCATTCTCAAAATCTCACTGGCTGGTACGCACACAGATGTCCACCAACACATTTTACCAATAAAGAATATACAATGAATGTGTACACCTTACGTTGTAACAACTCCTTATACGATTCACCTCATAGTATTTCCTATCAAGTCTCCAATGCAGCCTCAATTTTCTTCGATACGGAAAATGAAAATATTTTAGACCTTGGAACTTGACCACTCTCTTCCTTCACACACTTAGTGGGGGGGGCATCACATTATCCCCCTACTATCAACAAGCTTCTTACATTCACTTCATTTCACACCTTCTATTATATACATATCGACACACACTCATATCATCACTTAATGATGATGCACTTTGGTGCTATGGTTCACACTTGAGTGTTGAGCGCATACTACACACATGAACCTCACACACTGCACACTATACACACCACACGATATCATAAACTTGACCATATCACACATTTTACACTAGAAAAATTCACCACACATATCTCTAGCATTTCTTAGTCACACTACACATCACACATCTCACACAAAACACATTCTACAAATTGGAAATTCTCGTATTACATCATCTATCACACATTTTGCATCTTACTCAACATACACATTCATACTACATCTTTCTTACATCTATTCTTATACGTTGCATTCAATACCCTAGACACACTCTAGTTCCACGATCCATACTTGACTGATGAGGGTATGCATCTAAAAATGAACCTCATCACACTCATGTATTCAATCACTCACTCATTAACACATTATACACGCATTTGATCCATTTCTTGATGACATGCTCCCGTTTATGGTTCATTATTGACTATTGAGGGGGCATAAACAAAAGAACCTCATTGCATACAGACACATCCGCTTGGGGGGCACGTTGCCTATATCATTCACTCTGCATTCCATTTTGTACCATCCACAACATACTGCATATCTTGGTTGTACTTACTCTTACTTACTTATGCTTTTATGTGTTCATATTATTACACGTGCTAGATAGATATATTGTATGTCGTTACCTTTATCATACACACATGTGCATTCACTTTATTTTCTAGTTATGATTGCAGACGCTATAGATATATTACACGCAACATGAATTTTTTGGTGCAATACCTATTACCAGTCCCATAGAGGCTCTTGGGGGCATCTAATTTTTTATACTACAACATTTTTTATATAAGACTATTTGCTTCCATGGTTTTCTGTTACATTATTTTCCATTGCTTATCATTGTATGCTCTTGTTTTTAGAATTCTCCATTTGTCTTGTGTGCACACTCGTCTATTTGTGGCCATTATGGCCTTGATTATTTTGTGACATTGTGAGTGATGTCCCATGTTTGTAACCTGCTTTTCATAGTATACATTATCTTCTTGCGTGTTTACACATTGTCTACATATTTACATTTTATCTTTTACATGCATGTTTGCTTGTACTAGCACTTGTTTTTCCTAGCCACTTATTTATGTGTGCCTTTGTTTCTACCAAGCATATTCCCTCCCCCCTGTAGGGTAAAGTTCAACACAACGGTTAGTCCTATTTTGGGCCACATAGTCCTTCAACAATGTTGCGTGCACCCCAAACTAGGGGGGCATCATATGGGTGAATCAGTCACCCCATACAAAGATACACACCGCATAGTACCGGTATAACATAATTTCAATTTCAACAAGGATCAGAACTAGAATTGGGTCCTTAGCAAAACGACCTTTCATGGATGCTTGAAACAAGGGGGAAATACAACGGCCTTTCCTAGAATGCCAATAACCATGGGAAAATTACATAGTTCTTTGACATATCGCAGAGGATTTTGATAGGGTAAAAATTCCTTTAGCATTGGGCATTTACACTTTTATAGGGAAGAGAATCCTTACCACATACACATCATCTACAGTGGTGTTTTACACATCGAGAAGCAATTAAAGATTGGCAGACAACACCAGACAGTTCTCCCTACACTTATTCCATTACATTGGCGTGATATTGCCTGAAAAACTTCCGCATTCACATCATATTTAGGATCCTTTATACACCATTTTTCTCATCATGGATAAGGTGCACATGTTCCATTTTCACACTTTTTCATTTTACATCCTTTCCTTACACACGTTTTCATATTTTGATCATATACATGTGTAGTTGACTACTTGTTGGCTTCTCTTTTGTAGGTCCTTTTGTTTGGGAAGTGATAGTCAACAACACCAAAAACAGCACCAACAACAACAACACGTACATTGAAATCAAAAACATGTACATCATGACATCTACACATGTGATTCTGTGCTAGGTTCATTTTCATCATTACTTTTCACACTTTTCCTCCTTAGCATTCATGTTTCACTTTTTTATCACTCCACACTTTGTCTAGTCCCTCAGCACGCTTTTGTTGCATTGATCTACATGGATATTAGGTATGCATCTCTATATACTGTATGTTATTGAGATTTCTGCTCACCAAAAACATGTCACCTTATGTGCTAATACAATTGTAATATAGATACATGTAGTATATAAATACATGAATATATTATTTCATTTTGGAAAAGTAATTAAAAACCAAGAGATACTAATTACATTTGTATAATAGTGAGATTGAAGCTGTAAGAACATAAATTCATTATATTAAGAGAATTCTTGTGCCAAATGAAAATTTTAAACATTTAGAGAGTATTCGAGAAGTTTTTATTTATTTTCATCTATTTGAGAAGATAAGGATTAGAACACTTGCATACATCAGATTGCAAGTTAACTTGTATCTAGTGTTAATTTCAATATTTTTTCCTCAAAAGGGATCTAATTGAGATAAGCCTTATAATATAAACCCTATTTTTCAATGTTAGGAAGGCATTGAAGTCAGATTAGGGCTTATAGAAAAGAAAAGTGAAGTAAAAAAATAGAAAGGATTTACAAAGCCCAAGTCCAGATGATTGTATGCTCCAAACCAATTTCGCATTTGTAAGAGTGAGTCATTTATTTAATCCTACAACCTTAGTAACACCAAAATTATAATCATATGATTATGTTCAAGTTTCTCATAGAGTTTTGTATTTCTAGGTTTGTTTCTTCTTTGAACATGGACATATCTCTCGCTAGTTACTACAGTTTAGAGTTATCTCTAGAATAGAGAAAAATCAAGGATTATCTTATGAAACCCTAATTCTTGTGTATTTTCAAACATTTTTATTATTACAAGTATTTTCTATAATTTCTTATGTTTTATATGGTTGTAGAAACCTAAATTTTCAATAAAGCATTATTACGTAATAATCTTAGAAAATTATGCATATATGGATATTAAGCAATGCAATAAGAGTCTAGCAACACATCCTTTTTTGGTCTTTGGTCATGTGACTTGATTGACTTGATTTTATCAAATTTTTGTGGTATTTTACATTTTATTATGCCATGTCATAGAGATCTCTTGTTTTAGGTTTTGAGTATTTTACATCTTAGTATAAAACCACCAGTTTAAGAGAAAACCACCAAAGAGTTTCATTCGTAATTAAAGGTTTCGCTCCTCTTTGCTTTTGGGTAGTTTTTTACCATTTCACTTCTTATGGTTTGGTTAAAAAATTTAATGCCACTAGGTTCAAATTTAAAAGTGAAAGAATCATATATATATATATAAGTTTTTAAAGAGCATTTATAATCTAGCTACTACCTAGAAAACATTTAGCAAGAGCAAGAAACTATCTTAACACATTTCACAAGCACATCACAAGGGGTAAATTACTTATTTTCAAGCATTCTATTTCTGCATACAAGGATTTCTATTGGGACATATTCTACTAGTTAGTGTTTTAACCATTTCCTAATTGGGTTGGGGAAGTAGTGAATCAAGAAGAATTTAAAGAACATTATAGGATGATAATTCTAAATTAATTAATAAAAATTAACCTTATACAATCATAATACAACATTAATACTAACAAATATGCTATAACCATTTGTCAATTTCTTGAAACACACAAAGATATTAAAAAATTAGTTGTACAAAGTTGATTTGGGAGTGCACACTAGATGAAATGATTGTTATGAATCTAGAAATGATTCATATCTAAACTAGAATTGGAAATTTCTCTGGTGTAAGACTATCTAGCTTTTGTATGGTCAAGTGAATGGTTATGTACACTTTTGACTTCTTCTATAATGTTCTTGGACTTGTGTAAAATGGGGTTCCAAAAATTTTCCTTCCATTTGGTTTCCTAAAATGAAGTTTCACTATCTATCACTAGGGCTCACACAACTATGACATCACCTTTAACAACCTACAATAAGTAGAAACCCTAGAAACTTGCAAAAAACTTTATGAAATTGTTAGATAACCAAAAGGTGAAATCAATGTGTGATTGAGGTTTTACTGCCCTTTATGGTTGTTGGTGAGAAAAAATTTCTTGTGGAAAAATTGGTGGGTTTCAAGCCAACGCTTTGGGAATCTAAGTCCCTCTACTTGAACAGTGCAGCTTCCGTATGTGCATGTAAAAATGGTGGATTTCAATGGTGGCCTTTCAACTAGAGATCCAATAGAGGCACTCCACTGACCCTGTGGCAAAGTTAGCAATTTCTCACTAGAGAAGAACTTTGTTTGAGAAGGGGAAAGGGAGTGAGAATGGAGGTAGGAGAAATTAATGTTGTGAGTAGAATATCAGATGCCCACACACATTAATTAGAAGTCTCATTTACATGCGTTTATAATTAGAAGAAAAATAAATCTATAGGAGAAGCTACAAGACTAAATGAAACTCATTGGTCGCAAAGTACCAATTAATTCCTCAATCAAAAAGTAAAAAATTCCTTCTTTTATTATTGAAGCTCGAGTAGAGCTTGTACATAGCTTGAGAATGGAAGAAATTTGAGGAAGAAGAGAAAATAGAAGAAGAATGACGTTTTGCGTCTTTTCCAGGTACATAACACTCTGGTCTTTTTTGAAATCAATCGCCGACCCTTGGAATGACGTCGAGAAGCCATTATATTCTTTACAAGAATCTGTTACAACTTCAAAAATCATTTACGCCTCTTCAAATTCCTCTGTTGCGAAGAAAACGCTCATGGTGGGTTAAAACGAGATCTTGCAAAGCAACTGTTACATTCAATTTGCAAGTTTAAATATATACTAATTGATTTTCTCCTCTAACTCTAAATTTGGGATGTCCATGTGGCAAGAAGGGATTGGAACGGTTTTGGGGGAAGCCTTTCACATTTTGTGATTTTTTATGAGATTTGGAAATTTGGAACAAATTGGCCCGTAGCCCCGCGTTGACTTTTCAACTTAGAAACGTGGCATGCTCTTATTGGAAATGGGATTGCGCCCTTTCCTTAACATTTTAACCTTTTGGGAAAAAAGGTTCAAAAACTCAATTTCCTCCACCGGCCTGCTACTCCGATTTGAATTTTCAACTTAGCCATGTGGCACGCTCTGATTGGGAATGGGGGTGCGAATCTTTTCTAAACATTTTAACCTTTGAATTTTCCTTGCAAGCTCAAGATTTGAATTTTTCCCTATGAGCTTGATCGGGGCTGCGGGTTCCTTTTTTATTTTTCACCTTTTTCACAAAAGGCTCAAAAGCTCAAATTCCTCCACCGGCCCACTCGTCCGATTTAACTTTGCAACGATGAGCTTTACCTTTGAATTTGTCCCTGTGACGTGGCGATCTGGCACTGATTTGGTAATTAGCCCTTTTTGCCCCTAGAATTCCGCCATTGCGACACGTGGAGCCATTCACTGAGCCTTCCATACTTAGCTGATTTTACCTTTATTTTGTACTTGGGACATGTGGAAAGCCTGTGTTTAATTGAAGATTGCCCCTCGGAATCTGCCCTTGGAATTGCGTCGTCGCGACATGTGGAGCCGTCCACTGAGCCTTCCATACTTAGCTGATTTTACCTTTATTTTGTACCTAGGACACGTGGAAAGCCCGTGTTTAATTAAAGACTACCCCTCGGACCTTGCCCTTGGAATTGTGTTGTTACAACATGTGGAGCTATTGGCTAAGCCTTTAAAGTATGATTGGACCGCTCCAATCAGAGAGACCCATGTATCATTCAGGGATGCTGAGGAAAAATTTGACGGGGAAAGAAACGCCCATCGTTCCTGACTGTGGAAAAAATACACAAAGGAAGAGAACTTCATCATTTGTGTCCATTTTTGAATTTTCTTCACGAGCCGAAGGCATGAAGGAAAAATAATGATTTGATGATCCAGGCTAGAGAAAAATTGATCCATTTTGATCAAAAATGGGGGGTGCAAAAAGGATATTACGTTCACAGACCGGGAAATGGAGGATTTCCAAAAATGAGTAGAACGGAGGTTAAAATAACTCGAGGGAACAATTTTTGCTAATTTCTTGAATCTCAAACTTGGCTCAAACACTAACAAAGGGCATGAACTCAAAAAATTTAAATGTTGGCTATGAAAATGTATAGTTTTTTAGAGACAACAACTAGCTCTAGCTTGGGGACATGATGTGAACTGGGCATGGCTAGGGCACAACATGAGGATCTAGAATCTCAATTTTCAAAACATATTACATTCGACCAGTGCTTTATCCATTGGGCCTTGCAGAGTCATGTACAATTCTGAGAAATAATGCAAGAAGGAGGAAACACACAAACCAAAACACACATGACAAAAACCAAACACAACAAAACCAAAACCACACGACATCAAAGGGAAAAACACACCTACAAAAACACCTATGGTACAAGGTGGGGGACAAACCACTTTCACTGATGGTATAGTTTTAAGTATTTCCCACTTCTAGGAAATTCCAATGGTGTTCCATCCAAGTATGAGAGGAGAAAAACATTCTCACCACATGCTCCATGAATTTGGAATGGGTCGAGCCATAATGAATCAAACTTTCCATGGTTCCCTTTGGTTCTCTTCTCTTGTCCCACATCAGGACAAAATATCCAACCTTGAATTATCTTGCCTTTTCCCTCTTGTCAAAGATCTTCTCCACTTTCAATTTTTGTTCCTTAATTCTATCCATCACTTGGCATCTGCTTTCCTCCAGCTTCTCCAGGAAGAGGATCATCTTGTCAATGGATTCTTTGTATTGACCATCTTCTATTTCTTACAGCAACTAGAGAGCTGGCATCTCAATTGTGAGAGGAATCTCAGCCTCAACTCCATACAACATTTGGAAAGGTGACATACCTATTTCCTTCTTAGGAGTGATCCTATCAGCCCACAATGTATCATATAACTTCTTGTGCCAGTTCCTTTGATTCTCATCTACCAGCTTGCGAATGATAGTCACAATGTTTTTGTTACTTGACTCAGCTTGACCATTTCCCTGTGGATAGTAGTTAGAGGAGTGAGATAGGGAGATTTCAAAGCCATAGAAAAACTCGATGAGTTCATTTAAAGAGAAATAGGTGCCATTGCCTACAACGATCTTCTGTGGTATTCCAAAACAGACAATGATATTCTCCTTAATGAAGTTGCAGACTGTTTCAGAGCTTTCTTTCTTGGTTGGAATGGCTTCCACCCATTTGGTGAAGTAATCAGTTGCAGTGAGTAAATAAGTGTGCCCTGCACTTGAATGAGGATTCAAAACACCGATAAAATCTAGCCCCCATTGCTGAAATGGTTCTTTAATCACCACAGGCCTGAGTGGCAATTCAACTAGTTGTGGTTTTCCAACAAATTATTGACATGCTTTGCATTTGGAAACCCAATATTGAGTGTCTGTAAATATGGAGGGCCAATAATATCTTCCTTTGAGGATCTTATGTGCGGTGACCATTGTTGAGAAATGTCCACCACAAGTCTGATCATGATAGGCCCTAAGCAACTTTTCTTGTTGCTCCTTATCTACACACATGAGGAAATAACCATCTAGGTCTTTCTTGTAAAGTGCATGATTCCAGATCATAAACTTGGCTGCATTTAGCTTGAGTGTCCTTATTTGTTTATAGTCAAGATGAGGAGGGAATTCTCCATAAGTGAGGTAGTAAGCAATATCAGCATACCACTCATCGGTAGTGGTGACAAAGAGCACTTGTGGACTGTCTCCTAAATAGGTTGAGTAAACACCATCTTTTTCTCCTTGTTGAGCCTGGAGGGCTTCATCTTCATCAATCAACTTACACAAACCATTTCCTCTTACCAGATTAGATGGTCTAATCTCCAAGTCAAACTATTAGATCTTTACAATCCAGCTTCCTCTCTTAGCCCCGAGATCTTGTTGAGTCAAAATGGACTTGATTGCACTTCCAGGGACCATCACCATGGTATGAGAATTGAGAATGTAGAATCTACAACTTTTAACAGCTATGACCACTATGTAGGTATGCTTCTGCAGTTGACTATACTTTAGCTCATGATTTTTCAAAGGACAGCTCATGAAAGCAATGGGTGCTTCCCAACCTTCGTCATTTTTTGAACAAGGACAATAGAGAGTGTATGTTCTGATGCATATCAATACATGATGAACTCCTTGTTGAAATCTGGAGATACAAGAGTTGGAGCTTTGGCAATGGCTTTCTTGACATCCTTAAATGTTGTTTTTCCTTCTTTATTCCACTTGAAACTTGCTTGAGGCTTCATCATGGAAGTTATATGCTTAGTTAGTTTAGAAAACTCAGGCAAAAAACAATGAGGAAGTTTACCTTTCTAAAGAATGAATGAACTCCTTTCTTGCTGGTTAGTAAGGCTAGTGATTGGATAGCTCTAATCCTCTTAGGATTAATATGTGTTTCATGTTTGTTCACAATGTGTCCCAACAACTTACCTTCTGTGACTCCAAAAATGCACTTCTTAGGATTTAGAGAAATGCCATGTCTCCTACATATTGCAAGGACTTGCTTTAAATGACAGATATGATCTACCCTCCTCTTTGAGAAAATTGTGAGGTCATCCAGGTAAATGACAATGTAATATTTCAAATCTTTGAAGGCCAAGTCCATTTCCTTCTGGAAAGTGGCTCCAATATTGATCAAGCCAAAAGGCATTCTGCTGTAGGAAAAAGTGCCCTAAGGTGTTGTGAAGGTTGTTTTGTTGCAATCCTCTTCCGCCACCTTGATTTAGTTGTACCCTGAGAATCCGTCAAGTAAAGAGAGCATTTCAGATCTAGTGACTACTTGTAAAATATGATCCATGATTGGAAGAGGGTAGTTGTCCTTAAGAGATGCCTGATTTAGATTTCAGAAGTCTACACAAATCCTTATTTTCCCATTTTTCTTCCTTACTGGCACAATGTTAGCCATCCGCATTGAATGGTCGATAGGGAAGATGATTCTAGCATTGAGCATCTTTTTCACCTCTTCCTCGATAACATCAACAATCTTTGGATTATAGGGCCTTTGTTTTTGCCTAAAGGGCTTAGCTCTTTGCTTCAAAGGAATGGAGTGGTGCATTTCCTTTGGTTGAAAATATTTGCATTCATCGTAGGAGTAGGCCAACACATATGAGTACTTTTTTAGCAAAGCAACAAACCTTCTCTTCTCTTCTGGTGAGCAAAAATTACCAATATTAACCATCCTTGGATTCTCTGAAGTGCCAATGTTTTCTTGATCAAAATCAGATGGACACCGAGAAGACTACTTTTCTTTTTCTTGGATAAACATGTCATGCTTGTTAAAGAGATCTTCCAAAGAAACTAGGCCTTTGGGGATTTTGTTTCCTTTTAGTTTGATTACTCCCTCTTCATCAATCCCCTTGATTCCCTCATTATCTTCTTTGGGAATTGATTCACAGTGTGGGTTTTCACTTCCCTCAAATAAAATATTATTGAAGTTATCACATTGTTCTAAGAAGGATAAGATCTGATTGTCATCATTGAAGACATGCAAGTGATTTGCATTGTCTGGTACACTGGGTATGAACACCATCTCAATGGTCACTTTATCCTTTCCAAAAGAAGGATGAGGTGTCATTAAGAAAGCTGACACTGCTAGAGAATCATCCTTTTCATTCTGATCCCTAGGGATAGCTTCAATGGAGAATGCATCAAAGGATTCAATGCAGTCCCACACTCTGTTTCTATAGTGCCCGAGTCTGGGATTTTTCACCTGATATTATTGGCGGACTTGCTTCACCAAAATATTTGCATCACCTTTCCATCTTAGCTTCTTAATTCTCATGTCCTCTGCTGCATTCACGCCTAAGAGTAATGCTTCATACTCTGTTGTATTATTTGTATTGTCAAATTGCAGCTTGTAGGCAAAAGGATAAACTTCATCTATGTGGTGGACACTTTAACTGATGTGCAACTTCTTTAGGTATATTTTGAGAAGCATCGAGTTGTTTAATGTTTATATTTGTAATAATAACTCATGAATTTTCTAATTGAGTTTTAAATTTCATTTGACTTGTTTATATAGGTGTTATCAATATTTGATGTCACTTTGGTTATTTTATTAATTTCAATGACCCAGTCATGAAAGTGGCATAAAATTCCCCGACCATGGAGAGATCGTGTATCACCTATTAACAAGGTGATCTTCCTTTGCATTTAAGAGGGGCATCTCCCTCATATGATTTAAATATGTTTTGGGTTTTTGGGTATCTTAAACTAGAAAGTACCTAAAAAGGTGGGAAAAGAGGAACATGAGGAAAATAGAGATGTGAGAAGATGGAAGGGAAGAGTCCAAAACATGCTAAACATAAGGGGATGTAGGGAAAACTAAAGGATAATAAAAAAAAATAGGGTAAATTCTCTTTCTCACATGAGGAAAAGAACATGGTCATTAACTGCAAAGACCATAAGAAACACTTGGATGCACACAGTTTTTGTTATTCATTGATTACTAATGTGTGTCACAAAGTACACCTGTACAGATATGCAACACAAAGCCTACAAATCCTAGCATCACTTATAATACAAATGAATGGAAAGGTAGACAACATCCAATCACACATTACAAAAAAAATTAGGTAATTTAATACTAAAATCCAACAACACCAAAATGGGTTATGGCATATAACACCAAAAATTTAACACCAAATTTGGTGTTTTATATATATTGTTATATTTTTTACGACCAAATTTGGTGTTAGATTTTAGTGTTACACAACATCCACCACACAATGAACACTAATGTTGTTGAATCACAAATTTATGGTTATGCTTGAATTTTAGTGTTTTTTGTGTAATTTTTTGGTGTTTTTTTGTGTGTTAGTTATTCAGTGTTATACACATTTGATGTTTATGCCCGAATTTTAGTATTTTTTTTGTGTTAATTATTTAGTGTTATACACATTCCTCAATGGACCCAAAGTGAACTTGTGATTAGTATTGTAAAATAACTACAAAAAAATAGGCTTAATTTTGTGCTCACAAGTGAGTTCACAAGCATTTTATTAATATCAAAATGAGAAAATAAATTGAAAGGGTGCCTAAATGTTGTTAACCCTTAACATATAATGGTACAATAAATGGCCAAAAAACATAATTCAATGACTATACTGCATAAAATGTCAACTACTAACTAATTTTATTATTATAATTCATGTAAGTATCTGAAGCATTTAGGTGATTGGAAGCCAACATATTCTACCAAACTCAAACATCATGGCCATGAATGTGAAGCCTCGTGCAACCGCCTATACATCGAGAATTAGAAGATTATTTAGTTTCATGATATGTAAAAAAGAGAAAATTATCTCAGCTTCATGATATGTAAAAAAATACTACCCTAATGAAACATAATAGTTCATAGTTTTTTTTAAAAATACTAATTAAAACCATTTTAAACATCAAATGCATTTTAAAAATTGTAAACTAATTTTAAATATTTTTTTAATTTTTAAAATTAAGTTACTTTGAAATACAATATCAACTTTATATTTGTTATCCAATAATTACAAAGGGACAAGCCGTATAAAACTTCTTGTATATTTATTTGTCACGCTCACTTGATTTGACAACCTAATAGATTCGGTCATGATTACCATTATTTCACCCATTATTAGACTTGGCGCATCATTGAACTTTATTTTTTCATTTCACCCAGACCTTGAAACCTGAATTCCTCCATCACTAGCGGGTATTTCCTTTTAGGGAACCCTTATCTCTGCAAGTCCCTCCATATCTCTCCATATCTCTACAATCCACTCCATATCTCCGCAAGTCCTTCTAGAAGATATGATTTCTTTGGAGTTTTGAAGCCAAAAATTTAAAAATAGAGTTGAAATCCAAAGAAGAAATGGGAAAAAACGTAAGTTTGAACTTGAAGGAGTTGAGAAACTATTGAATAATGCAGAAGCTGGTCATATTCAGGGAAGCTATATAAATGAGATTCTTTGAGAAAATGTAAGAATTTGACAAAGATATTATAGAAGATTTTGTGGCTAATCTTGAAGAATTTCATACCAAGGTCAAAAATGTGAATATTTGAGTGACTCCTAAAATAGTAAGTGAATTGATTGGAATCCCAAATACAAGTATGAGAATTCATGCTAGACTTACTTATACTGATATTTTTCAAATATTTCATGTAGAGGGTGAACAAATACCTTTTTTTTAAATAATAAAAATTAAATCAAGGGCATAATTAGAAATACCCTACTTGAGCCATGGAGGACTATAGCCTACTAGATAATGAAGTATATCACTTATGAGGGGAAATATAAAATTGTTCTAAGGTGGAAAATGAGAATGGTAAACCTTTTGAGACACTCAACCAGTAAAAATGAGTGGAAAATCAATGTGTCTAGGTATTTATATGACTTAGTCAAAATAATGGCCGATAGGTTTGTTCAAGGAATCGTATCATTAAAAAACCATGGCCTAATGTACCTTATTTCAAAACACCATTTTCTTAAACAGTCCCAGGCGGAATAATTAAGGAAGAATTTTTTAAGTAAGAAAACATGTAAGAACAAAGTAAAACATATTTTGAAACAATCCCTTCCCCCTAATATAGATATGTCAAAGAAAAAGGTCACTAAGGGTCAGGCTCAAACTAGTACTTCTCTTGAGACCTTGCCTTCTAACATTACAGAGGGAGAAATATCTAAGAAAAAAAATTGGAATCTTAAATAACATATAAGAAAAAGGACATGTCATAAGAAAACCATTTTTAAAACACCTTAAACTAAAGAGGAAAGTGAGGAACAACATGAAGTTATTATGTTGTCAGAAGATGAGTCAGAAATATTTATCACACATTCCTCCCCTGTGAGAAGAAGTAGAAGAAGGTTTATTACACAAGAACATGTATTAATAACAATTCATTTAAAAAGAGACAACAAAGATGAGTCCCCACAAGAAATTTCCCCTAAAGAACAACATACAAGGATTAGAAAACTAATTCTCCCTGTAGATGAATTGGAAGAAGAACTCGAAGATAAGGATATTGCAGAAATATTAGAATTGTTTAATAAACATCCTCTAATCTATCAAGAATCACCTAAGTCTTCAGACATGCAAGAGTGTGTAGATCCTACAAGTGAACAAGAAATGTAAGTTACTACATATGTCCAAAAGACAAAAAAATCCATTGTTATACAAATATGTAGAGAGATGGAATCCAAAATATTTTCCTTTCAACCTTCTTCTACCTCATAGGTAGACAACGGAAATTTAATAAAAATGGAAGAAGCGATTGAATTATAAGGTATAACAGAGGACCAAAAACTACACCAAGCATTAACCTTGTCAAGAATAGATCTATTGATCAAGGAAAAAAAGAAGAAATCCACTTTTTGAGACTATCTCTAGCTGAGAAACAAATGAAAATGTTTGAATTGCAAAAACAACTTCAAGACTCAAAATATGAACTACAAAACAAGGATAATGAGTTAGAGAGTATAAAAATAATATCTAGTGCTTACGAAGCAAGAGACTAGTGAAAAATACAACACTATTATAGAATTGACTAATTTTTTTCAAATATTAGAGAATAAGAATATTAAAATGAAGACAACATTTCCAATCTATAGAAATAAATTCAAGAAGTAGAAAGTCAAGTGTAAATAAAAGACAATCAAATTTATGATTTAATTCAGTCATTGGAATTTATTAAAGTACAAATCCATCCTCCTGTCATTCTTATAGAAAATGATAAGAAAAATATATTGAATCATGATCAAATTATGAATATTTGGGAAGAAACTAAATCATATGTGAAAAGTCTAAGAAGAGAACTGAAAAAGGCCTAGTAGGAAAATCAAGAATTATTAGAAGGATTCTCTCTTGCTTGTCAGTATGGAGAAGCATTGGCATAATGTAGTAAACCATATGCATTCTATCATTTTTTTCTAAAAGAATAATATCACAGGTGGAAAATGTCAAGAATCAAACAAAAATTACCTCATGTGCTGGAAACTGATTTACAATTATTGAAAGTATACTTTACTAGCACAATAAAGGAATAAAATGAATTATGTGATTTATTGC
The DNA here is from genome assembly GCA_019776745.2 of Taxus chinensis. NCBI lineage: Eukaryota > Viridiplantae > Streptophyta > Pinopsida > Cupressales > Taxaceae > Taxus > Taxus chinensis. The sequence goes on from CM034156.1 coordinate 488,585,681, forward strand.
ATGGTTATCACTTGGGGAAAATCACTAATTTCATGATAAATTTATAATTTGGATAGGTACAACTAAGAGATTTTATATATCTTTGTCAAAATCAAATCCTATGAAGGAAGGAACAACAAACTTTCACTAGTTTAAAGACAGTCACCAACTTACTCATTAGGTATGAGTTCCCAAATACCAAAAATTTTATTGGAACATTTCACTAGTTAATCTACAAATGAAATGTAGGATAACAACATTTTCTTTAGATGGAAGGTGCAATTTCCTAATTTAAACATTTTTACACAAAGTGTTGGTGTGAGTTATCCTATGTGTCCTCCACTCACATATGGATGGTCATCTCACATGGGTTAGGTTTAGGGTTTGCTATTGAGTCATGCACTAGAGTTACTCAACACCCTATATGTATCCCTTCATTTGAAATTTATGAGTATTCCAAGATACTCCGTTGTCTTTCTCTACATGTGCAAGCTTTGTTCTGTTATGTAAGTTATTCAATTGTTGATCGATTCTTCCTTATGATTACCTTGGAGCCATTACGATTCAACTAGAGTGCAAATTCATCGTGGTACATAGTTTCCGATATGATTCGTCAACTCTTTCATGGTATCAGATCTGAGATCGGGTAAATGTGCAGTCATTTTTTGAGTTGTGATTACTCTTGTTTTTCCTTTTTTTTAACTCGTGCAAGTTTTCGATCATTATTCTAGTTTTTCCTTGCTAATGTATTTAACTTCTTTCTCTTGGAAAGTTTTTTGTGTTATTCATGTGTGTAGGTATTCCTGAAGCTTTCAGGGTTTTTTAGCTACTTCTAGCTAAATGCAGCTAAATTCAGAGATTAGTTAAAAATATAGGTTTTTTTCTAGTTTTTTTAAAAAAATAATTAAACTCAAAATTTCTATATCTCTAGTTTTTTGGTCTCTCCTATTTTTTTTTAGCATAGTTTCTGCAGAGATTTAGGTTTGTCTCTGAACCGAGCCAGTCTTCTACCTTTTCATGAGGAAGTGTGTTTTTCTTTGTGTTCCCAAGTTGACCTGCTCATGTTCTTGTTGCGAGTTGTGGCTGAACCAGACTACTCTACCCACATTTCTTGTTGTAGTGGTCGTGTCATGGTTCCTGCCTGCCCTAGTTTCTGCCTGCCGTGACTATGTCTGAGGTGCTTTTGACCTTTTCGGCTAGATCTCCTTCACCTTACACTATGCCCCGCACACGGTGACTTCCTTGCATGCGTCGTGGGATTCCAACAGCTTTCCTTTTGTGGTTTTAATCCCACAAAACCTTTTGGATATTCTTCTCACGAAACGGATTAAACCCACATTCTATTTGGAGATTTTGCTGTGTTTGTGGGCCTTCCAAATGGCTTTCCTTTCATGGGTTACACCTCCACACAACGCAGGACTTCCTCCAATTTTGGTAAGTCCGTTTCAATTTCTTTATGGTAAGTATTTAAATTAATTTCTATTTAAAACTCAAAAAGGCTTTTTAAAAAAAATCTTTTAACAAACGTAAGCCTTTTTAATAGAAATTTCTTTTTTCTTTTATTGATAGATCTTCTTTGATCTTTCTTTTAAGGAAAGTATACTTACATATTTAATTTGAATTTAATATTTATTAGATCTAAATTAGTTTTCTAAATTAATTAAGATTTAATTAAATCTATTCCAATTCAATTCAAATTTCATTTACATTAAGTTTTTAAAATTCCTTTTAACCAAAAACGTGGCACTTATTTTCGTAAGTATTTAAATTACTTTCTTTAAATACTTTTTTTTAAAAAATGTATTTAAATATTTAATTAGGATCTCATTTTACTTAGATCTTAATTAATCGTAATTAATTATATTTACTTAAATCTAGTTTTATTAATTATGAATATCATTTTCGACTAGTAAAATATTTAAAATTGTCTTTTAAATTAATGTTTTTTAAATCTTTTTTAGTCCAACTAGCTCTAAAATTAGCCAAACTAGATGTTTCTAAATGATAAATCTTAGGCTTTATTGTCAATTTTTTTTACTAATCGTTCGCTCAAGTGTACAGTGACACTCTGAGCACTTTCTTGTCTTCCGCGCACCTTTCTGACATTCTGAAGATCATCAGAACTCATCCTAAGTTCATCTAAACATTATATATTACCCTTGTTATTGCTTGTGACTAGTAAGTGCATTCACCACAGTTTGCAGCAAGGGGGTATCCTTTGCGACGTGAGACACTTTTTCTCACAACCAGGTTTTGATTTCACCTCCTTCCTAGTTTTTAGCAATTGTGCTTGTATACGGTGTCACTTTGCTGTGCTCCACGAAACACGATTGTGGTCTCCTCTCTTATGCGTTATTACATTGATTACAAGGTGAGTTACCAAGTGTTTTTAGATGCGTGATCGGACCTGATTGTATTCAATGCACTAAACTATAATGTGCCGAAAGTAGGGGGGTTATTATATTGTCCTAGGTGGTTGTGTTTCTTTTCTACATTTCTTCTCTCTCTTTTCACTATGGATGCACTTTCAATTCCTTTGCTTATGCCATTCAATTTTTTTGAATGGAGATAAAAAATAATAATGAAACTAAGGGGTAAAGGGTTATTCCGCATCACCATGGGAACTGAGAGTGAACCAGACAATGACCCTGAAAAATCTAAGTGGTTAAACCGCAGTGATGAAGCTTTAGGTCTTCTTTGCATGTCTGTTTCTCCTGACTTGCTCTTCCACATTGAGTCGTCTAAAACACCTAAGTCTACGTGGACAACATTAGATGAAATGTTTGGACAACACGATGACATGAGAGCACATGATTTGGAAAATGAACTACTAGGGTTAAATCCTAGTGATTTTTAATACCTACAAGCATTCTTCTCGAATTTTTTCCACACTAGATCGTTGTTAAAGGAATGTCAAGTAGAGAAGAAAGATTCTCAATTGATCTTGTCAATTCTCTCTAAGTTAGGTCCTGAATATTCTATCTTTGTGTCAACTTTTTATGCTACAAAAGATGCCTTGGGAAAGGATTGGAATATGCCCTCCTTTGACTGTTTTTCATCCCAACTCATTCGAGAATAGGAAAAAATCATTCAAATGGGGTATCTCAAATCCAAGTCACATGCCCTTGTAGCAAGTACTAGTAAGGAAAAGAAGACTGAAAAGAAGAAAGAAAACAAGGATCAACCTAAGAAAGAAACCAAGACCGATACTAAAAATAACACGAACGCTTCAACTTCTGAGCTTAGAGCACAGAAAGATAGGTATTTGTGTTCCTATTGCAAGAAGCTTGGTCATAAAGAGCATATGTGTATGAGAAAACAAATTGATCACCTTACTCAATTACTTGAGAAAAATAAAATAGGTGTTCCTGAGTTTATCAAACAAAATGCTCCGAAGGTTGATTCTTCCACTGCAAAAGGTTCTAAATCTGATAAGAAGAAAGGAAAGGTCCTTGTAGCCAAATTTGCTCCTTCATCGACATGGATTATAGATTTTGATCCCTTGTACCACATGGGTTCTTCACATGTTGAGTTCTCCAACATCAAGCCTTGTGGGATGTCCAAAATCATGATGGGTAATGACATGACAGTGTCCATTTCCAGTAGTGGATCGGTAGAGATGGATGGGGGAACATTCAACCAAGTGTTGAGCGTTCCTGATCTCTCTACCAATCTCCTATCGGTTTACCAAATTACTCACCTTGGTGAAGGAATGCGAGTGGAATTTGGTCCTAACTCAATGATTATTCGTGAGCTTAATGATGAAAATACAGTGGCTAAGGGAAAGGCGGATCACCGTTCATGATTGTATACCTTTTCCCGCTTTACTTATGATTCTACGCCCACTGATTTTCTCACTCATGTAAATGAGGTTAGTAAGCTATGGCATGAATGGTTTAGACATCTAAATTATCGCTACCTTGAACAATTTAACAAAAATGAAATGGTCAATGGGTTACCCCACGTCAACTTTTCTAAGGGTCTTTGTGAGGGTTGTACCCTTGGAAAGCATCCTAAAAAGAACTTTGACAAAGGAAAATATTGGAGAGCTACTCATCCCTTGGATCTTGTTCACAGTGATATTTCTGGTCTATTTCTGTCTCCTTCATTTACTAGAGCTCTTTATGTGCTAACCTTCATTGATGACTATTCACAATATACTTGGGTATATTTTCTTAAGCTTAATTCTGAAGTCTTTGAACTTTTTCAGGACTTTAAGGCTCTTACTGAGAAATGGACAGAATGGTCTATCAAGGTCCTTCGAATGACAATGGAGGTGAATATGTAAACAATAGGTTCATGGATTTCTGTACTTCTGAAGGGATCTCCTTGTAGCATACAGTTGCATATAGCCCTTCACAGAATGGAGTAGTAGAAAGAAAGAACCATACTCTTAAAGAGATGGCCACTTATATGATTCACTTGAAGTCTCTTCCTCCGCAGTATTGGGATGAAATAGTGAATTGTGATAATTCCATTCAGAACCGTGTTCCACACAAGGTAGTAAGAGGGATGACACCCTTTGAAGCCTGGTTTGGATGCAAACCTGATGTTGAGCACTTTCAGGTCTTTGGATCAAAGGCTTTGGCTCGGATTCCCAAGAAGAAACTCAAGGCTTTTGAACCACAATCCAAACCTTGTATCTTTGTAGGGTATCCTGATTGCGTGAAGAGATATCAATTGACAAATCCTACTTCTCATGAGCTGTATATTAAGAGAAGTGTTAAGTTTGATGAATCTTATTCGACTTCTACTTCTCCACCTATTAAGGTTCTTCAACTCACTGATTTGGGTTCTGAATCATTAGATGATAATGTTGTTGAGCGTGCTCCTCTTCCTGATCCTCCCAACCATCAGACCTTTGAGTCTTCTAATTATAACAGTAGTGATGATGAGGATTATGTCCCTTCTCACTCAAGTGAAGAATCTTCCGACTCTAAGCCTGATCCTCCTGGTCCTCTTTGTGCTAGGAAAACTTTGCAAAGTGCTAGAGATACTTCGCATATGAGACGTACTTGCTCAAATTTTGTTGGACCCCACTCCTTCTTCACCTTTGCTTCTGATCCACAGTCTTTTTGAGAGGCTTATGGTATTCCTGAGTGGGATTCTACCATGGATGAGGAGTATTCCTCTCTCATGAAGAACAATACTTGGGATCTCACCCCTCTTCCGAAAGGAAGAAAAATCGTTTGGTGTAAGTGGGTGTTTCGAACAAAGTATGGAGTAGATGGAGATGTCAAAAATTTTAAAGCGTGATTAGTAGCTAAGGGTTTCTCCCATATAGCTGGGGTTGATTATACTAAAAAAAATTCTCTGGTTGCGAAGATGGATTCTATTCGAATGACCCTAGCCATTGCCGTAGCAAATAGATGGAAATTCCATCAAATGGATGTTAAGAGTGCCTTCCTTCATGGGGACCTAGAGGAATATATCTACATGGAACAACCTCCAGGTTATGTCCATGATCCCTCCCTCATTTGTAAGTTAAAGAAGTCTCTTTATGGCCTTAAAGAAGCCCCTCAGGCTTGGTATGCCAAGATGGACTCCTTTTTACTTACATCAGGGTTTACTAGGTGTCACTCTGATCCAAATGTTTATATTCTACGGCAAGATGAATCCATACTCATTCTTGTTCTCTATGTTGATGACTTGTTGAGCACATGAAAATCTTCCTCTATTATTGATTCTATGAATAACGCCTTGGCCAATAGGTTTTCCATGACTGACTTAGGTCTGCTTCATTACTTTCTTGGGATCTAGATTTCACAATCTGACTCAGGAATTTTGATTTCGCAACCTAAGTATGCTCTTGATTTGCTAGCTCATTTTCAGATGTCCAATTACAATTCTTCTCCTACTCCTTTTCTTTCCAAGGTTAAGTTGGTTTTTGATTGCTCTACTCCCTTGGTTGATGGTACCCTTTATCGACATTCGATGGGGAGATTGATTTACTTTACTCACACTAGACCGGATTTATCCTATGTTGTTGGGATTGTGTCCAGATTCATGTAGGAGACACATGAGCTACATTAGAAAGAAGCTAAATAGATCCTTCACTATGTTTTTGGAACTTATACTGATGGCATTCACTATCATGGAAGGGTAGATATTGACTTGATTGGGTTCACAGATTCTGATTGGGCTAGTGACTTAGATCATCAGAAATCTACTTTTGGTTATAGTTTCTCTCTTACTTTGTGTCCTATTAGCTGGTCTAGCAAGAAGCATAATGCTATTGTGATATCATCTACAGAGGAAGAATACAGAGGATCAGTTAACGTTGCCACAAAATCTATTTGGCTAAAGGGTATTCTGATAGAGTTTGGCATCCACCTTCGGCAGCCTACCATTATCTACTGTGATAACACAAGCACTATCTGTATTTTCAGAAATCCATTTCAACATTAGCGGACGAAGCACATTGAGATCCATATGCACTTCATACGAGATCTTATTCATGATGGTATCATCGATATTTAGTACATTCAGAAAGCTGATCAGATTGTAGATTTATTTATCAAGCCCTTCACTGAGATGAAGTTTCTTCACTTATGGTCTCTTCTTGGGGTGAGGTATTTTGTAACTACTATCTTCTTTGGGCTATGTAGTCCTTTTTTCTTCTTCTTCTAGGAAGATATTGTTTGTATATGGGCACCTTATCAGGAATTTAGTTGTCAGGCCCCATTGACACATCTTTCTTAGTTGTTTAGGAGTGTATTCTTTTCTATCTGACTCATCATAGCCGCTACCCAGCTTCGATGAAGGGGGGTGTTGGTGTGAGTTATCCTATGTGTCCTCCACTCACATATGGAGGTTCATCTCACATGGGTTAGGTTTAGGGTTTTCTATTGAGTCATGCACTATGGTTACTTAGCACCCTATATGTATCCCTTCATTTGACATTTATGAGTATTCCAATACACTTCATTGTCTTTCTCTACATGTGCAAGCTTTGTTCTGTTATGCAAGTTATTCAGTTGTTGATCGATTCTTCCTTATGATTATATTGGAGCCATTACAATTCAACTAGAGTGAAAATTCATTGTGGTGCACGATTTCTGATACGATCCGTCAACTCTTTCACAAAAAAAATCACTGTTGCATTCACAAAATGTATAGTGAGATGGGATTCCATGGAATTTTACATGATGAGAGGAGAACTTATTTCCCCTAATTCTCTAATATGGATAGCTATGAGAGGAAGATCCATGATGCAATTAAGTAGATAATTTTGGGAAAGAATGGATATGAATGAGATATAGGCCTCCCATACTCTTATATCTTGCACTAGATTGGAAACATCGAGGAGAGGAATGTTTAGTTAGCTTCACTTTATGGGAACGTAAAATTAGAAAACATAAAGGGTACAAAAGTGACAAAAAAACTATTTTGCCATTTTTATCTTTCTGAGTATGATTTGATGAGACTCCATGATGAAGAAAGATAAGAGGAATAACTTGTAATATATTGTATCATCTAAGTGCCAGAGTATTTTGACAGAGCACTAGAGTTCATCTGATGAGTGTTGGAGTCTATCATTTGAGCTTCGGAGTTCATTTGAGGAGTGCTAGAGTCTATCAAAATAGCACTGTAGTATGTATGAAGAGAGAAGAATTCTATTATCCGAGTGTCAGAGTTCATCTGAGGAGCGCAAAAGTCTATCAATATGTCTATTTTTGGATGATGTATCATGTAATATGCAAAATCATATTGAGACCTTGTAGAATGTGTATATTGTAATTAATGTATATTATATTTTTATTGTCACTAAGGTAGAATCTAACAAAAAACAAGATTTAATAGCTCGAGTATGGCTTAGATACTCCTTGTCATTTAAAAGATTGTCTTTTAAAGCTTTATCTAACTTATTGAGACCTAATATTTTAAAATTGACTCTTGTGAAAAACTAAAAAGGGTTTAAACCCTTAGCGCCCTATTTTGGAGACAAAGTGCAAACACAGTAATTATTTCTATAGCATGTAGGGTTTTAGGAATAAATCTTAGTCTTGTTGGTTTGTTTCATAATAAATTCACCAAAATAAAACTAAACTTATAGAATGAGAAAACAATTGTTGTCCAAGTCTACTCATTTCACTCTCAATTGTCTCAAAATGTAACCCACGTGACTAAAAAATCACTTCCTTTAATAGGATCATAATTCTCACCATCCTCCAAAAAAACATAGAGGTACAATAATTGGATAAATTTATACAATTAAATCCAAAAATACCAAGGTTTAGTTGACTTCACTCTATGGGATCAAAAAAGTAGAAAAAATAAAGGGTACAAAAGTTAGAAAAACAATATTTGGCAAATATATCTTTCTAAGTATGATTTGATGAAACTCCATGATGATGAAAGATAACAACAATTACTTACAAATGGAATTACATGAGTTTGGGTGTGGGAGAGATTATAAGTCCCCAAAATAGCCTTTTTCTCCATTTTACCTACATTATGTTCCCAATATTTTATACAAAAGTTAACATTGTATAAAGCATACATAAATACTAGTTCGATCTTGAAGTTAAGTTCCACTAACCTCAGATGGGAGTTAACCATCTCTGAAGTCTATCCACCAAGTTCCAAATTTCATCTGAGGAGTGCAAAACTCTATCAACCAAGCATCGAAGTTCATTTGAAGAGCTCCAGATTCTATCACATAAGCGCCATAGTATATCACATAAGATCTAGAGTCAATCGTATCAAAACACTAAGACATAAATCTGCGGAGGAATGATCAAAACAAAATTTTAGGAAGAGTGAAAAAAATATACATCTTTGTCCCAATTATCACCTTCTAACCCATATTGTCTTACCAATATATTCTTCATATATTTTCTAGATGTATTCAAATCTTCATCTCCCTCTCTATGTAGACACCAAAATTTGGTATCGTTACCCTTCTTGTCCGTGTTTTCTTCTATCACCATGGTATTATCTAGACCCCCTTTATTTTAATTCATATTCATATTCTTATCTTTCCTATCTATTAACTTATCAACTTTAAATTTTAATTACTATTCATTTAATCATTTCCTAATCCTCATCTCATTAGCTAATTACCTCTAATTAGCTTTATTTTCTCCTCCTTAGGTTGTTTATTATCCCTAACTACCTTGTCCCACATCACTATAATTTTTCTATCTTTTATTTAATCCATCTTTATCTCCCACCGACCAATATCATTTCCCTAAGAAATCTTAACCCGCTTATATGCTTTAAAATACTTATTCTAATCAATAAAATCCCCGTATCTTGCATAAATAACTCATCCACCATCTAAAGGGATGCTTCCCCGTAGTTGGCGGCAACCAACCAGGGTCATTTTCGACCCTATAAAGTTGGTTTCACACCCCTCCAAAATAAGGCATAATTATAGTTTTCTTATGCTGTGTGAACTTATCTTCAAGCTTCAACATTCTTGTAGTTGTTTTGACCTTCTTGGAGTCAATTTGAGCTTGTCTTGCATCACTTGTGGAGACTTTGGGAGGTTTACTTTGATTTTGTGTTGATCCATGCTATCATATGCTATTATTGTTATTATCTTTTAGGAACTAAAATTTTTCAAGTTCAACTGCCATCAGAGCCTCATCTTTAGCTTCATCTTTCAGTGATTCTCTCTGTAGGTTGTTCATCAAGCCCATCCATTGTCATCTTTGTTCAACACTACTCAGGTCGACATTTCTCTACCTAGGTCACTGTCGAACCAACTTTGTGTTTCATCCATTCTATTTCTAGATTCTCATTAGTGTATATTTCTCCTTTGTTACTGTTTCCAGTTCTCAGCTCTGTTATTTGTCTTCTCTGTCACTCCAAATTTACTCTATTTTTCTCTAGTCACTGCCAACTCAACCCAGTCTTCATCGACCTCAGTCATTTTTCCATCCAATCCATTTTAATCTCTATTTTCTTGTATCCTTTCTATTTCTATGTTTCAGACCATCCTCTACACGTCATTGTCAGCATTCTCAGGTCTCTGTGATCACCTTATTTGCATCCAGATCATTCCAAATATGCATTTCCAGCTTGGTTTCTAGATCCATTTTCTCAGGTCTCCATTGACCTTCCCTTTGTAACATGGGTCATCGTCCACCTAGCCAGGTACTTTTTCATTTTGTGTTTAGATTTGCACTTTTCATCCATTTTTACAATTTCAGATTCTATTTAGCTTCAGTTTCTACATGTTAATCATTCCTTTCATTTATTTTATCATCTTTTATCAAACACATGTGTTGACATCCACATAAGCAAGTTAACGTTTCTTAGATCCAACTTCATTGGGAAAACCCCTCATCTATTGTCTAATCCATTTTCTTAGTTATCCTTGTTTTGCAAGTTCATCAAGTTTATAGCGAGGTCATCTACTTTGTGCCCATCCATTTGCATTCATCATAATTTAAGGTACCTTAAACCCTTTAATTTTGGATTTATTTGGATTTATTTAGTATATATTTCACTAATCTGAATAGGAACGAGAAATTTTGATCAATATTCTAGACGCCCGGTGGGACAAATCTTTTAGACGATTCTCTTGCATTTTTCTTTCATTTTCCTATTTTCCACTAACATTGTGGTAGAAGCTTTTTTATTTTACTTGTTAATGTTGGGATTCTTGATTTACTTGGATCACTCTTCAATTTCTTTAAAATATCATATAAAAAGGAAAAACATTCTCTAGGTATTCTTCTTTTTGTATTATTTTCTCTTTTTTTCATTACATTTTCCCTTTCTTGTGTGTTTGTCCTCATCAAACTTTCACATTTCAATTTGTCTTAAAACAAACCTTTTGCATCCTTGTTTGTTCATATAGCTAAGTAGGGGTTTAATTGGCTGCATTTCACATTCCATCACACACAATCAACCTCACAAATTAATTCACACATCTAGACATTTCCTACCAAGTGGAACTGATTGGGATTTCATCACCCAATAGGAAAGTCACTGACCACGCTAGAAATCCTGCACAGACTCGGGCCTCATGTAACTTTGGGTATATCAAGGAATCCCTAACCATAACTACCTGAAACCAACCCTAGATTTCCATTTCCTAGGTACCTTTGTTATCTATTTTCCATTTTCTTTTTCACATCTTTCAATTAATCAAAAACAAAAAAAATATTTGTTTTCTTGTCTTGTCTTCCTTAATTACCTTTGTTATCATTTTCTTGTTTTGTTTCATGTCCATTATCACATGATTCTTAGCTAATAAAATGGAACAAAACCTTTCCTCAAATAGTTCTTTCATCTCATCTCAAACATCTACCATGGCCATTATCTCATATGTGCCCTTGGTTACCTCTTCCATAGGCACCCAACCTCTAATCATCAATTTCCATCCTTAAGGACCTCTTATTCAAACCACTACCGTATATGAGACCAATCCTTTCTTACATCAATCTATCCCATCACGGATAGCCATGCCTCCATTTGTTGCATTGGTTGTAGCTTTTGGGCCTCCTATTATCCCTCATAGTAGTTTGGAGCTCTAATATCTACTTGATGCTAAGCCCATAACTCTTCATGACTACATCCTTAGGAAGTCAACCTAACTTCCTATTGATGATCCACCACTTCAAAAAAAATATTCTTACCAGTCCAACCCCAAAACCACCCAAGTGTTATTTTATCAACTTGCAATGTTTTTTCCTGAGCCATGACTGATCTTGCTATAGCCCAATGTGAGCTTACTTTATCTTCTACCAATCCTCCACCTCATCAAACCACTCATCTAGTCACACCCATTCCTCCCAATCTACCACTTATCAATATAACTATCACCACTTCCATTCCTATGACCTCTTCAGCCACTATTATCACCAGTGTCCCTATCCAGTCTATCCAAACATCACGTCCCATATCCGAACAACACACCCATTCTTTTCCTCTCACATCACACATACATGTAAATGTCATCACTTACCAACCTCCTCTTACGAGTGCTTTGCATTATACAGTGTCTAATCCACTCCATCAACAATTTAAACCTATCCATACCTACATTCCCACTCATCATTTACCACAACAACAAAACCCCAATCCCAACAATCACATCACATTCCCAGTTCTCAACAACAACCACTTCAATCTCAACCCATGAATTATATTCACCTCATCAAAAAAATCCTCAAACACCCACACATCCACACATTTATCAATAACCTTATCTAGCTACTTCTCATATCATGCAACCACATTCATTCATCACCCAACCAACTACTTCAAATGATCCCATGCATGCGTTAAAAAATAGGTTGGTTATCCTTTATGACTCTATCTTAGGACCCAATGTTACATTATCATATGAGAAAATATGTAATGATCCTATTCATCCATCAGTTCCAATCAAATATTATCCCAATAATTGGGATCTTCCCAAGTTTTCCAAATTCAACAGCAAGGAATATCCCCAACAACATCTTTATGCATTTAGGCATGCATGTTACCTTATTGCACACTATTGGAACCTCATGCTTTGCACCTTCCCTATGTCTATGGCCAGTCCATAATTGGATTGGTATAATGTAATTCCCAACATTCATTATTCTCATTTACCAAACTTGCACAACTCTTCTTAGAAAAATTTTCAATCAACATCGCACACAATATCACTATAATTGATTTATATTCCTTTAGACATTTTGATGATGAGTCTATCGTAGAATTTTTTGCTCAATGGTGTGGTATTATAAATCAATTATATTCTCCCTTCCACACATATATCTTATTAGATTATTCTCACACTCTTGTGCGAAGCATATTTCATCTACCTAACAAATCCAATCATTTAAAAATTTGAAGAATCTTTCACCATGGCTCGTAAACTCGAGACTTGTGCCCTTGATCAAGGCCAACTTAAAATTAAATCAAATAAACCCAATACTAAGTTTACTAAACCATTTTCACATAATGATAAGTCAAAGAGTGTGGCCAATGTAGTGGTCATTAAGTCTTCTTCTACACCTACCTCTAGCACATGGCCTCAACAACGAGCCCTTCGACCTAAGCCCAACTATACTCCCCTTGGATAATCATATAGTTAAATATTTGACAAGTTGATGTCGATTAACTTTATCACACTTCCCTCATTTGAACATTTGATGAATCAATACCAAAACGTGTGTGGTATCATGAGGATCATTATTGTAAATACCACCAACTTCGTGGACACGATATTGAAAAATTTCAAACTTTTAAAGATCTTGTCCAAAAATTCATTGATCAAGGAGACCTTCAAGTTGACACTCCTAATGCATCTCATAATAAACCACTTGACATATTCAATCAAACATTCCCTAACCACACACCAACAATTCAAGTCACCACTTCTTCTACATCTCAAGTGCCTAATACTCATACCATACACACTATCCATACCATTGATCAAGATCCTATCCCATCAATAACCTCACCTTCTTCATCAAATATCACATCCACCTCTTTAGACATTATTCATACATCTACAAGTCCATCAACACTTATCCCCATAACCACACCAATCATACCTACATCTATCTTGGCATTTATTCCCACATCCACACATGTCACATCTCCCCTATTCGTGAGTATATAAATGATTCCCTTTGAAATGTTTATGATATAACCACCCCACCTAATTCTAAATCCACCATAAATTCCACACCTACATCCACTTCATCACCTATAACTACTGCATCACTCATCACATCCACTTCATTAAATTTTACTACCTCATCCAAATCTATTCCACCTTTACCCATCATACCATCCTTATCATCAATCCTAGTTCCTCTTTCCACACTTTTACCCATACCTAATACATAAAATATTGTAACCACATCTACACCACCTTATCCTTCCACATCACTCTCATAATGTGAAGAATTTTTTAAAGCACTTCAACTTGCAATAACTTCAAGTGATCCTCTCATCTCATCTACAAAATCAGACACTTCCACATCAAACCAATCTTCGCCTTCTTTAGACCTTATCAAACATAAGTTACTTCCTCCACCCACAATAAAACCTTTAGACCCTCCAATTAATATTTTTGTCATCCCTCCCAAGGTTGATCCTTCAAAAACAAAATCTAGAACCCTCGGTGCATTTCCTCAAATGTCTATTTCATGTCCTCATAAGAAAATTGACATCCTCCACCTAAGATATAAAAATCAAATGTTACACCTTCTATCTTAGAACCACATCCATCTCTTCTAGGACCATCCCCTTCATAAAAAAAAATTCAACCTACCAATCCATCCAAGCCATTTAACCATCTTACAATTCTTCTTCTAGAACATCAACCATCATAAAAAATGAATCCAAAACATCAAAAACTCGAAATACTCAAACATCCACCTCTTCTTCCAAGATCAAGACATCTCACAAAGACAAGGCCCCTCCTAATAATTTGGTTGAATCATATGCAGAGGTCCTTCAAAACTTACTTCAAATTTCCTCCATCACGCTTCCACCTATTAAGGTCTTTGACCCAAATATTAAGAAGCCATCATGGTTTGATTCCAACCTCATTTGTGCCTATCATCGCACCCCTAGACATGACACAAAACATTAAAAAGCACTCTAAACCCTTGCCCACAACATCATCAAGGAGGATGACCTTATTCTTGGGGCAAACCAATCTCCTGCTTCCATATCCATTCTAACATCTACACCTTTGACCTCATCCATCCAAGTGCATAAGTCCCCTCATTCATCATGGAATTTTGTGGCCATCCGACCTCCAAATGATGATTATTCTAAGGATGTTCCCCCTTTATTCATCAATGTCATTCAAATAGCCACCCGATCTAATCCACATGATCCTAAATCAACATCCCATTCCAAATCAAAGACCTTTTTCACCACTCCTTCTCCTAAGGAGTTCTCCTCATCTTCATCTCCATCATCATCGAAACCTAAGGTTTCTATCTTAGCTTCCCTTTGGCCTATTGAACAAAGTATCATCAAAAAAATTCATTAGGCACCAGTTAAAATTTCACTTTATGATCTCATCCAAAGCTCACCTAACCATAGAAAGGATCTCACTGAAGCCTTGAAGCATATTATGACATCCTGTGACAAGGCTCAACCCTTTGCATCTCTCTAAGGAGCACTTACAAATTCTATTGATATCTCATTTAATGATACTAAGATTCCAAACATCACACTGAAAGAACATGACCTTCCCATTTTCATCACGGTTAGGATCAATGATACTTTCATTTGATGATCCATGAATGATAATGGGGAAAATATTAGCATCATCCCGTCACATACCTTTGATCATCTCAAAATCCCAAAATCCATGATCACCCAAACACCCCCGGTCCTTTGTGCCTTCAACAACACTATCGTTCCCACCTTGAGAATGGTTGTTCTTCCCATCCACATTAGTGAAAAGATCCTCCATGAGGTCTTGTACATCATAAAAGGATAATTTCAATATGATGTTCTCCTTGGACGACCTTTGATCCACGCTATGCATTGTGTCCCCTCTACACTTCATCGTTGCCTTAAGTACGAGCATGAGGGGAAGATCTTAGCACTTCTTGGGGACACTCCTCCCTTCCAAATGTGCAACATGACCTATCGACCTAATGATTTCCTCATTCCCAAGAATGATTAATCTATACCATCCACCATCCCATCCATTTCTTCATCCAAAATTCCTAACAATGACTCCCTAGATAAAGTAACGGACAAAATTATGTTGAGGGAGTATTGTCTTCTTACAGTCAAAACCTTGCCCACTCCTCACCATCTTAGTAACCCTGACCAAGCTCCAATGTATCAACCTAATGTCGGGGATATTGTTCCTTTCGATCCACCACATCTTTGAACCAATCTCATCTATGGTGGTTTCGACACCCCTTCATCTCACATCATTGATCATCTACATGCCAAACCTTATACCAGTGGTTTTGGATTCCTCAACAAACCATTCTTTGACCACACCCATCTCCACTATTTTGCATGGAAGGGATTTGACATGGGACATTATGAGCATGGGCCACATGGCCTTATTATGGATCAGTGCCGCAATCCTCATGAAAAGTTTGGGTTATGTTATCAAGAGAAACCCGCTAACCCCATCCCACCATCTGAGATGTACATGGACATGCCTTCTGCATTTTCACCATCCCATGAGCCCATGGATACAGATGACACTTTGTCTATTGATTCCTTTTTTTAGTCTCCACCATCACCTTGGTATTAGTCACTTCTCAGTGTGAAAATAAGACTATGTTCCTTCCCCCCCACCATCCAGAGATGATAGACGAAGACTCTCCTACCATGGAAATTCGTTAGTGTATTGATGACGATGCCATTCTTTCCCACATGGGGGTAGATGATTCTTATCTTCATAAGACCTTACCATCTGATACATATTCTTTTCTCAATAAATCCACCATCAAAATCAATATTGGGACTCCCCAGAAGCCTCACATCCTCAAAATGGGTCATTCTCTTGACCCACATGAGCTTGATTCTTTCACCACATCCCTATCTCATCATAGTCGAGAATTCACATGGTCATATTTAGACATGCCAGTTATTAATCCATCTATCATCATCCATAATATCATCACCTTTCCCAACGTAAAATTGGTTAAGCAAAAAATTCACTGCATGAACCCTCAAGTTTCTCTCCTTATCAAAGAGGAGTTACAACGTCTTCTTTCTACCAACTTCATCATACCCATTAACTGTCCCCAATGGGTTTCTAATATCATACTCATTGCTAAGGTGTCTGACAAGCTTCATATATGCACCAACTTTCAAGATCTCAATCTCACTTTCCCTAAAGATGACTTCCCTCTTCCAGACATCAATCAACTTATGGATCTTACCACAGGTCATAGATGTCTCTTATGGATGGTTTTTCTAGGTAAAATCAGATTATTATCACACTAGAAGTCCAACATAAGACCTCCTTCATCACTCCTTGGGGTGCCTTTTTCTATTGCATCATGCCCTTTGGTTTGAAAAATGCCGGAGCTACCTATCAATAGGCCATGACTTACATTTTTCATGATCTCATCCACAAAACAATATAAGATTATGTCGATGATCTTTTAGGTAAATCTAAACATTGCCATGACCATATTTCCATTTTCAAATTCCTTTTCTAGCACCTTATTCATTTCATCCTTCATCTCAATTCAAGCAAGTGTGTATTTGAAGTGTTATTAAACCAATAAACTCCTTGGATTTATCGTGTCTATTAGGGGTGTTGAAGTCAACCCCGCAAAAATCAAAACAATCATCAAAATGCCTCCTCCCTGTAATCTTAAAAAACTTCATAGTCTTCAAGGTTGACTTCAATTAGTTTTTCGTTTCATCTCACAACTCTCAGTTCTTTTCCAATGCTCTTATCAGTTCCTTCGTAAGGACACAATCTTTAATTAGGATCATAAATTGTAAAAGGATTTTAATGATCTTAAACAATATCTTTTTTCTCCACTAGTGCTTACACCTCCACATGAGGGGGAAACCTTTTATCTATATATCTCTACTACTGACATTGCTCTAGAGGCTATGTTAGCACATCATGATGACTAGGGTCATGATCAAGTTTTTTATTACATCAGTCACACCCTTCACGACTGTGGGAATTGCTACATTGAAGATGAAAATATGTGTTGCAATCTCTCCTTTTCCACCTCTAAACTTCAACACTATATTTTCAATCACAAGACTTATGTCATTACTAGCTTTCATTTTATTAAGATGATGCATTCTAAAATGTATCACAATGATCATATCACTTGATGGATCAAGCTCATGACCAAGTTCGACCTTGAGTTCATTTATAAAAAATCCATTAAGGACCAAGCTATCACAAACCACCTCTTCCTAGTTCGCATATTCCTCATGAGAAATTCACAAATGAATCCATCAATCACTTTCATCATGAGTATGATACACTTAAGATGACTCTCTTCTTCAGTGGATCTAAGTTTCAGTGAGGGGGAGGCGCTAGCATTGTTCTCATTTCTCCTAGGGATGCTCATATTCCCCTTGAAAACAAGCTCAATTTTGAGTGCACGAATAATATGGCAGAGTATGAAGCCCTTATATAAGGTCTTGAAATTGTTTCCTTTCTAGGTGCTCAAATTATTGGTATCTATAGAGATTATGAACTTATCATCAAACAAGTCACAGGTGAATATCATTGTAAAAATGATACTCTTCAAAACTATTATGACATAGTTCATATTTTCCTTGAGACCTTTGATTATTACAGTATCCAATCCATTCCTCGATCATCCAATCATTTCATTGATATGATGGCATCCCTCACGGATCTCATCTCATGGACAACAGAATAATCTAGAATTTCTATCATTGTTTATTGTAGTGATTGACCATTCAATGATCCACCTCACGTTAATCTTGTCAAATCCAGTTTGTCAGATCTTTGGTATTCCCAAATTTTTTTATTATCTATCCAAATCCATCATTCCCTTTTATCTATCCAAGAATGCTAGGAAGTCTTTCCTTCAACACGATAACTGTTATGTCATCCTTGGTGGCATTCTTTATAAGCATGGATTTGATGGTATTTTCCTTTGATGCCTTAAATCCCATAAATCCTCTCGAGCTATCCAAGAGGTATATGATTGTATTTGTGGTGGAAACTTTAGTGTCTTATCCGTTACTAAGAAAATTATTCATCGTGGATATTATTATCCTTCCCTCAATCATGACTGTTGTGATTATGTTAAGAAATGTGTTAAATGCTAGCAACATTCTAATCTTATTCACATTCCTAGTCAAGCTTTACAGCCATCTCATGACCTTTGGTCATTCTCACAATGGGGTCTTGATCTCATTGGTCTTATTGATCCTTGATCTTCACAACAACATCACTCTATCATCACTACAATAGAATACTTCACCAAGTGGGTGGAAGCAATTCCTCTCACCTCAACTAAATATGGTCCAATTATTAACATTATCTACCAGCACATCATTTTTTGCATTAGCATTTCTCAAAAAATCATCACGGACAATAGAAAGTCCTTTGAAAAAAAATATCTCAAGAAACTTTGTGACTCATTCAATATCTAACTTAGTTTCTTTTGGGCCCCTAAAGTATTGACGAAGTACACTGAGGCACATGAGCATGCAAAGCCTAAGTTGAAATGTGGGCATGCAAGGAGAAGGCATGCAAGGCAAGGTTTTAGGAGGGTTTTAGGGACCCGTGATACATGCTGGCAGACAAGGTCTTGAGACTTAGCCGTATTTGACATATCAGGTAGGAGATGATAAAAATGTGACCCGACTATGCATGCAGAGTGGATAAGGTGCCAGCTTGGCGACAGGTTGGCCTATGAAGGAATATGTGATGTGATGGAAGCTCCTAGAAGACCATCATGGAAAGGAGTGGAGAGCTCAGGCCTAGAGGAGCATGTGCCCATAGAGGACCACATTCAGACACTTGGCACAAGATTTGAGGCCGTAGATGGATGAGTTGGCACTTCGGGGTGCTTATAAATATAAGTGCCTGCAAAAGAAAAGGGAGAGATCAGTAGAGAGCGGAGCTCTGCAGAAACGCTGCGAGGAGTTATATTGGGTTGGGTAGATAAAATATAGCAGATGGATGTATCAAGGGCTTGGGGTTGTTAATTTTATTTTTGAGGGCTAAGGAATGTAGATCCAGTTATGATGTATGACTTTGGTCTGCCATACTATGATGTTTTGTAATGAAACTAATGGATGCAATGAGGGTACCAGCTTATTTGAGTATGATCATTGATGATTTTGGTCCATCCTTATATCTTCATAGTTCTATTTCACGTATGTTCATAAGATTAATATGAATCCTTAATAATTTTCCTTTCTTTTTTGGTTCAGTCCTATATTATGTTAAGTATCTTTCTGTCTAGAATGACTGCATTGGTCTAGAGGCTGTTCTGAGCTCTATGACAGTTTGGATCATAGATGATGTTTTCCCACTAAAATCACATAAAATAGAGACTCGGAACCCGTGTGTGCCTCGAGTGAGCGCCTAGTGCCTGCTGGGTGATAGGCCAATGCACATGGGATTCCCTTGTTCTTTGGTAGGTGTAAAAATGACTACATCTTGGTTCCGTTGCCAAGGACTCTTTTTGAATTTGTAGTGGGAAATGGCATACATCATGATCTGTGTAATGAGTGATGATAGAACACCTAACTCTGGAGAGTATTGAATCATGGTTCAAGAGCACGGAGGATGAATTTTCTCAGAGACTCAGAACTGGGCCTGAGTTTGATTCTTGTAGATGGGTAGAAGAGAACCTCTACCATGATTTGTATGAACTTTTTTCCTGTTGTTTCCCAGTAGAGCTATATGAATGGCTCTCGGCATATGTTTCTAGATCAAGCTAGTATTATAGATCACTTGTGTGGACCCAAGAAGAGTACTAAAGGATGCAAGATGTAGATCTAACATGGAATCATGTTGTGGATCATTGGTGGAAAGGAGTGCTGACTAGCTACACTCTGAAGTATGCTATTTCTACATATTCTTGTCTAGAAGTCACTGAGTTTAAGTTTATGTGGGAACCCAGAGGATCATTTCTATGTGTTAATCCTTTGGAAATGAAGATCTTGATTATTACCTTGAGTTTAGAGGCATTTCTGATGGCTGGCTAAACCATTTTGAGCACTGAGCGAGGAAGCTAGGGTGGAGGAAGATGGCAGACATTGTGACAGAGAAATAAAGGGAGGAGAGATGACTCAAGTCCAATGAAGCACATGAAAGGGAAATTACTAGACAACACAAGGTTGCAAGTGTGATGGATCTATGGAGGTAGATGTTATAGGAAGGAGTTGCAGTCCACGTGGAGGATGTGGAACCTAAGTAGTCTGTGCTACCCCATCTTGGCAAGTATGTGAGATAGATCCCTTCATATTTTGATGAGAGTTCATCACGTGGAGAGAGAAGATTCATTTGTGCACATCTGAACCCATCTAGTGACCAAACCTTGGTGCTTGGTCTTCCAAATCAGAGGAGTGTTGATAACCCAGTTGGTATCGGTGGAAGTGACAGTTCTGCGCCCGAGAGATACAATTTCTCGTTTGGGACTTCTATGGATGCACATACCATCCCAATGTTTGGGGGAATTTTTGGACAAGGAGAAAGTACACAAGGCATGGGTAACACGTCAGGGAGTGGTGCGGGAAAAATATTTGACAGTGGCACAATCTCACAAACGACTGGCTCATTATTCAGTGGGATGTTGGGGACCCTAGGCGTGACTGCTTTAGGCATGTTACTAGCTACTAGTGGATCTGGAGGTGGAACTGGTGAATCTGGGGGCACATGACCTAGTGGATCTAGTGGATTCGGTGGAGGAGGAAACACTGGAGGAAGTCAAGGAACTGGATCAGGAGGACAAAGGCGTCAGCCACCTCCTCAAGTTTTCTTTGAGATGTCTTTACATTTGCTAGATTATAGGGGTATTGAAGATGCTGCGAAGCATGTTCACAAGTGTGAGTTGCTATGGCATGCAAAGGGGGTCACAACCCCAGAGCAGAAGGCCAGTCAGTTTACAATGACGTTGTAAGGGGGCGCGCATAGCTGGTATAGGAAGTATGACCCCATCAGACGTTGGTAGATTACACTACATTAAAAAACACCTTCCTAGCAAAGTTCCACATCCCTGAGTTTGAGCAGAAGAGCATCAACACCTTTAAGGAAATTCAAAATGGAATGGTGGAGAGTGTGCGGGAGTATGACGTGTGGTTTAAAACTCTCTTGTCAAGATTGTCATATGACATTCACCCTTCACAACATGCTCAATGGTTTTTTGGAGGGTTGATAACCCCATTTAGAAGAACTCTATCTCATAAAACTTTCACAGACCTACATGAGGCATTGGAAGCCACTCTACGTGCCGAAGTTGTTGTAAGTGTTGACACTACGGTTAACACGTTCCTAGAAACTTAAATTGCTGATGTGGCTAAGCTGTTGGAAAACTTATCTATAAACTCAACTCATGAGACTCATAGTGGGATATGGTGTATGGATTGTAGTAGAGGGGCATGCCAAGGATAGTTTCCCCTGGAAGATAGTACATGCCATAATAGTAGATTATGAAATTTGTCATGTGGGCCATGATGCGAGTAGATGTCCCTTGTTACAATGCACAATTCAGAAGAATGTATCTTGTTACTGTAAGATTTGCACCTCTACAACCCATGATACTAAGGATTATAGGCTTATTGATCAAATCCATGAGGCCATTGATCAAGGTGTGTGCCAGGACCAACATTACCAGTAATTCTAAGGGTGATGACCACCATTATGAGGAGCACATAGATGGGGGCGTGTGTGGAAGAATTTTTCACAAAGGATTATGTGGTCATGGTAACCATAGAGGAGGAAGAAGTGAGTTTCCACGTGGAACCTATTTTAATTGTGGGTCTACATACCACTACAAGTGCGAGTTCCCAGACTTATTGCAGTGCTCATGGTGTGGGAAAAAGCACAAGTATGAAGATTGTTTGGAACTCTACGAGCATATGAACCAGCAACACCAGAAAGATAATGGCATTGCTACGGTAAGTGTAAAAAGGGACGATCTGTAATGGATGCCAAGAGTGGCACGTGAGTTAGAATTAGAACCTGTGCTGGTGATAACAAGAGAAGAAGCCGCGCGTGCAAGGGAAATACCAAGGCAGAAGAACCTGGTTTCAAGGGAATAAGTGGTACATGGGAAGTACCCAGACCCTACGTATCAGGAGGTATATCAAGAAACCATGGACATCATTCAAAGTTTATACGGAGAAAACCGGTATCTAAAGGAGCATTCCAGGAGGGAGGAGCAAAGAAGAAATGTCGAGGTGCCAAAGGATGACTTGGATGAGGTTAAGGAAGTATGTAAAATTCTAAGGCAAGAGAATATTATTCCCTTGCTAGGAGCATGGTTGAGAGCAAAGGTACCACATGCCGAAGAAGAGCATGAGAGGCAGGTCTTACATGCAAACCTTCCCCCTCACAGCCTTGACTATGATAGGGAGATCACGTTAAATGCATTCATGGATGGATGACTCCTTAGTAATATCCTCATTGACACAGGCGTAGAGGTCAATGTTCTCACCTTGGATGTATGGTAGCAGATGGGGAGACCTGCATTACAACCATCTTCAAATGTGCTATATATGACAAACAAAACAAAGGCAATGCCCATCAGTGTATTAAAGGATGCAACTATCACCATTTAGGGGGCTAAGTTTACAGGGGACTTCAAAGTCTTGGTGCTTGCCGAGGCAGACAATTTCCTAGCATTACTTGGGCGCCCATGGTGCTATAAGAACAATGTGGATCTTCGGTTCAACAAGGGATACATAATCTTTGAGAATGAGGAGGAACGGGTCATCATACCCCTGGCTGATGGAAAATCAACACCCTATATTGAACCTTTGGGAGAAGAGGTCCTGTATAGAATATATGTGCACTCAATTAGGGATCTAGAGGTAATTCATCTCACATGAGGAGTTATCCAATTTGAGGATGCTCATTCCCTAAGTGACACCACCAGTATAGTGTGTGATAATTGGGCACAAGGAACCTATGAGTTGATCAGAAATCATTTAAGGGGATCGATAACAAAGGTGAAAAAGGTGCATACAGTTCAACACCTAGGGTCAAAGGAGCTACCTAAGTACTCAGGAGGAGCCTTCCCTGAGGTCTTTTTATAGGAGATGGAAGCTTAGTGGAAGAAGGAGAATGAACAAAGAGGGATATTAAGTTATGTCCTATTTAGAAATGTTGCACACTGGTGGGGAACACATCAAGAGAACCTCTTGGAATGGTGCTAGGTGAGAATCACCTTCTCCGTAAGATTTTGCAGAAGCAACGCACGCACGGCTATAAAATACTACCATGGTAAGGAGACCACTTCCTTCCATATCCACGCATGTGAGATGGCCTGAATGGGAAACACAAAAGCATTACCACCTTCATTATGGGTTCACAAATTGTACTCCACCTTGCAAGGCTATGCACGTGCATGGTATATCCACTCAGAGATGTGTCATCAAACTAGTAATTGGAAAGAATTGGCGGCTGACCTCATTCAAACATTTGAGTACCAGAGTACAAATCCATTTGTACATAAGGTGTTATAGGTTGTCAAACACCTTACAATAGGGGATAGTTCTATGGCGGAAGACAGAATACAAGAGTTGCTAGGTGAACTTGGCCTGGAGGCGTGATTTGAGGAGGAAGAAACTAAAGAGATATAGTTTGAATGCGCATGTATAGAGAAAGAAAAGGGGAAGATGGTGTATGTTATTGATGGAGAATAAGCAGAGAACTTGGATGTTAACCACTCTGTAGGAACGCATGAAGTCATAGATAGTGCTGATGAGTGGGCACGCACCTACCATGAACCTTTAAAGACAAATAAGGTTAACATTAGCTCAGAAGAAGAGCCTAAAGATGCCATCATTGGAGAATATTGTTCAGAGAAATAAGTTTCAAAGATCATTGATCTTTTACATGAGTTTGAGGATTTACTCCCATGTGGGTATCATGAGCTTAAAGGCATCCACCAGTCCTTGGGGGAGATGAGGATAAAGTTGAAGGAAGGTGCATGCTTAATCAGGAAAAGACCATACCAGATGAATCCTAACCTGCGTGTGAGGGTCAAAGAAGAAATAAATAATATGATAGTGTTGGGCATCATTGAAGTTGTTGAAGAGTCAGAATGGATAAGTTCAATGGTGATTAGTATAAAGGACGGAAGGATAAGGATCTGCGTTGATTACAGGGACCTGAATGCAGTATGTATCATTGATCCTTTCCCAACCCCATTTACTGAAGAAATATTAGAGGGAGTGGTAGGACGTGAGGTCTACTCCTTCACGGATGGATTCTCGAGCTATCACCAAGTAAGGATTGCAAAGGAGGACCAGAGAAAGATGACTTTCATGACTGAGTGTGGATTTTTTTCCTATACAGTCAAGCCTTTTAGGTTGAAGAATGTGCCTGATGTGTTCTCACACATTGTGGTACAAGCTTTCCATGAATTTATCCATAAATTTCTTCAAGTCTACCTAGATGATTGGATAATATATGGGTTAGTGAAGGACCATTGTGACAACTTAAGGCTGATGTTTGAAGGGTGTCAGCAACTGAGAATATCTCTCAACATTAAGAAATTTTTCTTTACTACCCAATTTGGAACATTATTGGGACACATCATATGTAAGGAGGGCCTGCTAGGAGATCCCGTAAAAGTTACAGTAATTGTGGGATTGAGGGAACCTACTAGTCAAATCACAGTGCACAGATTTCTTGGGAATACGGGGTACTACAGGAAGTTCATTAAGGGATATGCCAATATCACCACGCACTTAGAAGAGTTGCTTAGACATTAAATTTCTTTTCCTTAGGGAGAGGTGCAGCAAAAGGAATTCAACACTTTGAAGGATAGGCTTGTCATTGCACCCATCCTACGTTTCCCTTCTTGGGATAAGCCTTTCCATGTTCATGTGGATGCTTCAAGAACCGCCATTGGAGTAGCACTTGCACACCCTAGTGAAGGGATTGTTGATCATCCTTTGTGCTTTGCAAGCAGGAAGTTGACACTAGTGGAGTAGAACTATACTACAACCAAGCACAAGGCATTGTCAATGATCTACGCGCTTCATATATTCATACAATATTTGTTGGCAATGCCTTTTTATATTTTACACTGACCATATGGAATTAAAATAATTGGTGAACAAGCTCGTTCTATGAGGGCGTATATGTCGATGGGTACTATTGTTCCAAGAATTCGAGTTCACGATGCTTGTCAAACCAGGAAAAAGTAAATCCAGACCTGATCATTTGTTTAGGATTGATTCAGGGGAAGACGTGCAAAGCATTGAGGATACCCTGCCAGATACACAACTATTTAGATTGTGACGTGCTCCTTTAGACTTAGAATATATTGTAGTATTTCTCAAAATGGGTGTGGCGCCAATCGAAATGAAGGCCTTGGAAAAGAAGAAGTTGGCCATACGTGCCGCACCCTACATGCTAATTAGTGGAGATCTATACAAAATGGGTTGTGATGAGGTTCTACGCTAATGCGTACTAGAACATGAGCACATTGTAATTATGGAAGACACACATGGTGGGATTGAAAGAGGACACTATGCAGGAAATGCAACTGTATAGAAGATTCTACTCACAGGGATTTGGTGGGAGACCATTTATCAAGATTGCATTGAGTTTTGCAAGGCCTGTGACCATTGCCATCGCCTTGGAAAATTTGGAAAAAGGGATGAAATTCCCTTGCGACCAATAGCTAGTGTGGAACCATTTGAGAATTGGGCTATCGAATTTGTTGGACCAATCTCACCAGTGGCACAAAGGACTGGTTCACAGTATATTCTCACTTGCACTGATTATTTGACAAGATGGGTAGAGGTAGTGCCTACAAAGGATTATACAGTGGCTACCGCTATTAGATTTTTATGGGAAAACATAATCAACAAGTATGGATGCCCATTGAGTTTGACAAGTGATAGAGGTACACACTTCCTCAATGAAATGGTCCAGATTCTGCTATCAGAATTCATGGTGGCCCATCAAAAAAATACTCCCTATCACCCTCAAGAAAATGGAACTGCTGAGGCATTTGATAAAATACTTAGTCACATGTTGACTAAAATCTGTGATGTTGGTAGACAAGATTGGGATGACAAAGTATTAGTTGTTCTTTGGGCATACAGGATAACCTAAAAGAGGTTAAATAAGGCCACACCATTTCAATTGGTGTTTGGCGTAGAGGATTTCCTACTAGTTGAATTCATGTTACCCTATCTGCGTATTAGATGATGAACAAGCTCTGGAAGAAAGAATTGACAAGTTAATGCAATTGGACGAAATAAAATCACTCTCCAGGTGGAGCCAGAAGACAAAAAAAGCAAAACAAAAGGCATGGTGCAATTGTCACATTAAGAACAAGAAGTTTGAGGTTAAGAAGATGGTCATACTATATGATTCCAAGTTTTTACGCCATCCTGGCAAGTTGAAAGTGCATTGGTTGGGTCCCTAAATCATCTCATACAATCTTGACTTAGGCACATTCTAGTTACAAGTGCTGGATGGGATGAGATTTCTAGAACACTTCAATGGGAGTAGGCTGAAGCCCTACTATAAATAAGTCTTCTTGGTGTTTGTAATAAGGAAGTATAACCAGTTAGTTTAGGACTCCCTTAATGCATTTTCTTTTCTTTTGTTTCCCTTTCTCATTGTTGTTTTGTGTTGGGCCTTGGGCATCGGTAATCTCATTACTTTTAAAGGTTGTAAATGTGCAGAGGACTGTGCATAAATTTAGTGTGGGGTAGAATAAGGTGCAAGAAATTACAGTGTGAAACGCCAGGAAGGATTCTGTTGGAAAGCCTGGTTGAATGGCCCTATGAAAGGAAGTTCATGGAAGGAAAGGTGAAAAAGAATGGTTGGTGTCAGGGTAAGGCTACATTGTGGATCCATGTACAAAAGAGGAAAAAGTACAAAAGTAACATGAGGTAGGTGAGATCAAAAAACATGATGGAAGTACTTTCAATGCTAGTGACGCACGCGTAAGAGTCTCCTGTAGGATGGATTGGTTGTGTGCCAGAAGATTGGGGAATTATCCGCACAAGGTTGGGCACGTGAGTTGGGGCGCTAGAGTCTGGCTTAGTGGAAAAATCTGTAATAAAGTGTTGAAATATGGGGGTAGGTGAAGTAGCATTTAATGCTAAAAAGTAGGAAAAACTATAAATAGAGGGTCGAGCACTTCATTATTTACATTGCGAATATGAAGAAGGAAGAGATTTTATGAACTAGGGTTTCCAGAGTTGATTCGTGTGAAGAAAAATTATAGAAATTTAACCGTGAGTGACTAGTTGGATCTGCAAACCAGGAGGGAAGTAGTTCATAGACATAGAGTAAGTTGTTGAGAAGCATCGTCTTGTGAAGGGGATATTCTAGCAAGGGTTTGGCAGATAAGGCATGAGTTGAAAAGGATTTTCTTCACAAGTTTGAGATCTAAGCTTGGAAAGGGTAGAGAAACATAGAAAGAAAATTTGAAGTGTAAAGATAACCTACACAATGGCACCCAAGAAACCAGCTGTAACACCTAAGAAGGGCAAGGGCAAGGGAAAACAACAAGAAACCATCGCAAGTACCAATGAAGAATGGTATGCAGAAATGTAGTACCCAGATGGGGTTTTACTTGGAAAGGAGTGGGAGTCCCATTTAAGAAACATGATAGTAAGCAATTATAACCATCGCACATACATGACTGAAAAAGAGATGGCGTTGGAGTTAGTGCACCTGAAAAATAAGAGGACACTAGAAGGGTTACCCATTTATAGTGACAAAGAGAAAGTGAAGTTGAAGAAGACAGGATTATTGCAACTCTATGAGTTACCCTACTTTGGGAAGCCTGAGCGCCTCTATCAGTGGCTGATGTTGCACATACACAAAGACCACTTTCACTTCATGGGGCATAAGATGTGTATAATCCCTCAGCTGATTTCAAGATTCACAAGTCTTATCTATGAAGGAGAAAGTACAGAGGATGACCTATCCGACAAAGAAGCAATCAAAGAAACCATCACCGCATATACATACAAGAAGGGGTCAAGGTCCTTTGATATTGTGGATATCCAAAACCAGGTGATGAGAATGGCCGGGTGCCTACTAACCAAACTTAAAGACCAAGAGAGATGGGTGCAAGTAAACAAGTCATGGTTCAATGTTTGCAGGAGAATATAAGAAGGTGCCATCTATAACTTATCTACGTACATCGTGAATGAGATCATTAGCTAAGCACATAAGGGTGACAAGATATTTTTTAACAGTGTCCTCTTACTTATTGTATTTTCAGAGATCAGAGTGCTAGATGGGGAAGTTAAGTTTGTGTGGGAGTACCCAGAGGAAAACCCCTCACCCAGAAAGAGATTTGAAAAATACACTTGTGATAGCATGATGGTTGTTCACAAGGTGCGTCTTGAGAAGTGGTATACACACTTGAGGAATGCTTTCAGGGTAGAGTGGAGGATCCTAGAACAACTACCAAAGCTCACAGAAGGAGAAGCCAAATTTGTAGTATACTAACACTTCTACATTGGTAGATTTAGGTCGGTTGATGAAAACATGAGCCCATGGTGTAAAATTCCATTTTCCTTAACCACTCAGTACTTACAGACGAGGGTAAACAAATTCAAGGAATCCAAGAAACTAAATTTTGACCTTGGAAGTATGGATCAGGACCACAGGGAGATGCGCAGGATGTTGGTATACCCCAACAAGCATGTGTACGTGGAAAAGTACATGTCACATGAAGTTCAGATGATCAAACCCCTTACTCTGCATATTATAGGGAGGTCCGTAGCATGTATACCTTTGCATAAGGACCAAGTTTGAGAAGGGAACTTATCTTGAGAATGAGATAGCTATACCTGAGGACCTAACAGGTAGGAAGAGGACCACACCCAAGAAAAAGGATACATAAGAGATAAGGAAGAAGGCACCTAGTGTCCAAGACACTCAAGTGGTGGGCACCCTGAGAACAAGCGCTATAACAAGTACTTACACGTGTAAGAAGAGCTATTCAGTTAAAGAGGAGGCACCAGAATAGGAAAAGCTTATCGTATAGGAGAAATCACTAGAGGACGAGGAAGAGAAAGAAGAATCTCCTATACTGGAATCCCCAGTTAGGAAGAAACAAAAGGTGATGGAGGAAGCTGATTTAGAGGAAACAGAGAGCTTGGAGAAATACATGGGTGAGAGGGATGATGATGAAGAAGATGAACCTGAAGGGGACTAGGAACCACTTTTTTTAGCATATATGATTTGGGAGAAGAATGCACAGAGGAGAAGAATGACTATCACTTTATACGAAGGAAGGGAAGACAGGAGGAGGAGGGTGCCCAAGACATGGAAGGAGGTGAAGAGGTTAGCACAAAGGGTCAGAGGACTCTAAGACTCACTAAGGAAGAAGTAAATAAGGCGGTAAAAAGAGAAGCAATGAAAATCATTGATCCCTTGGTAGAACAAGAATTGGACCATAACACTGATATAGTGATGAATGAAGATAGGGGAGAGAGCATAGGAAAAGATCACAGAAGTGCGGGAGGATCCAGTATATCGGTAACTATTCATAAGGGAATGCACACATGAGGAAAGCACATGGATATCAAAAGACCAAGAATGGACTACATTAGTAATCACAGCAAGATGTTGCACGTGCACCTCCAAAGCACAGTCCTAATAGATCAACTCTTGGCAATAAAGTTGTTTGATGAAGAAGGTGCATACCCTCGGATGAGGAAGATTCTCTCTTGGGAAATTGAGTCCCACATCAAAAAGCCAAAGTTCGAGGTAATCCAAGGAGCACTAATGAAGATGCTTGAGTCAAAAGTAGATAAACCCTTGGTGAGTGCTCAACAACTTTCAGATGAACAAGTCTGTAATGCTTTAAATAAGGTCTCAATTGAGCTGGAAGCCATGTTATTCGGAAGGAATGACAGGGTAAAGTTTCAAGATGCAGAGCTAGAAAATAGGGAAAGAGAGCTAGAAGAGAGCACCAAGAACTTGAAGTAGGAGGAACTTATTAGCGCACAGCTAAATCGTGAACTTATGGAAGAAAAGGAAACAGTGTGTGAGGTATACAAGAATGTAGAATCCATCACAGATGCCATTTTTTTGAATCATCTGGACCTGGCACCGCCCACGCCAAAGTATGGATCTTCCCTTCAGTGCCTTGAAGACTTAACACACATCCTTACCATGGAAAGGCAACCTCTGGCTTTAGAATCCATAGAAGAAGTAGCATTTTTCCTAGAGAAGGAGGAAAAATCAAAGGTTATAGCAGTCATTGCCAAGTATAACAAGGTTCTTGCTGATGTGAAAATTTCTACCCATACTGTTGAGGCCACATATGACAATATGACAAACAGGGATAAAATGGAAATTATTTTGGTCACCACTCATGAGGTAGAGCTCAAGGAATTCCAAGAGAAGAGCAAAGGGAATAGAGCAGGGTGGGAGAGGATCCTGGATGAGGTCAAGAAAAATTTAGAAGCTATTGAAACCTTACGAGGTTTAATTAAAAATTGGTTGAAAGAGTAGTACCCCCAGATTACAAGAAGGATGGATGTACTTGAGGATGTTGGAAAGGAATTGGAAGGAATGTTTGAAACATTGAACACTTGAGGAAATGGACTGGGTTTTGAGGAAGTAAGCACCCTAGTCATTGACCTCTGCCAGAGAGCACAAAATGAAGTCGATGTCTGGAACAAGTTGGAGGTTTACTTGCAAAAATATTTTCCTATCTTGTTGCAATAATGCCATCACTTCCCCATTCTTTCTTCTTTACCAAATTTTTCATTCCCTTGTTCTTTTCCCAAGACATTAAGTTTATTGTGATTATTTATTCATTGGAGAAGTGTTCCAATAGGCAGAGAATAGGTGTAGTGTGGGGTGATGTTGGGTCCCTAAAGTATTGACTAAGTACAGAGAGGCACATGAGGGTGCAAAGCCGAAGTTGAAATGTGGGCGCACAAGGCAGGGTTCTAGGAGGGTTTTTAGGACCCATGATACACGCTGACAGAAAAGGTCTCAGGACTTAGCTGTATTTACGTAGTGGTTAGGACACGAGAAAAGCGTGACCCGACTACGCATGCAGAGTGGATAAGGTGCCATCCTAGCGACAAGTTGGCCTAAGAAGGAATATGCCATGCGATGGAAGATCATAGAATATCATCATGAGAAGGAGTGGAGAGATCAAGCCTGGAGGAGCATGCACCCATGGAGGACCACATTTAGACACTTGGCACAAGATCTGAGGCTACATAAGGATGAGTTGGCATTTTGGGGTGCCTATAAATATAAGCACCTGTAGAAGAAAAGGGAGAGATCAGTAGAGAGCAGAGCTCTGTAGAAACACTGTGAGGATTTATATTGGGTTGGGTAGATAAACTATAGGGGATGGATGTATCAAGGGCTTGGGGTTGTAAATTTTGTTTTTGAGGGCTAAGGAATGTAGATCCAGTTATGATGTATGACTTCGGTCTGCCATACTGTGATATTCTGTAATGAAACTAATGGATGTAATGAGGTTACCAACTTATTTGAGTATGATCATTGATGATTTTGGTCCATCCTTATATCTTCATAGTTTTGTTTCAATGTATGTTCATAAGATGAATATGAATCCTTAAGCATTTTCCTTTCTGTTTTGGTTCAGTCTTATATTATGTTAAGTATCTTTCTGTCTAGAATGTTTGCATTGGTCTAGAGGCCATTTTGAGCTCTATGATGTTTACATGTCTCATTCCCACTCACTTTCTTTAAATTTTGGATCATAGATGATTTTTTCCCACTCAAATCACATAAAAGAGAGACTCGGTGCCCGCGCATGCCTCGAGTGAGCGCCCAATGCCCACTGGGTGATAGGTCGGCACACATGGGATTCCCTTGTTCTTTGGTGGGTGTAAAAATGACTATAATTTCTCTTCTCCATACTATCCTCAAGGTAACGACCAAACCAAAGCAACTAATAAAAATCTTTGAAAGATTCTTGAAAAACCATTGATCATTCATGTCGTAGTTTTCATCTCCATATCCATTTCACTCTTTGGGCTTATCATACTAGCATCCACACTTCGATAGGTGCTACTCCCTTTTCTCTCGTGTATGACTCTGAATTTGTTCTTCCTCTCAAAGTTCAAATCTCTCTCTCAAAGTTCAAATCGTGTCTTTGCACGTGTCTTTTTGCGACTTCATCTCTAATGAAGATTATCGCCAAGATCATCTAGCACAACTTGAGTTGTTAGATGAATGCCACATTCTTTCTCTTGAGCATCATCATGTTTATCAAGAGCGCATCAAGCATGCTTATAATAAGCACCTCAAAGAAGCAACTTCACTTTTGGTGACCTTGCCTTAAATAAAATTAGAATGTTATTAGTCTAGACATGAGCCAACGTGTAAATTTCACCGCCAATTAGATTGGACCATACATTATAAAACATAAGCATTGGTCGGGAGCCTATCGTTTGGCCTCCCTTGATAGTAAACTAGAAGTGGAACCACTTAACGCATTTCCCTTACGACCATTATATTGTTAGTGTGTTTACCAATGAGCACTTAATTATATCCTTAAATCATCCCTCCATCATATCCTCTTCCCTATATTATTGTAATGATTTGGAACTATGTGGTCTACCATTAATTTCCTCGGTATGACCTTAAATATGGGAACCATGGATCTATCCATAGAATTTTATTTATGGATAGGTTCTTCCTTCTTGGTGATAAATCCATGACCATTACATCCATCACCCTCTTGTTTACCTATTGGAACCACGCTAAGGGTCCACAGGTGTCTCTTGTACATTCAGTATCCCCTTCTAAGTAGTCTACCTAGATTTCTCAGCTCTCCCCCATGCTAAAAATAAAAATTCATGGATGATTCTATCAAAAATCAAAGTTATAAAAAATATACCACTCCCTCAAAGGATAGTTGTTCATGTAAAAAAAAAAAAAATCAAATCACATAAATAGACAGATCCCTCGAAGGATGACTATCATGTGTATCACTATTGCCATCTATACCATATATGTATAAATTAGACCATACCCACGAAGGATGAATAATCTTTTGTATCATGGCATCAAAGGCTTCCTGCATTGATCAACCTTCTATTTTATCAGCATCCTAAGAAATATTTCTGCATTGATCAACTTTCTTCTAGCAAACTTCCCGCATCGATCAATTTTCTCTTTACCCTACCCAGAGCTGGGGCATAGATTTAGGGGAAACCACTTAAGGAGAACCCTTTTTCTACGTACAAGTTACATAAAAAAACCCCTATGTCATGTTGACATCAGATTTATGAGCTCATTCCATTTATGATTCTCTATGTGTAGACACCTAAAGTCAGTATTTACCCCTTGATCGCCTGTGTGCACATATTTATTTAATCATCTCCCTTATTTAATCAAATGTCCCTATTTAAATTTAATTAATCCATCCTCATTAATTAATTAAATTCCCATCACCTTTAAGTCCTATTTAATCAACATTAATTAATTAATCATTCCCTAACCAACTTTCCATGTTGGAATGCTTTCATTCTAAATCTACACCTATGATTTTCCCTACATTTTTTCTAACCTATTTCAATTACCAACTCACCTAAACCTCACCCCTAAACAACCCCTTCCCACATAATGCTTTAAATAATTTGGCCAACTCCTAAAAAACTAGAAATCGCACCAAAAGCAAGAAAATATTCCCATTGGGGAAACTTTCCCCGCGATCGGCGGTGTCCTAGCTCAGTCATCATCAACCCTATAAATTTGTGTGTTTTATTTCTATTCCCCATCAAATGCATGTGAATCTTGAAGCTCTCTTGTAACCTATAGACAATCCTTCATTCCTAAACATTCCATAAGATATTACAAACCCCATACCTCTTTGTTGCATGCATGTGTCAATCGTGATAGAACTTTTGTGAGATTGGCATCATTTTACTTTGCTTTAATCAAATTTTGTCATATTATCTTGGTATTTTGTGTATCTAATCTTTTACAGGTTTAGAACATCAACAACAATACTCATAACTTTGTCATCAACTTCCATACTCTCATGTTGCTCATTTGGATTTCATTTTCCTTAGTTTTATCTAACTCTGTCATAGTCGTCGTCAACCCTAAAAGGTCGTCATCGACTCGGCCTCAATAACCCTTGATTTCTATCCCAAAACCTTCTCCCATCCTTTTCTAAGCTCTGTGCCCTCACCTTTTTTCTCTAACCCTCATCTCGTTCCTCTATTACAATAAAATTATCCTATTCTGACCCCAGTCACCATCGACCAGGGTCCTGGTTTCAATCCTTCCCTTTAATCGTTAATTTATGTTGTTTTCCTGGTTTTTGTTCATTCAGAACTCCTCTTTAGGTTGATTCCAACATCCTTAGACTGCTGCAACTTCCAGATTGCACTCAGATCCTGCATGGTCTGCATATTCCTCCCACATTTTTGATCCAATCTCCCAAGTCACCGTTGACCTAACTTTACATAGTCTAGGTCACCATCAACCCAGATGAGGTATGCTTATCTTTCAATTGTTTTAATCATATTGATATCTAAATCAATCAATAGGGTTTTTAGATTCTGTATTGTTTCAATATCTGCATATTATCAATATGCTTCCTTGTTTACGTCACTTTTTTTAACAGGGGTTGACATCCACCAAGGAAGTTAATGCTTCTCAGGTCTGCCTTGTCCAGAAACCCCAACCCAAATCATTTAATAAAAAAAAATTCAGTCTTACTTGTAGATTTCATCTGATTTACAACAGCAAAGATCCATCATCCATCATGCAACCTGTATCATCATACATCAGAGGTAACACAAACTCTGCAACATTTCTAAGTTATGTACTTTTTTTAGTACTAAACCATTAATTTTATAATGAACGAGAAAATACAACAACATTCCTAGCACGCCCGGTGGGACCACCCTTTAGGTGATCTATTGCATTTACTACTTTTTGTCTTTGCTTTTTCTATCTTCCACTAACACTGCAGTGTGAGGCTCCGCTTTATTTCTTGTTCATGCTAGGATCATGGCTTGGATTTCTCATCACCCGAGAAGTATAAATAAATAGGAAAAGAGATATCTAGGTATTCCTCACTTTTTCTCCTTTGTGCATCGTAATTTCCCATTCTTGCATTTGTCCTCTTTGAATATCATACTTCATTTTGGGCTTAAAAAGAACATTTTTTTTGCATCTTTCTTTCTCACATAGCTTAAATATGGGTTTAATCCTATACATCCTACACTTTATCACACATAGCCTTAAACCTCAAAAATCAAATTAACACATCGAAACATCCCCCTACCTAGTTTTCTGATTTGGATATCATCACCCAACAGGAAACCACTTCAAACATTCCCTAGCCATAACTTACCTAAAACGAGACATAGTTTTCCTTCACATAGGTACTTGGTTATCCATACCCTTTTTTCTTTTCATAAAGTAAGAACATAAAAAATAACTATTTTCTTTGCTTTCTTGGTTAAAAAATATTTTCATGCTCGCAGTCACTCATTTAGCAGCTATGAGAATGGAACAACACTTTACTTCAAACGATTCCTTATCTCAATAAATGTTCTCTACAACAGCTGCCTCATCTGTACCCTTTATTACCTCTTTTATGAGCACTCAACTACTTATTGACGTCTCTCACCCAGAAACCCTTGTTCACACTTCGACTTTAGGTGAGACCAACCCATTCTTATACCATCAATCCTTCCCATCTAGATAAAATACCCCACCATCAGTCTGATCGGAGTCCTTTGGACCTCCTAAGGTCCTTCTCGGTGATACCATATTCTAAGAACTTCTGGATGTCAATCTAGTGGCACTCCAATATTATCTCCTTAGGAGGTGAGCCTAAATTCCCCCAGATGGACCACCGCTCCAACAACATTATTGTTATCAAACCAATCCCAAAACTACCCAGCTTACAGCTAATGAGTTGTCTATAGCCAACCTTACTTCCTCTTCCATCAATCCCTGGATGTATAAGACTACCCAGATAGTCACGCCTATTCCTCACAACCTCTCGCTAATCAACACAACGATAAGCACTACTCTTCCCCTAACCTCTTCAGCCGTTATTCCCACTAGTTTTCCTAGTCAATACGCTAAAAAATTATATCCCATAGCTAGACAATATGATCTTCTCACATGTAGCATGCGCGTCAATACTTCTCAACCCCCTTTCATGAGTCCTTTGTTTTATGAATTATCTAAAGCCTTTCAATAATAGTTTCAACCCACTCATATCCACATTCCATTTCAGCACTTGCCGCAAAAATCTACCCAATCCTAATAATCCTATCATGTTCCCACCACCCAGCAACGATTCTTTCAACAACCACCCTTCCAATCAAATCACATGGTTTACCCCCAAAAAATTCCTCAAACACTAGCACATCTGCAAGTTCATCAAAAAATGCATCCAACCACTTCTTACATACATCCACCACCTCTTATCTCCCAATAGACTCTTTTGAGTGATCCTATGCATGCCCTCATGAGTAGGTTATCCAACCTTGAAGTCGCTACTTTAGGAACCAAGGTCTCATTATCATATGAGAAAATATGTAACAAGGCTATTCACCCATCCATACCAATTAAATCATATCCTCTACATTGGAAATTACCAAAATTCAGTAAGTTTAACAACAAAGAGGATCCATGACAACACCTTTGTGAATTTAAACATGCATGTTATCTTATTGCACACTATAAGGACTTGATGGTTCACACCTTCCCCATGTCCTTGGCTAGTCCCGCGTTGGACTAGTATAATAACATCCCTCAATATTTAATATTCTCTTTCTCCCAACTCGTGCAGTTATTTCTAGAACACTTTTCGATTAAAATTGTGTGAAAAATAACCATCAATGATAAATATGCCATCTAACAATTTGAAGATGAATCCATTACAAATTTCGTCACACGATGGCACCTCATTTTAAGCCAATTATCCTTTCTTCTTTCGCAAGTTGATCTCATCGAGCTCTTCTTAGGTTTGTGTGTGAAGCATATATATTTGACTTTACAAATTCAATCATTCTGAACCTTTAACGAGTCCTTCACCATGGTCAAAAAACTTGAAACAAGTGCCCTCGAGGAAGGCCATTTAAAATTGAAATCAAATAAACCTAAACATGAATTTACTAAACCATCCACACCAAATGAAAAACCAAAGGCAGTAGCCAATGTTGTAGTTGTTAAATCATCTCCCGCGTCTACATCTAGCACATAGACTCAACAACGAGTCACTCGACCAGTGCTTAACTACACTCCCCTCGAGGAGTCATACAATACAATATTTGAAAAATTAATGGAAGTAAACCTTATCACACTTCCTCCTATCCGAAAAGTTGATGATTCAAGAACAAAACCTATGTGATATCGTGAAGACCGATACTATAAGTATCATCAAGTCTGAGGCCATGACATAGAAAGATGTCATACTTTTAACGATATGGTCCACAAACTCATCGATCAGGGATATCTTCAAGTCAATAATCTAAATGCTTCACCCAATCAACTGATTGATATTTTTAAACAACCTTTTCCAAATCATACACTGACGAGCCAAGCCACCACTTCTACTACAACCCAAGAACCTAACGCTCATACTATAACAAACCTTAACACTGCTGATCAGGATCCTATCTCATCCAAAACTTCATCAGTGACCACATCCATTCCCTTTGATATCCTCTCTACATCTGTCTCGACGTCTACTCCCACATCTATAACTACTAGAACCCCATTAACAAATATATCATTTATTCCCTTAGAGAAATTCATGAAATAACCATTTCATCCTATTTCCACATCCGTCATTGGTCCTTCATCAACTTCCTTATCCACCTCATCATCTACTTCATCCATTCTAGTAGGCTTGACCACCTCGCCTATATCTATTCCACCTTTTCCCGTAATACCATCTTTGGAACCTATACTAGTTCTTTGTCCCACTATCTTACCCACATCGATTGTTGTGGTTACATCTGCACCGCCTTCTTCTTTCACCCCAACTTTATCATTTGAGGAATGTTTAAAATCACTTTACCTTGCAATTCCCTCAAATATTATTTCTATGTCATCAACACAATCCCCTCAATCCCCACCTTCCGTAGATTACCTCAAACAAATGTTGTTTCCTAACCTAAACTAACCATGGCATTACCATCGAACCACCCATTTAAGTTCATTGCTACTCCTCTTGAGGTTGAATCTTTACATACAAAATATATAATCCTACCTAGAGTTAAACCATCCAATCCAAAATTGTTTCTCTCATAACCATGAAAATTTCAGCCTACCAATCCAAGACCATTCAGCACTAAAATACCAATCAATATCAAAACTGAATTTAAATTGTCAAAGCACCAATACACTCGGTTTTTACGCTAAACACCCAAAATTTCTCAGAAGGAATCTTCTAGTGCTCTAGTTGGATCATATATAGAAATATTCCAATACTTAATGTAAACCTCTACAATCACGCTTCCTCCTATCAATGCCTTTGACCCAATAGGAAAGAAGCCTTTATGGTTCAATTCCAACCTTATGTGTGCCTTTCATCATACCCCCAAGCACAATATTGAGTATTGTAGAGCACTCTAGGTCATTATTCATAGACTCATTGAAGAGGGAACACCTTCCCTTGGATCGAGTCAGTCCCTTCCTTCCACATCTAGTACGCCATCTGCTATTATGCCCTCGAGAGATGACTCATCCAACGATGGCCCTCCTTTGTTCATCAATGCAGTTCAGATAACCACTCGATCCGGCCCACACAATTCCAAATCAACCTCCAAGCCAAAATACAAGACCTTCATCACCATCCCTCCTAAAGAGTTGGCCACATTGTTGAAACCAAAGGTTTCTATTTTAATGGCTCCTAAGCCTATTGAACAAAGCATCATTAGAAATCTTCATCAAAACCCATTCAAAATGTCACTATACGAGCTCATCTAAAGCTCGTTAGATCATAGAAAAGCTCTTGTTGAATCCTTATAGTGCATTCCAACATATGATGATGAAGCTCAGCCCTTCCCATCTTTCGTAGGAGCAATTACTACTTGTATTGATATATCATTTAATGAGACTAAAATTTCAGACATCTCACTAGAAGAGCACGATCTTCTCCTTTTTATTATGGTCAGGATCAATGATACATTCATTTAGAGATCCATGATCGCCAGTAGGGAAAGAATTACTATCACTCCTTCACACACTTTGGTCTAACTTAAGATCCCAAAGGAATCTGTCACTCAGACACCCACGGTTCTTTACGCCTTTAACAATGCCATCACTCCCACCTTGGGAACAATCGTCCTCCCTATCCGTTTCGGTGAGCAAATCATCCATGAGATATTCTACATCATTGAGGGAGAATTTCAATACAATGTTCTCCTTAAATGACCATGGATCTGCATCATGTATTGCATCCCCTCTACACTTCATCATTCCCTTAAATATGAACGTGAAGGAAAGATCCTAACACTTCCTGGGGACGCTCCTCCCTTGCAAGGATGTAACATGACTTATAGACCAAATGACGTACTCATCCCTAAGGATGATCCATCTGCATCGTCCACCAGCTCGGCTATTCCCTCATCCAAACTCCCTAGCAATGGGCTCCATGGATAACGTAATGGAAATAATTACAATGGGGGAGTATCACCTTCTCATTCTCAACACCCTTCCTACTCCTCACCATATCAGTAGACCCGATAAGGTACATATGTACCAACCAGACGTTGGGGATGTTGTTCCTTTTGGTCGACCACACCTTCACACCAATCTTATTTATGATGGTTTTGATATCCCCTCTTTCCACGTCAATGAAATTCCACATGTCAAGGTTTATACTGGAGGATTTACATTTCTCAAAAACCCATATTTTTCCTATAACTATCTCTATTGTTGCACCTAGAAATGATTTGTCCTAGGCCGTTATGAACATGGCCCGCATGGCCTTATTCATGATCAATGTTGCAAACCTTGTAAAAAGTTTAGGTTAGGCTACAAGGAGAGATCCTCTGATCCCATTCCACCATATGAGATACTCATGGACATGCCTCCTCCACCTCCTTTGTCTTTTCTGACTTTTTAAGATGTGGACATACCTACTTGTTGAGCCCTTAAAATGACTAAGTCCTAAAGAAAAGGATGAGCACGCATGGTGGGTAATTTGAAGAAAAGCATGTAAGTGAAAGCATGAAAGGAGAGGTAGGTTGGCGTACATAGGAAAGGGTTTAAGGGTTTAAGGACTTAGCCACATTTTGGTTAATGGTATCACATGAAAAACACGTGAAGCCGCGGATAAGCGTAATGATGACAAGGTTGTTACATGGAGACTTGAGGCTCAA
The DNA here is from genome assembly GCA_019776745.2 of Taxus chinensis. NCBI lineage: Eukaryota > Viridiplantae > Streptophyta > Pinopsida > Cupressales > Taxaceae > Taxus > Taxus chinensis. The sequence goes on from CM034156.1 coordinate 488,626,595, forward strand.
GAAAAGAATATTCTAGGGAATCTTTATGGCTATGGGCTAGAAATTGAAGGTTGTTATGGCTAGCTGGCATCTACATGGCTTGGACACTCGAGTAGATCAGGATATGATGATATTTAGCATGCGGGCCTGTTTCTGGAATGATGATCAGGTGAGCTTCCATCTTATTTAAGGAAGCATTTGGATCTAGACAAGGGGATGATTAGCATAGAGAATTAGAGATTAGAGGGTATATGTAGAGGCTGATGTGTATGTAATGGAATATTCATGGTGATAAATATGTAATGGCTCTAGGGGGTAATATAGAGTTTCTATCCATAGGATGTTATTACCTTGATCTATTCGGTCTGTTATGACCTTTTTGATATAGTATGGCTACTGTAAACACTAATTTTCAATATATATATATATATATATATATCTAGTTATTTTGTATATATGTGTTTATGGGTTCAAATATGGTTCCTTTGTATTGTTATAATGCTTTTGTTCTTTTTATGATGCATCTATGCTTAGATCTACTATCATTACTTCCACTTGTGTTCCTGTTTCTGTAAACATTCCTCCATTAATGGCGAAGAATTCTTACGAAGCTCACATAAAGGAGATGCTCGATGTCCACATGCACCTTAGGTGAGCACCCAACTAATGGGTATTGGCCGAACCACTTGGGATTTTAAGGGAGAAGATAAACGAGGTTACATTTTGGTTCCATTGCTAGGAACTCTTTTAAATTTGTTGTAAGAATGGTGCATGATGACAAAAATCTTGACCTTGGATAACATCGAGATGTGGATTAAAAGCACAGAGGATAATTTTTCTCAGTGATTTAATACTTGAACTAAGTTTGACCCATGTAAATGGGTAGAGGAGCACCTGTATCATGAGCTCTATGAGACATTTTTTGTTGTTTTCTAGTAGAGTTGTATGAATCGTTGTCATCATATGCTTTAAGGAACAGTTGGTACTATATACCTCATGTTTGGACCCAAAAAGAGTATCAAAGGCTGCATGATGCTGATCTGACCTAGACTTATGTTGTTGATCATTTTTGGAGTGGATTGTTGAATATTTATACCTTGGAATACATGATTTCTACTTATTCTTGCCTAGAGATTGTTGAGTTTGAGTTCTGACGGGAGCCAATAGGAGCGTTCTTATGTGTTATGTCATTAGCCATTAAGATCTTAATCATCTCTTTGAGTATGGAGGCACTTCCTATGGTTAGCTAACTTCCCACTAGGCACGGTGTAAGGGAAGCTAGTTTGGTGAAGGATGGCAGACCTTGTGGTGGAAATGGAGAGAGAGAGGAGAGGTGGCTCAAGTATAATGAAGCACAAGAAAGGGATTTGACGAAACATCACAAAGTTGTAGGAGTGATGGACTTATGGATGTAAACATTGTGGGAAGGGTTTAAGGTTCACGTCAAGGACATGGAACCTGAGCAATCTGAGCTACCCCATCTTGGCAAGTGCAGGAGAGAAACCCCCTCAGCTTCTAGAGAGATCTCATCATATGAAAGAAGGAGAAGAACCATAGGCATGGATTTTAACCCACATGGCGACCATACCCTTGCCCTTAGTTTTCCAGTTTCTGAGATAAGTTTTGTTGATCCAGTTGGTATTGGTATTGGTATTGGTAGTTAAGAAAAACCTAGTAGATATAATTTTTCATCAGTATATCTATGGTAGGACAGGAACTTCCAGTGTTTGGAGGTATCATGTCTGGTACAACATTTGGACAAGGTGTGGGTACACAAATTTTGGGTATCATGTCTGGAAGTGGTTTAACATCACAGATTGTTGGAACACAGAGCACAACGACATCAGGCCCCTTACCTACTATGGGAGAAGGATCTGGTGGATCTTGCAGTGGAAGCAACACAGGAGGGAATCAAGGTCTTGGATCTGGTGGGCAAGGACCAAAACACCATCAACAGGTGTTTTATGAGATGTCTCTTCACTTACTTGATTACAAGGGTGTGAAATATGTCATGAAGCATGTACACAAATGTGAATTACTATGGCATGCTAAGGGAGTCACAACCCAGGAATAGATAGCAAATCAATTTGCATTTATGTTACAAGGGTACGCGTATAGTTGCTACTGAAAGTATGACCCCCATCAGATGGTGGTGGATTATACTACGTTGCGTGATGACTTCTTGGTGGAATTCCACATTCCTTAGTTTGAGAAAAAGAGCATTAGCACGTTGAAGGAAATTCAACAAGGTATGGCAAAGAGTGTGTGGGACTATGATACGTGCTTTAAAACTATTTTTTAAAATTTATCTTATGATATCCATCCCTGAAAGTATGCTCAATGGTTGGTTGGAGGATTGTTCACACCTTTCAGATGAGCACTTTCCCACATGACTTTCACAGATCCATGTGAGGCCTTGGAGGATGCTTTGCACGTTGAGGCCATTGGAAGCATTGACATTGGGGTAAGCCCATTTTTAGAAGCACAAATTTCTGCCATGGTGAAGCAACCTGAGAAATTATCTACGAACTTAGTTCATGAGACTCGCAATGGACTACGGTGCGTGGCTTGTGAGATAGAAGGAAACAAAAAATATAGTTTCCCATGAAATATGGTGTGTTCCGTGTTTGATGGGTGATAGGTCTTTGCGCTTGGGATTTTAAGGGAGAAGGTAAACCAGGCTATATTTTTTCACCCCACAATAAATGTGTTATTTTTCCTTAGAAACAATCTATCCACCAGTAATCAAAGAATAAAGAATGGAAGGAAAGAATAATCTGTACCTAGCTTGTGCCAAGGAACAAAATAATTTTACTACTACTACATAAGGATTGGGAAGCCTTTTTTTAAATATGCTTCAATTTTATTCCAAGAATCCACCTCACTACGCACTTGTTGAAATAAATCCACTATTAGCACGCTGACTTCATCAAATGATAACTCTTCACCCTTAGCTTTTAGTGTATCAACAATGTTTTCCATTTGCTTGCTAAGGTCGCTCACTACGTCCATCCTTCGCATGACCTAGGGATATAATTCCTTTACTTTTTTTTTTAAATTTATACCCTTAGGCCTTCAATCTCCTCTAAATTCTTCTCGACTTCCACTATGATTTTGTCCCACCCCGCCCTGTTACCCTTGCTCTTCTCTTGGAACTCCTTTAGGTCCAGCTCATGGGTAGCAACCAATATACATGTGACCCTGTCCTTATCTCCAAGGTTTTCATAGAAAACTTCATCCATGTGTGTCAAGGTATTAACTTAGGAAAGAAGCTCAGACTACTGAGTAATGGTATCCTCAATCTTCAATTTCTCCTATTCTTTTTGTCACGCCAAAACTTCCTTTGCCAACTCTAGCACAAGTGGTTTTTTCTCCATTGTGATCAAGTACATCAAATCCTCCAGGAAAAGAAAATATAACTCGTACTTATTCTTAGGAGGGGATAAATATGGGAATGCTAGAATGATGGAGTATGAGATAGTCTCTGCCTTCTTATATTCCTCGCACACTTTCTCCTTCTCCTCTCTCAACTTATCCTTTAGCTATTCAATTATGGACTCCTTCCCTTTTATCTACCAGTATCTCTTGATTATCTCCTTACTCTTTTCTTCTAATTATTCCTCCAGGGATTTGATTCTGTTATTTCTCCTGAATAACCATGTCTCTACTTATAATAATACCTTGTCGAACACATTATAGTCTTGTTAATCAGTTTCATCTCATTGGGGTTCTACGTCTCTATTACTACATCCACACCAACTTCAAACTCAGGCTCACCAACATGGGACTTAAAGGTCCATTACAACATATTCCTTGTACGCATGTATGAGCTATCTTTCTAAAATTACAAACAACAAAAGAGTTGGTCTGTGGGTATTGTTCTATGGAAGTGTGTGTATAAGACATTGTTAGGGTCATTGACATAAGTCATCATGTATCCTTGCACCACTATCACAAATTTTCCACCGGTGCACATTTCCTTTGGGAAATTGAATGCTAGAATCTTCTCCTTGTTAATGCTCTCTTCTGCATCTCTCAATATCTATTTAGCATTTTTCTCCACTTCATGCTCCACTAATTTTTGAATGATGTCTACCACTTCTCTTTCCAAACATCCTCCAAGTGCCCTCCAACCAAATGTGGGGTCTTCTACGCATTAGTCCCTACTTCTTCTTCACATCCTCCCACATTATTAGCACCCTCCTCATCAGATTCATGTATATCATGGACATGGGGATTTTTTCCTTCCTCACATTCTTCACTATACTCCTCGTATTTTTCATCCTTCATGCTTTCCGTCTCCTCAAATTCTAAAATCTACGTGATCTTCTGCTTCTTCTTCACTCATAACTCCTCCAAAACAGGGGACATCTCATTCTTAGGTGACTTCTCCTTCATGAGTTATTTTTTCATTTGAGTGTAAGTACTTGTTCCCACGCCTAACTCTTGTGCTTCCATGGTATGAATTGTACGTGCGCTTGGCGCCTAGCTTGCTGGAGTTTATTCCCTTTCTCTCTTCTTTGGTTCCACCATATGAGATACTCGTGGACATGCCTCCTCCACCTCCTTTTTCTTTTCTGACTTTTAAATACATGGACAAATCTACTTTACCTCCTCCATCTTTTGTAACCCTCGAAGATCTAGACATGCTCGAAGACATGGACATACCTTCTTTACTTTATCCATCCCCTTTGACCCTCGAAGACATGAACATACCTTCTCCATATGTTTTTGACTCTTGAGGACATGGAACTGGATGATACCATTTTCATTGCCTCTAACTTTATTTTAGTCTCCACCATAACTTTGGGACTGGTCACCTATCAGTGTGACAATCAAACTAAGTCCCTTCCTCTTTGCCATCTAGAAGATGATAGAAGAAGATTATTCTACCATTGACATTCTTCAGTGTACTGATCGATGACGCCATTAGTTCCCACATGGGGGAAGAATATTATTATCTTTAGAAGACCTTACCATTTGAGTCACTTGATCTTCTTAACAAAGCCACCATTTATGTTAATATTGGGACTCTGTAGGAGCTCTCACATTCTCACATTGGGCCAATCTCTTGATCCACACTAGCTAGAATATTTTCACTACATTCCTTTCCTCATCATAGCCAAGACATTTGCATGGTCATATTCAAACATGTCAGGTCTCTGACCCCTCTATCATTGCATCCACAATATTGTCACATATTCCAATGCTAAATCAATAAATTAGAAGCTTCGCCACATGCACCCTTGCATTTCTCTCATTGTTAAAGAGGAATTACAATTCCTTCTCTTTAAGCTAATTTCATTATCACTCATTGAATCTCCCACAATGGGTTTCTAACATTTTTCCCGTCGCTAAAGCATCAAGAAAGTCTGCGTATATGCACTTATTTTTAGGATCTTAATCTTGTTTACCCTAAGGATGAATTCCCTCTTCTGAACATTGATCAGCTTATGGATCTTACCATAGGTCATGAGATGCATTTCTCTCATGGAATGGTTTATTTAGTTATAGTCAAATTCTCATCACACTAGAAGATCAACAAAAAACCCTCCTTCATTATTCCTGTGGGGGACCTTTTGCTATCGCTGTCATACCCTTAAGTTTAAATAATGATGATGCTACATATCAGCATGGGCCATAACTTATATCTTTCATGATCTCATCTAAAAAACCATAGAAGACTATGTTGATGATATTTTTGGAAAATATAAGCATCAGATGTGACCATATTTCTATTCTAGAAGTCCTTTTCGAGCGCCTCATTCACTTTTATCCTTCATCTTAATCCAGCTGAAGTGTGTATTTGGAGGTCTTAACTGGACAAGCTCACTTGAATTTATCATTTCTATTAGAGGAATCAAAGTTAACCCCACAAAAATTAAGGAAATCATTGAAATGCCTCCCCATTCCAATCTTAAGAAATTTCACATCCTTCAAGGTTACCTTTAATCTGTCTATCCCCTCATTTCAAAACTCTCATATAATCGTTTCTAACCCCTTCATCACCTCCTTTGCATAAGGACATTGAATTTAATTGGGATCACAATTTTCAGATAAGATTTTGACGATCTTAAATAGTATCTTTTGTGTCCACTAGTGACTCACACCTCCATGCGAGGGTGAGCCATTTTATTTATACATCTATGTGCCACCAACCATGACCTTAGGAGACCATGTTAACCCATTGCGATGACCAAAACCATGAGTAGGTTGTTTATTATATCTCAGTCGCACCTTTCATGATTGTGAGACTCGCTACACTGTAGTTGAAAATACTATGTTGCACTCTCTCTCTTTTCTACTTCTAAACTTTAACATTACCTTCTTAATCATAAGATGTATGTCGTTAATATAGCTCTTATCTCCTTAAAAACATTACATTCTAAGACATACCATAATGATCATATCACTCAATGGATCATGCTCATGATTGCGTTTTACATTAAGTTCATTCTACTAAAAAATCCACTAAGGGCCAAGACTGTTATTGACCAAGTTAGCTGAAGCCCCTCTTCCTAATACACATTTACCTCATGAGAAATTTTCAGAAGAATCCATTAACCAATTTCATCACCAATATGGCACTCTTAAATTCACCCTCTTCTTGGATGGCTCAAAATTTCAGATAAGGGGGAGATGTTGGCGTTGTTCTCATTCCTCCTTGGGAAAATCCTATTCTCCTCACATATAAACTCAATTTTGAGTATACAAATAACATGGTGGAATGTGAGGCCCTCATCTTGGGTCTTGAAAGCATGTCGTCTTTTTAGGTGTTCAAATTCTTGACATCTACAATGATTCCAAGATTATAATCAAAAAATTCACAAGTGAGTATCAATGTAAAAATGACACTCTTCAAAAATATCATGACATTGTTCATCTACTTCTTGAATATTTAAATTCCTATACCATCCAAGTTGTTCCCCAGTTGACCAATCGCTTTGCAATGATACGATGGTGTCCCTTCGCAGACTCTCATCCCGAAGATGATAACAGAGAAGTCCAAACTTCCTGTCATCATCTCATCATCATGATTCAGCATTATCCTGAATTACCCCAGGTTGATCTTATTGAATCTGGTTCACCAGACCTTTAGTATTCTCAAATATTTGATTATCTATCGAAATCCCCTATTTCTTCCTAGATCTGTCCAAATACATGCTAAAAGGTCCTTTCTTCAATCGCACTCACCACTATGTGATCCTTGGCTGACATTCTTTATAAATGTGGATTTGATGGTGTTATTCTCTGATGTCTTAAATCCCATGAAGCCTTTCAGATCATCGAGGAAGTTCATGATCAATATTTTTGGTGGAAAATTTATTGGCTTAGCTCATTGCTAAGCGCATTCTTCATCTTGGCTATTATTGGCCTTCCCTCAGTCGTGATTATTATGAATATGTTAAGAAATGTGAAAAAATTTCAGTAGCATTCCAATCTCATTCGTATTCCTAGTCAATATTTGCAGCTAACTTAGGAACCTTTGTCCCTTTTCACAATGGGGCCTTGATCTTATTGGTTTTATTAATCCTCATTCTTCACAGTCAACATCAACTCTGTCATCACTGCAACCGAGTATTTCACTAAATTGAGTGGAGGAAATCCCACTTACCTCAACTAAATCTGAGCCTAATAATTATTTTTATTTATCAACACATTATCTACTCGCTTTGGCATTCTTCACAAACTGGTTATGGAAAATGAAAAGTTCTTTTAAAAATAAATATCTCAAGAAAATATGTAATGCATTCAACATCTAACTCAGGATTTTCTTACCCATATTATCCCCAAGCTAACGGACAAGTCTGAGGCTACCAATAAAACCCTTTGAGAACATTCTTGTCCAAAACCATTGATCAAATAGGTTGTAATTGACATCTCTATCTTCCTTTCTCCCTTTGGGCCCATCTTTCTAGCATCCATACCTCCACTAGGGATACACATTTTTCTATTGTTTATAGTTCCAAAGTCATCCTTTCTCTTGAAGTTAAAATTCCATCTTTGTGTGTGTCCCTTCGCGACTTCATCTCTGATGAAGACTATCATTAAGCTCATCTAGCACAACTCGAGATATTAGATGAGCATCACCTTCTCGCCGTTGAACACCATCATGTTTATCAAGAACACATTAAACTTGCTTACAATAAGCACCTTAAAGAACATGAATTTAATGTTGGTGATATCGTCTTCAAATAAAATCAAAATGTTACTACTCTAGAAAGGATCCAACTTAGAAATTGTTCCCCTAATTGGATTGGACCTTACATTATTACAAAAAATTATGGGTCAGGATCCTATTGTTTTTCCTCGCTTGATGGTAAACTCAGAAGTGAAACCGGTTAAAAAATTGCAATTCCGACCATTCTATTGTTAGCACATTTACCAATGCACCATTATTCATATCATTAGATCATTCCTCCATCTTAGCCTCTTCCATCTCTCTTTGTGATGATTTGGAACTATGTGGTATTCCATCAATTCCTAGATGTGACCTTAAATATGGGCACCATGGATCTGACCCATAGATCATATTCCTTATGGATAGGTTCTCCTTCTTTTGTGAGAACACTGCAATAATTACATCCATCATCACTCTCATTTTCCTATTAGAGCCATGCAAAGGGTCTAGGGGTGTCTCGTGTACATCATTATCCCCTCCTAAGTGGTCTACTTAGATCTAGTCCCAACTCTCTCCCATGTAAAATCAAAAATTCATGGATGCTTAAATAAAAAATCAAAGTTTTGAAAAATAAAACTGATCCCTCGAAGGAAAAATATTCATGTAAAAAAAAGAAGGAAAAGAAAAACAAAAAATCAAAAGAATGAAATAAAAATCAAAATAAAAAAATATACAGATCTCTTGAAGGATGGACTATCATTCATTCCTTGCCATCTATATATTGTATAAAATAAACCATACCCTCAAATGATGGTTAATCCTTATACAAAATTTGAAGGCTTTCCGCATTGATCAACGTTTCATCTTATTAGCATCCTAAGAAAGCTTCCCGCATTGATCAAATTTCTTCTAACAGACTTCCCACATTGATCAATTTACTCTTCCCCCTTCCCAGAGCTGGGGCATAGTTTTAGGGAGCACCACTTTTTGGGAGAACCCTCTTTCCTCTATATAAGATACATCTCAAACCCCTTTTTTCATGTCAAAATTAGGTTTATGAGAATATCTCATCCATTGCTTCCTTGTGATCTTTGAAATGACTAACTATCTTTGGTTATTTGCTAGCCTCTACTTTGGTTGCATGTGCCTTACGTTACCCAGATCTCCTTCTTATTTACCTCCAATGCATTTAGAAGCATATTTTCCTTGCATGCTCCTTGATATGACGTAGATTAATTCATACATATGGGTCTCCATCATTAAGTTGTGTCATATACTTTTCTTTTCTAATCTCCTATCATCATAAGTCCACCCTTATGGCCATCTATATTCTTCCTTTAGGGAATTTTGCTTCAATATTTCGCATGTCACTCATGCATTTTATTCTAAGTACACATTTGTGGCCATATTTATTCTTTCCTTATAGGCACTTAACTCAACAATTCATCTCAAATTCCACAATTAGTGGCCATACTTATTTCCCCTTGGGGAATTTTACTTAATCATTCATTTCCCTATGCTTCACCTTTGATGCCTTATTTACTCTCCCCTTCAGGCATTTTTATTTCTCAATTGTATCCAATTCACACATGAATTCCTCTTTTGAGGAAATATTTATTCTCCCCTTAGGGAATCCTATTTAAACATTCACTCTATCCATTTCTACTCTCGAAGTACTCCTTTGAGGCCATAATTTTCCCCACTTAGGGAATATTTCATTTCCGCCTTCGCAACTATACTTCTCCTTTGGGGTATATTAATTCATCACCCGCTTTTTCATTTTTCACTTTTTAGCCATTTTTTTGTCTCCCATTAGACACCACATCATTCATCCTTGTTCCTTATAGATGTAAACATTTTCACTTGATTCCTCGTGTAGGAAGGATTTTGCATACCCTTTCGCATATAGCTGCGGCATACTTTTGATGACTTGCCCATGAACTTGTTAGTCATATCCAGCATGCATCCATACTATAGTGATTTTCACCCACTCATTGCTCTATAGAACGTTGTCTCATGTCTCTGTTGAGAACGCAATTGTCCTCTACCGATGTGATATTGCAATCACCACCATAGTTTTGATTTTTATTTGAGAGTCCTCTTTTCCTGGGGTATCTTGCCTTGGTTATACTTTCACCCATATTTTTTTTACCCACCCTCCATCATTTAAATTCCCCCCACCCGCCCTTCATCAAGCATCTTCCCTTTCAAACGCGTCATCGATCCCCCATTTGAGGGGGATCTTATCATCAATTCTTTTTATCCTTATCCAAATCTCATCATTTTTGTCTCATGGCTTGCTAATGCCCAAACAACTCAACATAAACGGGTAAAATGTAGACACCTAAATTTGGTATCTATACCCTTGATCACCTGCGTGCGCATATTTTATTTTATTCATCCCCCTTATTTAATCAAATTACATATTTAAATTTAATTAATTAATTAAATCCCCATCACCTTTAAATCATATTTAATCAACATTAATTAATTAATTAATTAATCATGCCCTAACTAACTTGCCATTTTGAGAATTACTTTCATTCTAAATATACACCTATGTTTTCTCCCTACATTTTTTCCAACCTATCTCCACTACTAACTCACCTGCACCTCATCCTTAAATAACCCCTTCTCCACCTAATTCTTTAAAGCCTTCAACCAACTCCTTAAACAAACTATAAATCAAGCCAAAAGCAGGAAAATCCTCCCATTGGGGAAAACTTTCCCCACAATTGGTAGTGACCCAGTCCAATCACTGTCAACCATATAAAGCTATGTGACTATAATTCTATTTTCCAAATTGAATGCATGTGAATCTTGAAGCTTTCTTGTAGCCTGCAGACAATATTTCATGTCCTGAACATTCCATAAGCCATTATAGACCTCCTTGCAAGGTGCATGCCTCAATTGTGATCAACATTTTGTGAGATTGTTGTCATTTTACATTGCTTTAATCATCTTTTTTTATATTATCTTGGTATTTCGTGTATGTAATATTTTACAGGTTTAGAACATCAACAACAATACTCACAGCTTCGTCATCAATTTCCATACTTGCATGTTATTCATTTGGCTTGCCTTTTCCTTGGCTTTATCTAACTCTATCATAGTTACCTTCAACCCTGACAGGTCACCATCAACTCCACCTCAGCATCCATTTCTTTTTGTCCCAAAACCTTCTCCCATCCTTGTTTGAGCTATGTTCCCTTTCCTGTTTGCTCCAACCCTCATCTCATTCCTCAATTATAGCAAAATCAAACTATTTACACCCCAGTCATTGTCAAATAGGGTCCTGGTTTCAATCCTTCCCTTTAATCCTTGATTTTTTGTTATTTTCCTAGTTTCTATTCCTTCATAATTCCTCTATGGGTTGATTCTAGCATCCTTAGACTGTTGCAGCTTCTAAATTGCATTCAAATCCTACATGGTCTGCCTATTCCTCCCATATTTTTGATCCAGTCTCCCAGGTCACCGTCGACCTGCCTCTGCACAGTTTGGGTCATTATCGACCGAGACTAGGTACATTTATCTTTTAGTTTTTTTAATCAGATCGATATCTAAATCAATCAATAGTGTTTTCAGATTTTTTATTCTTTCTGTCTCTGTATATTATCAGTATACTTCCTTGTTTACATTGATTTTGTTTAACAACGGGGGTTGATATCCACTGATGAATTTAATACTTCTCAAGTCTGCCTTTTCAGGAAACCCCCGCTAAAATCATCTAATCAAAACCATTTTCAGTCTTACTTGCAGATTTCATCTAATTTGTAGCAACAAGGATCCATCATCCATCCTGTGCCTATATCATTGACATCCAAGATAACATAAACCCTCCAACATTTCTGAGTTGTGTTATTTCTTTAGTACTAGACCATTAATTTGATAACGAATGAGAAAATACAAAAACACTATGATATTTAGCATAACTAACTATCATTGGTTATATGCTAACATCTGTTTTGGTCACATGTGTCTTGTGTTACTTAGATCCTCTTCTTGTTTACCTTCAATTTTCTTAGAGGAATCCTTTCCTCACGCACTCTTCAATATGACGTAGCTATGTTCATACCTATAGGTCACCAATCGTCGAGTTGTGCTTCTATTTTAGTTATCCATATCTATATTTATTTCCTCTTTGTCTTATTATCATAAACATTTACTCTGTTTAACTTATCTACATACTATTTTCTTACTATCTCAGATTTAATTTCATATTCCTATCCATCACCATCTATGTGTATCATGTATCACATATTTTTTTAAACATCCTATATTATATGTTAAACCATCCAGCCGTGCATATACATTCATCATCATTATAAAATCAAAAGTAAACACGTAATCATCACCATCATCAATATAAAAAATATTATCATCATAATCATCATCAAATAAAACACATCATCAAATATAAGTAAAACATGCAATCGCATCATCATGAATCAAATAATAAACATCACACAATATATACATGCTAAACCATGATAAAATCATATATCATATATATATCACCAAAATAAAGTATATCAATACATCATCAACATCTAAGGGTCCTCTCTCAAAGTAGAGATGTGTGTAAAACCAGTAGAATTCACATCAGAACGCCTAAACTCTTTCCCCTATGAGGTAAGTCCCTCTGCTTCTCTTTCAGCCTCATTGCTTCCGCCATGTCCCTCTCTTTGATGTGGCTAAGCCACAATCACTATGTTCCTAGATGGACCAGTTCTAACTTCCACACACCTTTACACGTGCACCCAATAGTGTAGTGTCTGCGGAAACTTCTTGATCATAATCCCCTCATAATACTTAGCATATGTAGCTATGGATTTGTATCGATCCATGGAAATCATGCTGAGAGGTGCCATCTATCCTCCTTCTTTTGACACTGTCAATGAACCACCTGTAGCCTTGACAGCTATGATCATTGCTAGATCTCCAAAATGGGCCCTATAGGCCTCCCTCTACATGTGGTACCAGTCCATGTCTTGGTGACTCGGTCCCTCTCTTGTATGACTGCATCCCTCTGTTGTAAATTTTTGTCCCTCTCTACACACATCTACTCTAACTCCTCACATAATTGTACCATCTCTATAGACTCTCCTTTATCCCCATTTCCACCACCTATTGGAGCTGCATCTACCTCAATATCCATATCCTCCTCCTCCTCATCTCCCCTCTCTCCATCTACCTGAGCTTCCCAAGTTGTGATCAACCAATCAACAAACCCTACTCCAATTCCTACATCATTATCCTCATCCCAAGGATTTTTTACCTCCTCTAATGTATATGCCATCTCAGGAATTGGCAGCTCCCTATCAATCTCCTCTCACCTATATGAGATCGGATCTCTCAAAAAAGTCTAAATGACACCAAAATGTCATTGTACTCTATCAAACTGTATGGCCTCAATCATCTTGAGTTGACTACCATGTACCCATCTCATCCTCTGAATACCAACCAACTCTACATCCACCCCAGACCATGTAAGGAAGTCTCTATAATGATGCCATCTAATCTACTCGCCCTCGAATTCTACAAACCTATGCACATACTAATATATGTCTCTCAATCCTCTATCTTCGAAAGCCTAATCAGATCTCAATTTTAAAAACCCCACTCCAAGATTTATGTGGTCCCCAATTACCCATGGTAGCCCTAGTGGCAAGATAACAAAAATGTGCTCGTAGGCCCAATAGTGTAACAATAAGCCTACATCCAATCCCAACCTCCTCCCCACTATATACATGGCTAGCTTATCATATACTTATGCTAGCAAAGCAGTGCCAAATGAAAACATTGTTTGATACTCAAAAATGACTACTACAACACTTGCTAAAGTCCATGGGAACCTGCCTCCCCCTGAGTTAGCAAATGCATAACAATAAATCGCCATCATGATCAAACAAATCAATTGGCTTCGTGGTACCCCAGCCTCATACCTCAACTCATATGAAAAATCTCCTAAATATAATTTTATGTGGGAAACATCGGCTCCAAATAGCTATGGCAATACTGAAAGTCTATTATCTGTTATAATGGTGACAATCTGATCCCCTTGAATATGTAATCTCAGGATGTGGTGCACATCCTCCAGGGTGATCGTCATGTCACCCGTCTTAAACCAGAAGGTTCCAATGTGCATATCCCACCTCTCAACCAGTGTAATCATCAATCCCAAATCCCATGGGATCCTCTAAGCCCCACAACTACTAATTGATCACATACCCTATGATATGATCAAATAGTGTTGGGACTCAATCTCTCAGATACAAGGTCTCTAGGGCTTGCAATTACCAATCAAATAGATAAACATCAAATCCTTTCATCATTAAATATCATTTAAAATGAAAATCATTAACCTGTTTTACCAATCAAGTTCAATCGATGCTGACCCATGTTCAGTCAATGCATCTAGAGGTTGATCATCATTTTAGGGATAGCTCAACGACAACCCTTCCAAGTCACCACTGGCTTCATCGTTATTTTCTAAAAAAATGCAAAAAATAATAATAAAACATAACATAAATTAAAAAAAAGTGTGGGTTTCACTACTCACCATCTTGCGCAGCCTCTGGTGCTTCCTGGTTGCTCCTTCGACCTCCATCTCTTTATCTCCTTATATAGCTCTTTGTTCTCAATTGTCACTTGCAAGAATCAAAATAAGCATTTCCAGCTGAATTTCAGGCTTATATAACCACCGACACCAAGTTGTCGCTGACCCCTTGGGTCATCGAAGATCAGCCTTAGGTGTCATTGAATCACTTTGGAAACCCTTTTTTTGTCTTGCACATCCCCATAATTGTGTCCTTTTCTAGGGCACCATTTATTTATCCTTGTTTTCCCTCAAATTCCACCTTTGTGGCCATATTTACTCCCCCTTAGGGCATTTTATTTCATCACTTTTTATATTTTTCCTTTTAGGCCATGATTGTGCCCTTTACAGGGGCACCATTGCTCCCATCCTTATCCTTTGTGGACGTAAACCTTTTCAAAATTATCCCTCACACATGAAGGATTTTGCATTATTTTAACATTTTCTTATACATAGATCAATTCTTTCCCATGAATTGTTCATCCCCATGAATTTCATGCATGTGAGTGGTATCCCATTGGATTCCCTCTATATCGCTGTGATTTTTGCTGACTCACAAGCCTGTAGGACATTGTCATCATCTCCCTTAATACCCTGACCTTTGTTTGTTACCAATGTGACTTATAAAATCACCGCCGTATTTTTAATTTTTTTGATTCGGATCCTTCTTGTTTGGTGCATCTTTCCTCGTCTTATCATATTACCCATCTTTCTTCTCCCACCCGCACTTCACCATCTACCTCTTTCAACCTCATCATGGATTCCCCTTTTCATTATTGATCCCTCGTTTGAGGGGGGAACTCATCATCAATCCTTCGTTAGTATTCATCTTATTCTTTGTCTCTCGTCAGTTTTATATCATGGATTGCTAGCGCAAACCACTCGAAAAAAGGGGCAAATGTAGACACCAAAATTTGGTATTGTTACCCTTCTTGCCCATGTTTGCTTCTATCCCCATGTTATTATTTATACCCCCTTTATTTTTATTCATATTCATTTTCTCATCTTTCCTATCTATTAACTTATCAAATTTTAATTTTAATTAAAATTCATTTAATCATTTCCTAATCTTCATCCCATTAGATAATTGCCTCTAATTAGCATTCTTTTCTCCTCCTTAGGTTTTTTATTATCCCTAACTACCTAGTCCCACATCAGTATGTTTTTTCTATATTTTATTTAATCCATCCTTATCTCCCACCTACCCATATCACTTCCCTAAGAAACCCTAACCTGCCTCTATGCTTTATAACAATTATCCTAATCAATAAAAGCCCCACATCTCAAATAAATCACTCATCCACCATCCAAAGGTATGGTTCCCCACAGTTGGTGGTGACCCACCTGGGCCACCCTAGAACCTATAAATATGGTTTCACCCCCTCTAAAATGATGCATAATTAGAGTTTTCTTATATTGTACAAACTTTTCTTTGAGATTGAGAATTCTTGTAGCTTTTTAACCTTCTTGGAGTCCATTTGAGCTTGTCTTGTATCACTTTTGGAGACTTTGGGAGGTTTCCTTTGATTTTGTGTTGATCCATGCTATCATATGCTATTATTATTATTACATTTCAGGTACTAACGTTTTACAGGTTCAACTACCATTAGAGCCTCATATTCAACTTTATCTTTTAGTGATTTTGTCTGTAGGTTGTTCATCAATCCATCTACATCTTTATTTAGCACTACCTAGGTCTTCGTCGCTCTACCTAGGTCATTGACAACCCAACTTTTTGTTTCATCCATTTTGTTTCCAGAACCTCATCGGTGTCTGTTTCTTCTTTGTAGCTGTTTCTAGTTTTTAGCTCTGTTATTTGGCTTCTCTGTCACTCCAAATCTATTGTTTGTCTCCAGTTGCTACCAACTCATCGCAGTCTCCATCGACCCCAATACTATTTCCATCCAATCCATCCCAATCTCTGTTTTCTTGCATCCTTTCTATTTATGTTTTTCAGATCTTCCTTTGCAGGTCACTATTAGTGTTTTCAGGCCATTGTGATCACCTTATTTACATTTAGATCATTCTAGATCTGCATTTCTAGCTTACTGTCCATATCCATCTACTCAGGTCATTGTCGACCTGCCCTCTACAACCTGGGTCACCATTGACCCAGCCATGCACTTTTTATTTTATGTTCATATATGTACTTTCATCTATTTCTACAATTTTAGATTTTGTTTAGCTTTAGTTTCTACATGTTAATCAGTCCTTTCATGTATTTCATCATATTTTATCAAACACGGGGGTTAACATTGACATAAAAAAGTTAACGCTTCTTGGAACTAACTTTTTAGGCAACCCCCTCATCTACTATATAATCCATTTTCTCTCTTAGTTATCCTTGTTTTGCAAGTTCATCGATTTTTCAGCGAGGTCATCTACTTTTTGCTCGTCTATTTTCATTCATCATACTTCAAGGTACCTTAAACCCTTGCATTTTGGAGTTGTTTGAATTTCTTTAGTATATATTTCACGAATTTGAATAGGAATGAGAATTTTTTATCAACACTCTATTACCTTCATCTTCATCCTGTAATATTCAAATATAAATATCATTACTCGATCATAATATCAATATGTTAATCAATTTCATTTCACTTTTAAATGGGTAAGAAACTAAAATGGTCTAAAAAAGCCAATAAATATTTATATAGCATTCAGAGTTTTAGGAATAAATCTTAGTATTGTTGGTCTATGTCACAATAAATTCACCAAATAAAACTAAACATATAGAATGAGAAAATGATTGTTGTCCAAATCTACTCCTTTCAATCTCAATTGTTACAAAATGGAACTCATGTGACTAAAAAATTACTTCCTTAAACATGTTCATAATTTTCACCATACTCCAAAAAAAACACAAAGATATGATAATGGAAGAAATTAATAAAATCAAATCCAAAAATACCAAGGTTTATTTTACTTCACTCTATGGGAGCATAAAAGTAGAAAAATAAAGGGTACAAAAGTTAGCAAAAAATGATTTGGCCAATATATCTTTCTGAGTATGATTTGATGAAACTCCATGATGGAGAAAGATAAAAACAATAACTTGAAAAGGGAATTGCATGAGTGTTTATTTGGAAGATATTATGAGTCCCCAAAATATCCTTTTTTCTCCTTTTTACCTACATTAAGCTCCCAATATTTTATACAAAAGTTGACATTGTATAAAGTGTGCATAAATACCAGTTTGATCTTAAAGTTAAGTTCCACCAACATAGGATGGGAGTTAACCATCTTTGGAGTCTATCAACCAAACACCAAAATTAATTTGAGGAGTGGAAAAGTCTATCATCCGAGAACCTGAGTTCATCTGATGAGCCACAAAGTCTATCGGTTGAGCTCCAAATTTTATCTAAGGAACATCATATTTCAAATGAGGAGTGCTAGATTCTATCACATAAGCACCAAATTCAATTAGATCAAAACTATAAGACATGGAAGGAATGATCAAAATAGACTTATAGGAAGAGTGGAAAAGAATACATCTTTTTCCTCATTATCACCTTCTAACCCAGATTGTATTTCCAATAGTTTCTTCAACTCTTTTCCAAATGTACTCAGATATTAATCTCCATCTCCCTTACCTTCATATTCATCCTAAAATATACAAATATAAATATCACTACTCAATCATAATATCAATATTATAATTATTCTCATTTCACTTATAAATTGGTAAGAAACAAAAATGGTCTAAAAAAGCCAATAAAGATTTCTATAGCATGCAGGGTTTTAGGATTAAATGTCATTCTTGTTGGTTTATGTCATAATAAATTCACCAAAATAAAAATAAACATGTAGAATGATAAAATGATTGTTTGCCAATTTTACTCCTTTCACTCCCAATTGCCTCGAAATGTAACTAAGGTAACTACAAAACTACTTATGTTAACGGGTTCACAATTTTTGTCATCCTCCAAAAAAATAAAAACACATAGGTATAATAATTGAAGAAATTAATGCAATCAAATACAAATATTCAAATAGAATGTATAACAATGAAAATAAAAGCATGGCATAGATTCTTTGCAAAATATCAAAAAGAAATTAATATATGTCCAAAATTTCTTCTACTAATTTTTTTTTATAAACCACTAGAGGAAAATCAATTTTTCTAAGAAAAAGAACATTGTCGGTTACACAACTCAATGTTATGAGATATTTTTATAAGTCTTGTATAAAATACTTGCACAATAACCCTATTATCCATTTTAAAAAGGAACATTATTTTTGAGATAAATTGGTGCAACCATCTAGCTTTTCCTCGTAAAGAAAAGGAACATCTATCAACAATTTTAGTACACAAACATTGGCATCATTTGGACCAATCCTATCTCCATGAGATGTCTTAAATGAATGTATCCAAATTTCATAACCTGCAAATTTTAATGTAATTGAATCTATTTCCCTCTAAAAATTGAGTTTTCTTTTGTGATGTCCACTTCCCTTAGACCCTTTTTATGTTACTAGATTAGTTGTTTCTGGACATTCTATCTATCTCATAGGACATTTTGATAGGGATTTTGATGTCTAGTATATTAACATTTGGACACTGTGACCTTGGGAATTTCATGACTCATTTTGGATGGTATTGATGTTCATATATTGTATGTGTGGATTGTGCTAAATTTTTTGATGCAGGGATTTGTATTATATTGTTATTTGTATCGGTCATGCATGTGATTATATAATGATTATGATGATGTTATAACATTTATATCTTGGTGGAATTCTTAGATGTTGTATGTTTATACTAATGTAGTTGTGCTCATATTTTTGTGTTGAATGTAATTGTGGTGATGATTGTTATTGATATTGATGTACATTGAGTTACAATGTTAATTATATATTTGAATGTATGATTTGAAAATATTTTGGATGGATTTGATGTGTGCGTGAGGTGTGTAGCGGTGTACAGGTTATTAACACACATAAGGACCAATGGATCAACACATGAAGGATGCATGGGAAATAACATCTTGGCCACCTTGAGCAACATTGGTTATGGGTTAGGAGATGTTTCTAGGCCCTTTTGTTCTTATGGTTGTTGATATTATTTTACATATCCTATGTTTTTGGCCCTCTTTTGAATGTTCACCCTTGCATTTTTTATAATTTGAAATTTATGTAATTTCTTTCTCTCCCATGTATTTTTGTGACCTTTATGGTAGGTGAAAATCATATTATTGGGTCCTTAAACTCAAGGAAATTATGAAGGGGTGGATTTTGGCTTTGAGTGAGATTTTGTGCAACCTAGAAATCACCTTTGTCCTTATCATCTTAAATGAACCCATACCCCAAACCCATCAGGGGTAGAGTATTGTTAAAGTCTCATTTATGATTTTGACCTCTTTCATGGCTCATTTCTCCTTGATATTAATTGCACTTGAATTTCCTTGTTGAATTTAATTATTGGAGGATGTATTGCTTTTATTTTGATGTGAATTTTGAAGTGATGGATGTGAAGTAAGCTTTATTTCTTGAATTTCCTTTATGGTTATTTATTTTTATTGGATTTTTTAGTGTACTATTTATTTGAGGATTAATGGTTATTTGACTAAATTTTAGAGGAAATTAAATTTGAATTGGATAATGGTGTGTACCTTGGGTGAGGTGGAGTGAGTACACCTAGTTGGAATCCATGTGGAGTCAACTCACCCTCTCCCCTTGCAAAATATATAAATAAGTATTTTTCTTTGAATGTTTTATTTTAGGAGTTCTTGTGCTTTGAGGGGAGCTTGGGAGTAGATTGAATTTTGGAGCAAGATAAGACTATTGTTATGGCTCCAAGGTAGGGTCTCGAGCCCTTTTTTTTACATTGTTGTTATATCTTGCATTGTTTGCTTCATGATGATGGTATTCTTTTGCTGATTGTTTCTTTGGTTGTTTTTCTATTTTTATCCATCTTATGGTTGTTTTATTGTTGCAAAGGAATGTGTTTTAGGAAGGGTAGAAAATCCTTAGGTTGGGTTTTAGAGGGGAGTGTGTTTGGTTGGTTTAGTGGAGGGAAAAATATATTAGGTTCTTGTTATGAATGTGATGTTATTTTGATATTATTGGAGGGGGTTCGGGGTAGATGGGGGTTAGGCATTTAATGGAGAGAATAGGGGTATTTTTAGGAGGTATAAGGTGAAGTGGAGGAATAAGGAGGGTTGGTATAATGTATGATGTAACATCTAACCCAAAACCCACTTGGAGTTATGAAGATACCAACAAACATCTCTCCCTTTCCCACTTGGCTTTATATCGATCCATTGTTATTTCTTGTTGTTTTCATGTATTTTTATGTATTTTTGTTTGTTTTGGGTATAATGGAGCAAGAAAAAATGTTAGTGTTGCTCATGGGGGTTTTAACTCTTTTATGGTTCGGTGTTGGGGATTAGGGGATAATTGGGAAGTGCTCCCTTTTTCCATTGGATACAGTTGGGTGGTGGGTGTTTCTTGGCTCCATGTGTGTGTTTGTGGGAGACTTGAGAAGACTAGTGACTCCATTAATGCATCTCTCTTCCTCCTTATTGTTGAAAACTTGCCTCAAATTTGGATCTTACAAGTAATGTTTTGTGATCCATTGTTGTAACCTTGAAGGGATGTATTTAAGATATTTATAAAGTATGCAAACAAAATTCAATTTTGAGAAATTTGTATAGTTGTTATCATTTTTTAATGGAAGAGTTGAAATGGGAGCAAGGTTGTAAATTTTGTAAGGTGAATCTAGTTTTATTTTGGAAATTATTAAGCTACTTAAATTAGAAAATTATTGAGTTCTTGTCAAGAAAGAGTTTGG